>OZ020189.1:47910000-48510000 GCA_963971165.1 Philopedon plagiatum
TTTCTTTATATTGTTATATCCCTTGGGGTAGAGGTTTCACGCAGGTGCTATTGCAGCCTCCGTGGTGATGTTGGGTGTTGCCCGGAAATCCCTGGGTCTCCTGACAAAAAACAACTGCAAATGTGCTAGCAGGTCCCTGGTCTGTGAACTCTTTGTGTTTTTTCAACTTCCAAGTTTCCCATCTAATAACTTGGTTATGTGCGACTGATGAGTGCTAATAAGCACGAAACACGTGTCGAGCACTACCATACAGACAGTTTCCCAAATATTTTCTTCACCTTTTTTTATAAATAGTCCTGTCGATATTTCTTTATTTCTTTATATTGTTATATCCCTTGGGGTAGAGGTTTCACGCAGGTGCTATTGCAGCCTCCGTGGTGATGCTGGGTGTTGCCCGGAAATCCCTGGGTCTCTTGACAAAAAACAACCGCAAATGTGCTAGCAGGTCCCTGGTCTGTGAACTCTTTGTGTTTTTTCAACTTCCAAGTTTCCCATCTAATAACTTGGTTATGTGCGACTGATGAGTGCTAATAAGCACGAAACACGTGTCGAGCACTACCATACAGACAGTTTCCCCAATATTTTCTTCACCTTTTTTTATAAATAGTCCTGTCGATATTTCTTTATTTCTTTATATTGTTATATCCCTTGGGGTAGAGGTTTCACGCAGGTGCTATTGCAGCCTCCGTGGTGATGTTGGGTGTAGCCCGGAAATCCCTGGGTCTCCTGACAAAAAACATCCGCAAATGTGCTAGCAGGTCCCTGGTCTGTGAACTCTTTGTGTTTTTTCAACTTCCAAGTTTCCCATCTAATAACTTGGTTATGTGCGACTGATGAGTGCTAATAAGCACGAAACACGTGTCGAGCACTACCATACAGACAGTTTCCCCAATATTTTCTTCACCTTTTTTTATAAATAGTCCTGTCGATATTTCTTTATTTCTTTATATTGTTATATCCCTTGGGGTAGAGGTTTCACGCAGGTGCTATTGCAGCGTCCGTGGTGATGTTGGGTGTTGCCCGGAAATCCCTGGGTCTCCTGACAAAAAACAACCGCAAATGTGCTAGCAGGTCCCTGGTCTGTGAACTCTTTGTGTTTTTTCAACTTCCAAGTTTCCCATCTAATAACTTGGTTATGTGCGACTGATGAGTGCTAATAAGCACGAAACACGTGTCGAGCACTACCATACAGACAGTTTCCCCAATATTTTCTTCACCTTTTTTTATAAATAGTCCTGTCGATATTTCTTTATTTCTTTATAATGTTATATCCCTTGGGGTAGAGGTTTCACGCAGGTGCTATTGCAGCCTCCGTGGTGATGTTGGGTGTTGCCCGGAAATCCCTGGGTCTCCTGACAAAAAACAACCGCAAATGTGCTAGAAGGTCCCTGGTCTGTGAACTCTTTGTGTTTTTTCAACTTCCAAGTTTCCCATCTAATAACTTGGTTATGTGCGACTGATGAGTGCTAATAAGCACGAAACACGTGTCGAGCACTACCATACAGACAGTTTCCCCAATATTTTCTTCACCTTTTTTTATAAATAGTCCTGTCGATATTTCTTTATTTCTTTATATTGTTATATCCCTTGGGGTAGAGGTTTCACGCAGGTGCTATTGCAGCCTCCGTGGTGATGTTGGGTGTTGCCCGGAAATTCCTGGGTCTCCTGACAAAAAACAACCGCAAATGTGCTAGCAGGTCCCTGGTCTGTGAACTCTTTGTGTTTTTTCAGCTTCCAAGTTTCCCATCTAATAACTTGGTTATGTGCGACTGATGAGTGCTAATAAGCACGAAACACGTGTCGAGCACTACCATACAGACAGTTTCCCCAATATTTTCTTCACCTTTTTTTATAAATAGTCTGTCGATATTTCTATATTTCTTTATATTGTTATATATATATATATATATATATATATATATATATATATATATATATATATATATATATATATATATATATATATATATATATATATATATATATATATAAGAAAATATCGGGGGAGCTGTATGTAAAGTAGTGCTAGACACGTGTTTCGTGCTTGTTAGCACTCATCCGTAGCACATAACCAAGTTATTAGATGAGAAACTTGGAAGTTGAAAAAAAAAACACAAAGAGTTCATAGACCAGGGTCCTGCCAGCACATTTGCTTGTTTTTTGTCAGGAGACCCAGGGTGCCTAGCACTACTTTACAGACAGCTTCCCCGATATTTTCTTCATTTGTTTATAAATTTTCCTGTCGCTATTTCTTTACCTTGTCTTATTCCTTGGGGTTAGAGGTTTCACGCAGGTGCTATTTGCAGCCTCCGTAGTGATGTTGGTTGTTGCCCGGAAAACCCTGGGTCTCCTGACAAAAATCCGCAAATGTGCTAGCAGGTCCCTGGTCTGTGAACTCTTTGTGTTTTTTTTTTCAACTTCCAAGTTTCCCATCTAATAACTTGGTTATGTGCTACTGATGAGTGCTAAAAAGCACGAAACACGTGTCTAGCACTACCTTACAGACAGCTTCCCCGATATTTTTTTCACTTTTTTATAAATTTTCCTGTCGGTATTTCTTTACCTTGTATATATATATATATATATATATATATATATATATATATATATATATATATATATATATATATATGTAGTAGAAAAATGGAAGATTTCTTGGCCAAGAAATCGTCCATTTTTCTACTATTGTTGTACAATGGTGCATTTGTACCGTCGACGTCGATAAAATCGACATTCGACATACTTTCGAGTATTATTGTGTTAGCAGCCTAACATTTTTGGAGCAACACTGGGTGAACTAGTTGGCGCGAGCCACTACATCTTACCCATCCTTTCCGAACATTTTGGATATAAGGACTCTCTTTGATTCTGGTCAAATCGTGGTCTGTTCTTCAGCCACCCTGGGTGTAAGCCTGCCCGCTGATGGGTAAGGGCCCAGAAATCGATAGCAGGAGGTCACCCAGACCAGAATCAAAGATATTCCTCATTCTTTTTATTTTTCATTCACGGCCTTTTCGCTGCACTAGCGAAGAAGTAAATCTTCGCATTTACATTTATTATATATATATATATATATATATATATATCGACTTTGCTTAGATTCAATGATAGTATACATTTTGTACGGTATCTCCAATTATTATATGACTTTTGAGATATTGCCTTTTAAATCATGCCATTTATTCCACTTTCAGTATGTAGGTAAAATATTAGGTGGAATTTACTTGTTAAATCTAAATTTTCTTGCTTTCCTTTCCCAATAAGTCGGTTTCTTTATAATTTTAGAATTTTGCAGCAATGTCGTTATGATTTTTCGGAATTTTGGTCTGTGGAGATTAAGGTTAGCGGAACTAACGCTTATTGAAAAATATGTCTTTATAAAATTAAAAACAATCGGTTTTGGGAAACTGCAACCCCACTCACTGAGTGACCCCTGTGCCCAATTTAAGTAACAATATTAATCTTATTTAGCTTTATAGTAAAGTTCTGTAGATCCTCCCTACACAGGATGAGTATTTAAAGTGTTACAAGGCGATATTTTGAAAACGGTTTAAAATATTTTCATGAAATTTTGGTGAGTTAATAGGGTGATGGGGGGCACATATTTTTGACATTTAGTGCCTTTCTCTATTTTGAGGGGGTGTGGGTAACTTTGGAATTGTAAATGGGATGGTGTAGTTTTGTTTAATCGAACTTACGTAAAAAACTAAGTATGTGTATAAATTTCTTTTTGATTGGCTCTTTTGATTGCGGAATTATGGTTAACTAAATTTTGATTGAATTTACAAAACAAATAAATTTTACCAATAAATCAAGTTCCCTTATTTCATAATTATTATTCGTTTCCACTACGTTATTTTTACTTAAGTGAGTTGAGAATTTTGATGTTTTAACGATTATTTCTCAATTTATCGCTGGGTCCCCGGATTTAGGAACCCTTGACTTTTTCTTGTGGGGATTTATAAAGGACAAAAAAATGGCGACTGCGCCTACAACTTTAGATGATATGAAAGACCGAATCCGCTTTGCATGCTTATTAGTGACACCTGAAATGTTACAGCGGGTACGAAATTCATTTTGAAAAAGAGTGAGAAAGTGTTTGGAAGTTGAACGAGGACATTTCGAATAAGTTCTCATGCATGACAGACGATAAATGGGTTGAAATTAAATAGTAAATAATTTTGTTTAATTTTATAACCTTATAAATCATAATTCCGTAACCGAAAGCGCAAATAAAACAAGTGTGTACAGATAAGTAGTTTTTAACGTAGATTCGAATCTTATAAACAACAGTACATTATCCTATTTAAAATTCCAATCTCCATCTCAAAATAGAGATGTATAAAGACTTAAATCATTGCTGATCATCGCCCAACATAGGTAATTACGAAGGCGTAAAAGGACCACGTAGTTTGTCTTTTAAATTTAAAATTGAAACTTGGAAATGCATCGACTTCTAGCCTTAAACACAAAAATATACTAAATTTGGAGTTCAGAGTCGCATCTTAATCAAATTCCGACTATTTAATCAACATTCAGTATTCTAAGTTTAAAGTCAAAATTTAAAAAGTTTAAAGTTAATAAAATTCCAACATTTAAGAAGAAAAATTTGGCGGTTCTTCTACACCTTGTTAAATGTATAATTCAAAATTAATCAAAGAGCTATAGCGTCACGACATTAGACTAGTTAAGAGTATAATAATTGTAAATTTAAAGTCACTCTTTAAACACATCTCCACAGATATTTACCAAAAACGTTGAGGATTTATTACTGGTTTAAATTAAGATATTATAGTTGATCAGTTAGGTTTTGACAAGTTCTTGTCCTATCACAAGTCGTCACTAAAAACTTTGAGTTATTCTAACATTTAAGCGATTTTCTTGGTTTCCAAATGGAGCCAAGCAGAAAGGAAGTAAGCACCAAGTTTAAAATTATAGTTTGAACGCTGCGCTGGAGCGGTTTGGTTTATCTGCCTATTTTCAACGTAATTATAGAATGGGTTTTGAATCTTATCTAAATAGTATTCTGTTAATTCGTCATTTAATGGTATTATCTCGATTTTGATTAAATTGTTGTTTAGTCATAATCATAATATTGAGGGAAACTTAAATTATCCTCTTCTTGATAAATTTGCAAAAAGACTCAAATACATTCATAAGACAAATTCATCTTTTTTGTCTTAATTGGATTTATTAGAAAATCTAGAAAAAATAAACGAACTTGAAACTGACAAGGTAGAGAATTATAGAGTGCAAAATAGATTGTTTTCTTTGCAAGAAATGGCAATAAAACTAACCTTGTGTACACTCCCTTACAGCAGAGAAGACAATAAATAATATACAGGGTGTCCAAAAAGTCTTAGAATAGGCAAATATCTTTGCTATAAGCAGTGAAGATAGAGACACCAAATTTTAGGTGTATCTTATTGGTTAATAAATCTACTTTTTTATGTAATTTAACTTTCTTAAACCCCTTGAGAGGTGACGCTAGGGAGTTGACCTCAACTTATGGTGACCCAGTACTGACGTAATTATCTAATACATACTTCCTGCCGCGACGAATTTTTTTAATTTTTAAAAATTTCTACTCAGTTTAAAACTTTGATTGTCAAATAATATCGGAGCTAGCTAAAATCCTCAGTTAAAGTCGTTAAGTTTAAAGTTTTAGTTAGTTACTAACTACTAAGTTAAAGTTTTAAGGAAGAATATAAAAAATATAATTAGGACTACGATTACGGCGACATATTACGTATATTAGGATAACTGTTAACGTTTTAATTTAATGAAAAATTTGTTACTTTTTGCTAGACATGTTGGATTATAATTTGCTGTTTTTTTCAAATGGCATAGCGTTTCAAAAAAGTAGGTAAGTGGTAGAAGTAGAGTATGCAAGATTCATATTTATACTTTCCTAAGAAAATAATTTATTTTATGATCAGTGGAAAATATTATCCGCTATCTTTCGCTAATTGGTGTTAATTAGTTAGTCTATAATTAATTAGATATATCAACGCTAACTTTTACGCGATGATATTTTGTGTATTTTCCCATCAAAAAATAGATATTTATACAACTGGTTACTGTATATTTAAATTTTTATTCTTGATTTGAAAGACTTTCTCATATCTTCGTCGAGTTCATAACACACTATCGTCATTTATTACAAAAACAAAAAACCTATTTGTTTTATCGACATCCATAAGCAAACGTATAAATCTGGATGCCACCCAAGACGTAATTTTGCTCTATTTTCTATGCGATGCGGTAAAAAATGTGTTACAGAAAACTAAAAATAATACATCTTGTAAAAATTGCATCACTTGTAGAAATTTATGGGACTAATTAAATAAAATACAGTGTTTTAGAAACCTTCCAACATTTTACGAAAGAAACTGAACCAAATTTGACCAAACCCTAAATAATACATATTGTAAAAAAAATTCTTTTACAGGAATTTATATAATATAATAATATTTGTATATAGCGCTGGCTTTCACCGTTGATATAAATGGCGAAGCTTTTGTTCCCCAGATACAGGGTGGACAACTTTAAAAAATTAAGTTTTATCAATTTTGCTTCAATTAAAGCAACATTTATCTGAACCAAATATGCACTGCCTCCATCTGGCGTATTTTACATCAGTAAGTTGTTACTTTTTTTATGAAATTAGGTGTGCTTCCATACGGGGTGTGTAATTTATTATAGTTTTTATTTTTAGAGCACTGATTTGAAAACGTAAGTTTGAAACAAAAATTTACACAGTTGACCATTTTGCGTGGAAAATGAATGCCTAAGTTTTATACAGGATGGAAAATTTTAAAAATTTATTATAACTGTGTTTGATCTTAGTATTGTATTCGTAACGACAGTCACCTCGAAATTTTTTTAGATCCTCAAGTTTTAGGGTCCCTATAGACAACAAAAAACATGGTTTCCCATTTCCGTTGGTTTTTTGATGCAAAATCCTAAAAACTGCTTAATCAAAAAAAAGGGAATTAATTGATACGCCCTGGTCCGAAATTGGTGACATTTCCGGTGGTCACCTGAAAAAAATTAATTTCTATTCTCGTTGTTTTAACTCGAACGCAATTCATTTTATTGAAAATTATATTTTGGATACAGTTAACACTTTTACCGTTGATAAGGGGCTTTTCTATGCCCTAGATATAGGCTACCAGACTTAAAAAATTAAATTTGTTGGTTGCTCCAATCGAAGCACTATTTATCGGAGGCAAAAATATGTATATTAATTATTAAATAAAAACTGTATTGTAAGAAATAAGGTGTGTAATAGTGTGTATTCATACGAGGTGCGCATTATGAAATAGATTTTATTCCTTTAAATCAGGTATGTCAAATGTCAATTATAACATACAGGGTGAAAAAAATCGAATTAATAAACTGTCCTAAGAATATACCCTTGGGCGCCTATAAAGTTATTATGAGATAATTCAAATTTGAAGAATAGCAAAATTCTCTAATTATTATTTCCATGGACCTTTATTATGTCGATGGATAAGGGCTGTTTATAATGAATATTATAAATTATCCTTACGATGGTCCTAATATGGCTGGCGCGAAACGCGTCAGTACGAATGCATTCTTGCAAGGTCAATACCTAACCCTTAATTGGTTTTAAACACTAACTATTTGACTTAATATTTTTAAACTTATTTTTTTTAAGTGATACACAACGAACATCAAAAAAACAAAAAGTTTGTTTAACCTAAAAAAGAGAAAAAATCTTTTCTCCCTCAACTGAAAAGCGAGTTAATATTTCCAGTTGCCTCCCAGGCAAACGCAACTTATTTTATTTTCATGGGTGACAGAACTTGGAAGAACTCTTGATTTTTCCAATTAAGCTGCCTACACACTTTTAGTATTGTGCATTCGTACGGATACTTGAAACGTAAGAGCTTTTGAATAAGTAGCTTAAGATTGGTCTGTAGTGGTTTTAGGCTAATATGTGATATCTTCAGTGTTAAGTGGCTTCATTCTAAAAGAACTGAAGTGTTTCTGTTCATTCTTAATTTGGCAACTTTCTTTGAAATTAAAATATTCTATAACCTACTTTTTTGAAGTGTACATTCCGAACGCACGGATAGACTTATTTTTGGAGATAATGATGTGTGCTTATGATGTTCAAAAATAATTTTTAGTAGCACGTTGTATAAATATTATTTTGTTTTACAATATTTTTGTACTAAATTAAAAATGTTGGAATCGACTTCCATAATTTAATGATTTTTGATGGCATGAGAAAAGTACCAAATCCGCTGGTGATGGATTAATTACTGCACACTGTGAAATATCGAAAATTGCTAATTATTAATAAATGTTGTAGACGAATTCCTACACTGTCGAAAAAATACTACTTACATTAGTTGTTTGCATCCGAAACTCTTCGAAGCATTATTAGATCAACTTTTTCATTTATTTACAACTGGCTATGATTCCGGAGATTCTTGTTTAAACGGGTGTGTTTAACATCCACCCTAGGTGTAAAGTCAACTTGACGAAGGGTGCGGACACAAAAGTCGCCATAGTAGGAAGGCCCCCCAAACCAGATTCAAAAATTGTCGGTCTTCATGCGCTGACAAGAAAATTAACAATTCTTTCCATCCTACATAATTATACTTTTTCACTTTAGTAAAATCAATTGACATTTAAGTATATTCAAAACTGACAAATTTAGGGTCCTTAGCTACAGGGTAAATTTATTATAATATACTGCATATTAAAAAGGAATATTTCTTTAAGTTTTTTGAAATTAGAAGTATGTTTATGTTTCGGATGTAGATATACATAAATAGAATATAATACAGTGTATATATATTAAGGTCGATTGTGTAGCTTTATGCATTAGTGCCCTACTTGAGTTTAAATTACACTAAACAGATTTACTATTGACTGAATCAATAGACGCAATTTCTCAATATATGGCCCAAAGTTTCCACGTAACAGAAACTGGTGTCAATAGGACCGCGGCACAATCGACCTTTGAAAGTCAAGTCAAGTCTATTACGTATTCAGTTTGTTCTTGATATTGCTATACGCCTAGCCACACTATTGAGGCATTGTTATAATTTCTCCACAATTGCCCATGTAAGAGCTCGTCAAACACATTATACAATAAATCGTTCGCAACCCTTAATCCGTCTCGGGCCTTGAATTCTATTAATCAATCCCTTTGATATGGTGTATTTGTGTTGTAACACCATCACCATCGCTGTATAGCAGCTCTATTACCGTATTACACTTTGTTTGTGATTGCGGGGGGTGATAGGTGGGCAAATTATGCTAAAAATAATTCCCTTATAATATTATGTACGATAAAAAAAAGTGTATTGTTAATAATAAAAAGGTGTTACTGCTGAGAAAACAAGTTTTTTTACTTTGATATGCTGTAACTAACAATAATTCCTGAATATGAAAAAACAATTCTTTAACAAATTAGTGACCCTCTTCGTTAACAATCAAATGAACAATAAAATAGTCACGAACGGTCGTATACTGAGCTTTCATTTTAAAACTAGCCGCCTTTAATCACACTAGATTTAAAGTAAATTCTGTTTAAACAAAAAACACGTTAAGTCAAAACACGTTATTTTTAAAACCGATACATATTAGATTTTTCTATTTTTCAGTCACCCCTAGCTACCCCGAATTTAAAATTTCAAATGTGATATATCGATTAGAGGCCGTTAAAATCCGGATATAAAAACGTTAAAAAATTTAATTCGGTTTCGAATAATAAGGAATATGAACGTACTACACCCCTAGCTACCCCTAATTTAAAATTTCAAATGTGATATATCGATTAGAGGCCGTTAAAATCCGGATATAAAAACGTTAAAAAATTTAATTCGGCTTCGAATAATAAGGAATATGAACGTACTACACCCCTAGCTACCCCTAATTTAAAATTTCAAATGTGATATATCGATTAGAGGCCGTTAAAATCCGGATATAAAAACGTTAAAAAATTTAATTCGGTTTCGAATAATAAGGAATATGAACGTACTACACCCCTAGCTACCCCTAATTTAAAATTTCAAATGTGATATATCGATTAGAGGCCGTTAAAATCCGGATATAAAAACGTTAAAAAATTTAATTCGGTTTCGAATAATAAGGAATATGAACGTACTACACCCCTAGCTACCCCTAATTTAAAATTTCAAATGTGATATATCGATTAGAGGCCGTTAAAATCCGGATATAAAAACGTTAAAAAATTTAATTCGGTTTCGAATAATAAGGAATATGAACGTACTACACCCCTAGCTACCCCTAATTTAAAATTTCAAATGTGATATATCGATTAGAGGCCGTTAAAATCCGGATATAAAAACGTTAAAAAATTTAATTCGGTTTCGAATAATAAGGAATATGAACGTACTACACCCCTAGCTACCCCTAATTTAAAATTTCAAATGTGATATATCGATTAGAGGCCGTTAAAATCCGGATATAAAAACGTTAAAAAATTTAATTCGGTTTCGAATAATAAGGAATATGAACGTACTACACCCCTAGCTACCCCTAATTTAAAATTTCAAATGTGATATATCGATTAGAGGCCGTTAAAATCCGGATATAAAAACGTTAAAAAATTTAATTCGGTTTCGAATAATAAGGAATATGAACGTACTACACCCCTAGCTACCCCTAATTTAAAATTTCAAATGTGATATATCGATTAGAGGCCGTTAAAATCCGGATATAAAAACGTTAAAAAATTTAATTCGGTTTCGAATAATAAGGAATATGAACGTACTACACCCCTAGCTACCCCTAATTTAAAATTTCAAATGTGATATATCGATTAGAGGCCGTTAAAATCCAGATATAAAAACGTTAAAAAATTTAATTCGGTTTCGAATAATAAGGAATATGAATGTACTTTCTTTTATTGCGTAAATCGTTTAATAAAGTCATTACAAAAGCAAAAAAAATATTTTAAAGAAAATTACTAGGATAATTTTAGCTAGAATGTTTTTTATTTTTCGGTATAATTTATTACAATTTAAAGAGCATCCATTTGCCCTCAGTGCAAAGTGACGTAAGGCAGTGCAAAGTGACGTCAGGAGATGAGCAAAAATAACGTAATGCTTAACCTAAAGTCGAACAGGTTTGTTTTTCTCGGAAAAATTCACAGGGGGGGGGGATAGAATTTTCTGAGCTAATAGAGGAATAGTGCAACTAGCTTCAATAAACAATTCAGTTATACAGGATGTATCGTTTCGGAGTTATTAAACGTCAAAGTCGAAATTTCCGCGATTTCCGTTGAAATCGGGTATATGTAGGTCGCAAAAGTGAATTAAATCGATTTAAATTTTCGGAGGCTATAGAGGACCCGGAGCTTAAGAACCTTATTGAAACTGGTAAGGACCGGAAAATGGCAAGTAATTTTTTTAATTTTTTTAGGTCGAAAAATGCCATTTCCAAACCCCTTTTTGGTACCTAATAACTCGAAAACGAAACGTCCCATCGAAAAACGGGTTAATAAGTAAAACTTTAAAATCTCAAATACTTTCTTTTTAAAATACTATAGTACCTTAACCTAAAACCCATGAAAACGGATATAAGTATTTGGAGAAAAACTGGAAATTTCAATTTTTGACCCAAATTTAATTTTTTTTTTGGGTCACAATGGATCCAAATTAAAATGCCAACTGCGTCATCGGGAAGAGCTCGTCGAAATACATGATGTCCATATGTTTTAGTTTCCTCATTCTTTATAGGAAGGGAGCAATCGCCGATTAAAGTTCGATTTTTTGACTTTTCTTGCACTTTACATCGGTACCTTTAAATCACTACGTATTTTTTCCAGTTTTTCAACGCTATCTTATGAAGGGATAATTAGACTTTAAAATTAGCGTAGGAGCGTATTTAAGGGGTAAAAACTGAATTTTCTTGATGTTTCCAACAAATCATATTTTTAACCGACATTATTCTACATCAGGGGTGGCCAACCTTCGGCACGCGTGCCACATAGTGGCACGTCTGGCTCCCTAGAGTGGCACGCAAACATTTGTTACAAACACATTGAATAACAAAACATAAAATATTGCCTTCCGAAAAATGAGTGGCACGCCCAAAATTTTTGTTTTCAAAAGTGGCACATCTTACAAAAAGGTTGGCCACCCCTGTTCGACACTACGTTTCCTATTTAGTTATTATTTTTGGGTTTATTTTATCCTTTATTTATCTAAGAATACCTCCCACTGATTTAAATCGCTTATTTTTTCGTTGAAGTTATAAATAAATAGGTATATTTGCATCGGGGACATGCAAAATTTGAAACTTTTAAATTTTTGAATTTTCAACCATTGATTGCCATGAAAACAAAAAATTGAAGTTTATTTACGTCGAAATTATTAAAATACGATGTGTCAAAATTTCGCGAAAATGCCAGTTTTGTTGCAAGATTGGGAGGTTCCTGGACCGATTTCGGATTGAAATACACATAAATAAGATTTTCGGAACCTTCAATACTGGAATTCGCCATGTACTTATTATAACACTTTTGACGTCCCAGCCAATGGGATCACGTTTTACAAGTTTCGAAATCTGCGCGAAAATTTGCAGTAGAAAATCCTTTTTTTTTGCTAATAAAAATCAAAATAAATTGATAAAAACAACCACCACAAATATTTAAATTATGTAGGGAATATAAAAAAATATATGTATATTTCAGATTTATTTGGGTTATGTGCATATTCCCTATTATTTAGTTTAAGTAACATGGCAAGTTTAGAGAATTAACTTTCAAATGTTTAAAATGTGCGTCACTATTGGCTCGATTAAGATATTAAAATAATCCAAAATATCAAAAAGTCAAAGCATAACTACGAATGTTTTCTCTTTACAAAAAGTTGTGTTGTCGGAACAAAGAAATTCGGAGGGAGTCAAAGGGAACATGACTCCTAAAACCATATCACTGTGTACATTATTTCCAATAAAGATATTCTACAGGGACTCAAAAGTATTGTATGTATGGAATTTGAATTATTTATCTTTAAAAAAGTGCAAGATAAATAAGAAAAACCAATATAACATTTAAAGTGTATGACCCTGTATCTAGAAAATGAAGCGTTTTCGAACCTACGTTAACAGGAATTTTCTTGCTTTGGGCCAAATAATAACCTGGACAATTTTGTCGTTAGGATTTTTCAATACCCTGTAGGGTTCATTTTAAATATTCTCGAAGAGAAAATAAAGTTATTAAACCGCATTACATATTTTGCACACCATTTAGAATTTCACGCTTTTTAAATACTACAGAAATTGTTCATAGTTTTGCTATCTTCATGGTTTATCTTAATAGGAAAAATATGGAAATGAAGTTATATCAGTGAATGGTTAATTATGTCTTTAATGTTCTTGTTTATGAACCAATTACATTTTTTGTTGTGTCATCATGTCCCAAGTTTTGTATTCTGATACAAACAAAATATTTTCTAAATTAAATACAGATAATTTTTTTATTTTCTAAACAAATTAGGTACGTCTACCACAACATACGGAAAACACAAAATATTGCTTCATATATACCTCATACGGTCTTTTCCACATGGATTCAAACATCGATACCTCTACCCACCGTCTTCAATTTCTAATTCGCTCAGTATGTGATCATTTTAAGGCGAATGGAATGGATCAGATGCAGCGTCATTTGAAAATCGATGCACATTTATTTATATACGGACGCAATTGAAGTTAATATTGTATGCAGTATTCCGAAAGAGATTTTGATTCTGTTTAATCGGATGGAACGAAGTTTTCGGGCCACAGCTTGTAATCAAATTAGAAGTAAAATGATATTTGACATCAATAGCTCATTGTTAACCACATTAAAAGAAATTTTAAAATAAACAGATATGCGAATGAATTTTGGCTGAAGACGTCCTCACTACATGCTAGTTAAATAAAAAATCTTACAACAAAATAACTGAAAGCCAAGATAAGAAACGGTAAAAAGGGTTTAGGTTCACTCCTCTTTCTTTTTAATTTAAACTGCTTTCGGTTACACTCCAAACTGTTTTTGATTTTAAAAACGTTTGTTCAGGTTAGTTGTTTTTTGTCCCTTTAATTTTTTTAATGTGTAGAAAACTTACAAACTTTGCATGATACCTGCATAAATTGTACAAAAATTGCTCTTCTAGCTACTGACATATTTTTAAAGAATTATGGAATAAATTGCAACATTTCTTTAACTGTATGTTTGTATCATTATTATGGTTTCCCTCCTCAATTTATAAAACTGTAAACAGGATTACTGATTTGAATACAACGCTTCACGATGAACATGGGATTGACTGAAGTAAAGCTACATCCGCTTGGTTACATTGAATTAAAAGTCCACGATGTAGTCGTTCCTCGGAACTTGAGGTTTCCTTAAGCATGGATAACACCGTGCTTTAATCACACCTCAATGTCTAAGGAATACTCAAGGATCGTATATCGTATCTGCGCTCAATATACTCTGTTTTTTGCTCGGTTGCCGGCCTTATAGACTGACGTCCGGTTACACAAACAATTTAGTCACGAATGAAACTAATTGGACACTTGTAATGTGACAGCACTCATATTAATGCCTATTAATGACTACTTGATTAAAGGTTTTGTGCAACAGGCTGTGAGTGCTTTGGCCACGAAATAATACTCTATTTAAAATTGCATTAAAAAATAAATAGAAAGCAATTAAAGACACTAAATAATATTTAAGCAATGCTACCTTACCAATATAAATATTCAAACTTAACAAATAAATCTAATTCTTCTAATGACCCATATTACTATAGCACCCACCAATAACATCGAGGGGGACGCATATAAATACGTGACGTCACGCCTATATGTGTTGTTCGTACGTGTGTGCGCCTGGCAGCACCTTAATTGCATGATGGATATCTTGAGATAACGCTCGCCACTCTCCAGTAATTATATAGTAGATACATGAGCCCTGTAATTATTTCAAGACGATTTTGCAAAACAATTAAAAAATCCTTAGAAATCTACAAGTATTTTTATTATATTATAGTAGTCTGAAGAAATACAGTACAAAAGCAATGTTAAATCCTGAATCATTTATTTTTATTTCTGTTCATCAACGCTTTGGGGGTTAATATGGATATTTTACAGTATGTGACAACGATGTCTAGATGAACGCCATTTGCAAAGGGAGACTTCATTTTGTACTATGCTCCAATTTTCCTTTACCTTCTCATTATTTTAGGGATGCTTCATTAACTTGGCTGCGATAAAATAGTAACCGAGGATATTAGTGTCTTGTTTCATAAGTTTTATGTATACTTGCTAGAGACCTAGCGTCATACTATAATGTTCGTTATGAAAAAAGCTAATTTAATAATATTACGAAATTAAAAAATTCATAATAAAAAATGTATAATAAATTTAATCGAAAACTTTGTTTTAGGGAACGGATTCTATTTTAAAACCAAAATACTTCCAAATTTTTAAACATCGCTTACCTAACTGTTATTTTATTAAACCCTAAACGGAATTACTGTTTTTATCAACTGCTCAGTAAATCCGTATAACTAAATAGCAAGAAAGATCGATATCAGCATCGATAAACTGATCGATATTGATATCATCATTAAAAGTAGTTATGATCAGCACCTGTAACTTCACGGAAACTTAAATTTTTCACCACAGAGCAATCTCCTCCCTGGAATGAAACTAGCCCTTCCGAGAAATATAAATGTTGGTGTTCATCTGATCAATGATAAACCAGTTTTGATTTAACAAAATACGCTTCTCTCAGTAGACCTGTTTGTCTTTCTATTTAAAGCATTTTTCTAGGAAATGCTAAGAAACAACAATGCTACAAAATTAATTTATTTAGTACAAGAATAAACAATACAGGAGGAAATAATTTAAAAGTTGATGAAGAAAACTAAATCAAATGTTTAAAATGTTGTCCATTTACTTCTCGGCAGTAAGCCAAATACTGCGGAAAAACGTTTGGAAGAATGTCAGTTTCCTCGATTATTCTACATTCTGTTTCTAACTTAACTTTAAATCATCGAGGCCATTAGGCTTACTTTTGAAAACAACATTTTTGAGGGTGCCCCACAGGAAGTAATCGAGGAGTGCAAGTCCGGATACCGAGCTGGCCACTCGATTGTACCCCTACGTCCAATCCATCTTCTAAAAAAACACCATCGACATAATGTCGAACATTATGGGCATAGTGCGGTGGGGCATCATCCTTCTGAAACCATATTTCATCATTTATTTGGTGCTTGATTATTGCCAAAAAAATCATATTCAAATAATTAATACAACAGGTAAAACAAAGTAACAACCCTTGCGATTATTTGGAAATAGTTGTACAAGAGCCGAGACAATTTAATTTCTTAGAAGATCTAAATATCTATCTCCATTTAATGTCTCATGAAGAAGGGGCCAACTATTCTCCGACCTATTATAACAGCCCAAATAGTTACCATTTGGGGGAACTGGGTATGATTTTCGCATATCCAGGGAGGATTTTGCTGGCCCAATATCGACAATTATGCCTATTAGCTATTTAAAAAAAATTGGATTCGTCAGAGAAAATTATTCGGTGGACAAAATCTGCATTGGCGTTGCAACGTTCCATCATGGTTTCGCAAAATTCCAAGCGCCTGTGGTAATCATCTTCTGAGAGCTCTTGCACAAGTCTTATTGTGTACGGATGAAACTTTTCTGATTTCAGAAGGCGGTCTACGGACATGTGTGAAACGTTGTTTTATTTTCCCAGTGTTCTCGTAGAAAGATGGGGATTTTCCTTTAAACCGAGTAACACATTCAGAGCCTTATCACCATCTATTGCACTTTTAAGTCGGCCAGAGCATATAGCGTTTTTTACGTTTCCAGTTTGACGAAAATTTTTTAAAACAGTAGATTTAGTTAATGGATTTCTGTCAGGATATTTGTCATTAAAAATATTACAAGCTTCTTGTTGCGTTCGCTTTCTGTCCCCATAACCCAGTATTATTAAAATTTCAATCCTTTAGGTTTCTGTTAAATGTTCCATTTCTTGTAAATAAAGGAAACTGACAAAGTCAGACATTTCAGGTAAACTTTCGTGTACAGGTATTTTAAGGTTAAATACAATAAAAATTTTTTGGCCACCATTTTCTCAAAAACTCTTAACTTGAGGATAAAATGTTCCCAGTAAGAAGTATTCAGAATTTTAAGCTGAATTCGAAAATCGAAAAAAAATAGAGCGTTCCATTAAAAAAAAGTTCCTGCCGATTTCAGGAAAACGGTAAACTTGACAATAAAGTGGAACTCACCATTGGATCGGGCGTAATTTCGTACGTAAGTATACAAGATTTCATTAAAATCGGATGAACGTTTTGCAAGATTTATTTATTTATTTATTTATTTATTTATTCAACAAGTGATCACAATATACATGACATAGTCTTCGTCTACAAATCTTAAAATTTCTAAAATATTACAGTACAAAAGTCATACCTTATCGATACATTCTATTAGCTCCAACCTCAAGCAGAACCATGAGACCGGCCAATCAAACACAGCAGTTACAAGAAAAACAAACATAAACAAAACAATCTTAAGACATTACTTATACATTGTAAAAAATTCCTCCAACGAGTACACAGTTTGGCTTAATAATAATGATTTGAGTTTTGCTTTAAATTGATTCCTGTTTTCCACAGAACGAACGACCGCGGGAAGGTGGTTGTAAATTTTTAAAGGCAGCACGAGGCAGCTGTTTGCCGTTGCGGCAAGCCTATGCCGAGGCGTCCTTAATGTGTCTCCATAACGCAATGTGTAGCCATGAGGCAGGCTATCACTTGTCCTAAATTTATTTATATTTGATTTAACATAGAGTGAACACTGCAATATATAGGCCGACACAACAGTCAGCAAACCCAACTCTGCAAACAGCGGCCTACACGAGTCTCGCGGGCCCCTATTCAAGATTGTTCTAACAATTCTTTTTTGTGCTACTAGCACATCCTGAATCCCAGCTGAGCCCCCCCAGGCAACAATTCCATAGATCATTGTCGAGTAGGAATAAGCATAGTAATATGACAACAAAGCCATTCTACTCATAAATGGCCTTAGCCTCCACAGTACAAACGAATGTAGAGCAAGCTTTTTCAGGACCGTGTTTATATGAGCTGTCCAATTAAGGCGGGAGTCAATATGTAAACCAAGAAATTTAGTTGTTTCGTTTTGAACAATACTTGAGCCATTCGATCTAACCAGTAAGGAACAGTTAACCGGTCTTGTACTAAAGTACAACATGTCAGTTTTAGTTAGATTCATTACGAATTCATTACTTTCACTGTACTCTTGCGCACTGACCGCACAATCATTTGCCAGGGCCACCAGTTTCCGGACACTGCCGGCCGCCACAATAGCTGTCATGTCATCCGCAAAAAGTGTTAGCAGTCCTGCCTTAACATTATGGACAATGTCCGCTGTATAAATAATGAAGAGAAGGGGGCCCAGGATACTACCCTGCGGCACACCCCGCTCAATACTTTGAAGTGCCGAACTGAACTCCCCACTCCCCGTTCTCAAAACCACCTTCTGGTCACGGGCTGTCAGGTATGAGGATAACCAACTATAGGGCAATCCCCTTACACCATAATGTTGAGCCTTCTCCAACAACAGTCTGTGACTAACCAAATCAAATGGCCTTGTGTAGTCAAAATAGAGACCAAGCACGTGAGATTTCTGATCAAGCTGACTAACAATATGATTGATGGTGTCTATGATCGCATCATGCGTGGAAATTCCTTTACGAAAATCAAACTGTTCCTTCGGGAGGATTTTTGATTTATTCAAAAAAGTTAATAATCTATTGTAAAAGGCTCTTTCATAGATCTTCGAGAATGCCGGCAACAATGAGATTGCCCTATAGTTGCCCACAACCTGCCTGTCATTCTTCTTGTAAACTGGTTTTACCAAGGAAGTTTTCAATTTTGATGGAAAAATTCCCTCCTCAAATGATGCATTGACTAGATAAGACAGTACGGGGGCTATATGTTCTGCCACCGCAACCAGAAGGGAGCAAGGAATGCCGTCCACACCTTCAGCCTCCTTAACGCATGTCTTTCCAATTATTTCCCTAATCTCAGTCTGGGTTACAGGCTCAAGATACATAGACTGACAGTTGGCATCTGACTTTGGGATAAATTGCGCACTGCGATCACGAACCGTGCGCCGCGGCAGATCCAAAAAGAACTCATTAAATTTATGCGCAGCAGTCTGATAATCACTTACTTCATTGCCATCAGCATCTTTAAAAACTTTAGGATAGCTCTCCCTAGACCCAATCCTAACCTCACTTCTTATGATATCCCAAACACACTTAGTCTTATTATTTGCATTCAAATATTTTTTCTCATAAAATTTTCTTTTAGAAGTTGACACCGTCAGTCTATGTTCCTTCAGCCGTTGCCTATATAAATTATACAGCGTTTCATCTTTAGTCGCCCTGTACATGCCATACAAAACTCTGAGGCACTCACCACTCCGTATTATATCATCATTAAGCCACCCCCTGTTATTGCTGACAGTCAGGGAATGGGACTGGGTCCTTCTCAGCTCCAGCGGAAAAGCCCCCCCAAAAATACCTGCAAATCTGTCAGAAAACAAATTGAACCTATCATTCGCGCTGGAGCCACGAAACACACACTCGCATGTCTCCAATGAAATCATGGTCACAAAAGTTACCATGTGGGCAGGATTCTTATAGTCACGATAATATCTAAAAGCTGGCCCCTCCCGCACCAATGTCTCCCCAGGGAAAGCAACTATTTGCATATTATGGTCCGATAGATCATTTTCAATATTAATAAATTGAGTATTTTCAGTTACATTACTAAAGATATTATCAATTAGAGTTTTGGAGTTACCCTGGACCCTTGAGTGACCATAGGTGCACGAGTATAGCCCCTTAGCCAGCAAACAATTACTAATATAACTAGCATGACAATTATTAGCATACTCATCAAAATTCATATTAAAATCACCACATATCACAATTTGATTCTTATAACTACTTATTTTATGTAAAAATATATTAAAGTTAGTCATAAACACATCCATATCCGCAGACGGAGCCCTGTAGAAACAAGAAATCAGAACTGGTCTTGCCAAGCACACCTCAACACAGGCATACTCAAATGCTGACTCGATCGACGCCATCATGAATGATCTTGCCTTGAATTCTATATCCTCTCGCAAGAACACAGCGACACCTCCCCCATTAGACTGCTCACGACTAAAACAAGCAGCCAATCTGTATCCCATGATGATCAATGTCCTTACTTCCTCGTTGGTACACCACACCTCAGTCAGTGTCACTATTTCTGGTCTGTTTACTGAGTGTAACAGAATAGAGAGATCGTCCACCTTTCGCTTTAAGCTTCTTATATTAAAGTTTGCCACCTGAAATCCATTCTGCGGTAACGCATACGTTAGTGTCTTTTCACCACTACTTCTACTATTTTTTCGTCTGTGATCTACGCCTGAGGATCCACTATCTATTGGGTTGTTGGTGGCACCCTCTTGCTTACAAAAAATCGAGAAACTATGGCCCCATTTGGCCACACATCCCGACGCCAGGCCTGCTTAAGACTTTCCTGCCTGAGCGTTACCTTGAAAGACGCGTAGAGATCCGGATATTTTGATGGATGTTGTTCACATTCTTCTCCGTAAAGTGTTCTTGTAGAAGATTTGTCACATCTTCCACCTTAGTATTTGGATTCAGGCGCGTTACGTGAAGGGACACATACTTGGGTACTGTTCCCACAACAGCCTCCACTTCCATATTTCCTCCGACAACAAACCGTCTATTTCTGCTACGGCGTTTTTGAATTTTCCAGCCTTCAGTTTCGTCAGAGTCACTCTGTTCGCCTAACCGCTGCACCCCGACCATTACTGCAGCTGACTGTGCTTGCAAAATAGCAGCACCAACTTGTTCTTTTTGAAATTTTTGCCTTTGTTGATTATTTTTACTTAGGTTAGGTCGGCTGACAGCGTTTTTGCCTGCTACACCGTTGCCGTTGGTTCCACTGTGTGACAGCGTTGCCAGCCCTTCATTACACAAATTGGTCCTAACCGATGCGTCGCGCACCCGCGCCAACAACACATTTCGTGTATCGCTGGTTGTCCTACTACTAGATTCTGTCTTGTCCCCCGCCAAAGCAACCATGCTCGAAGGTCGTAATGTTGGAACCTCAGGAATTTCGAGATTACGATGATATTTTCCCTCCAATCTTTCGGTTTTCGAGGTTAGGAAATCAACTTTCTCCCTTAAAAGGGAAGAGTTCTCTAAAAGAGTGTCTTGCTTTGATATTAATTCTGCAACCAGATCCCTGAGAAGTCTTATTTTCAGATTCCAGTACTTCATATGGAGGTTTTTGCTGATTTTCATCGTTATCATCATTCGCCACGGCATGCTGGCAATTTGTCGATTTTCTTAGGGCTGATTGTTTCCCAATCCAACCCAACATGATGGATGAAATATATCCAAACACTTCACACACTTTACACTTTGAACTACATTAGTTTTACAATAAAAACACGAATTTTCAGACTCTCTTTCTGACGACGAACCGTTCCTGTTCGCCATCTTGGAAACTTTCGATATTCCTAAGTTTCCATATTTTTTTTTCACACAGTATTTAAAAAATATAGAACGGTCAATTTGCATTCCTAATTATGAGAACAGTTTCGGAACATGTCACACATGGGTGTGTTCATATTAGTGCCACAGTCACACCAGTGAGACATTTAGTCAAACATGACGCATGTGAGGAGGTTGGGAATGAATGCATGAAAAAAACATTGACAGTACTTTATCGGTTTAGTAATTTCTTAAGTACGCTAAATATTTAGTCTCCATGTAAGTTGCAATACATTAATGACCCCACATTGTATATTGATTATCCCCGATATAGCACCTTCATAAATCTCAGCGTCTTAATTGCAAAAATGTTCTTTTAAAAGTCTCAAAAAAGCTATAAACCCAATAAAGCAACAATTGTAGCTCAAAGGAACAACATTAACCAGTGCTTTCAGACTAATGGGTTTAATAAATTGCATATGCTAATAGAACTCTCTTAAATGCTGATGGTGCATATACAGTGTGTCCAAAAAAGTATGCAACATATGGAAAACTTTTTTATTATTGATTTCACAGAAAATTCTTTCCTTGATAGAAGTTGGTGCTTATCTTGAAACGGTAAAGTAATATTTTAGATTTCATGTACTGCTTATAGTAAGGGAGCAAATGCCATTTTTTCAAAATTACATCAAGAGTAACGTACCTTAATTTTTAAATATAGAGCAAAATTTCATAGGGAAAAATTGTTGCAAATTAAAAACTTAGTCCAAGTTGTAAATTTGAGTTAGGTATCTTAATTTTTAACTTTTTTTCTTCTATCATGATTTTTATTAAGACGGAACGCCACTGTGGAAATTCTTATTCATGCAATATTAGTATATTTACCAAATAATTTAAGCATGGTTTTAAATTGAAATTTTATTAATCCAATGATATTAATCGTTTAAGTAAGCAAACAATTAAATGCATTGAAAGAAACGGCCGACATAAAGAGCATTAGTTTGTAATGATAGTATAGTGATTATCGGATACTTTATTAAACGATAGTGTTAACACAATATGTTTTTTTTTTAAATTATTATTACATAAATAAAAAATAAGTCCCGTTTTAAAAAAGTCGAGATGAAAGAAGAAATTGTTTTTTGGAACCTATATTGAGAATAAAAAAAGAAACAAGATAAAAATTAAGATATAAAACTCAAATTTTGTATTTGGGTCAAGTTTTTAACAACAAACGGTATTTCGTATTTATTACAAATATGTCATTTACTTTTAACTGAATTGTTTTTATGGCCCGCTTTTTAAAAAGCAAAGTGTTTATTTTATACGTCTTTTGAGGGTAGGTATTTGAACTTGTGACTTCCAGGTAAAAATGACAAATAAATTATTAGTTTTTCCACATAATATGAAAATAGTTGGGTTCCTTCGTGATTTTCATTAAAAACATTTTGAGAAAAAAGTGTTTAAATATGTGTGCAACACCTCGATACCTAGACCGACTCTTGTACCTGAAAAAATTTAAACATTTTGCAACTATTTAATAAAATTTCAATTTAAACCCATGCTTAAGTTATTTGGTAAATATACTAATATCGCTTGAATAAAAATTTCACCAGTGGCGTTCCGTTTTAATAAAAATCGCGATAAAAGAAAAAAGTTAAAAATTAAGATACCTAACTCAAACCTGGTCTAAGTTTTTAATTTGCAACAACGTTTCCTTATGAAATTTATCTTTAAAAATTAAGGTACTTTACTCCTAATACAATTTTGAAAAAATGACATTTGCTCCCTTACTATAAGCAGCACATGAAATCTAAAATATAATTTTTCCATTTTAAGGTAAGCACCAATTTTTATCAAGGAAAAAATTTTCTAAGAAATCAATAATAAAAAAGTTTTCCATATGTTGCATACTTTTGGCCACACTGTATATATGTCCATTAATTTTATCTCAAGTACTCCATAGCTAATGATAATAATAATAGGCGCCTAGGTGGTTGAAATGCGCATGGAAAGAGAAAGAAAATAAACGCAGAAAGAAAATGAACCTCCTTATAGGAGTTCAGCAAGCTTTTAAATTTCGGATAATGATATTTGGAATACAAATTCTAAAATATATTTAGGTATTATGTTGTAACTTTTTCCGGCTTTAACTTGGCAAGAGGCAGGGCCGGGTCAAGCTTCTGCCGCGCCCTCGATCCAAATAGAGTCGGGCGCCTTCCGATGCTCCAAATTATCCACTTTTACTGCAAATCATTCAACAGTATTGCTTGGTAACGCTCCCTGGAAGTCTACCATTGAAGTTTTTTTTGACACAGTTACTTGCATCGCCTCTATATTCTATCCAATTTAATTTGAGAATGATGACAGAAAAAACAACTGAACAAGAATTCACTGTACTGGTCAGTTCCATTGGCACTAGAACACATTTTAGCGATCATAATATTCATCTTTCCTGATAATCACGGAGGAATCAGATTTCTTTTTATACGTGTTGGCGAAAGTGTATTAGAAACAGACAATTAAAAAAAGAATATGTTTAATTTTTGGAAGTATTACTACTTCGAAAGATTAGTCGTCGCAAAATTCTTTTCTTTCCTGATAAAACTCCCAATGGAATCCGATTTCTTTTTATCCTTGTTAGCAAAAGGAGCATTAGTAAAAGACAAATAAAAACGATGTTGTTGCCAATAAAAAAGAATAATCCACCATTTTATCACAGCCGCCTTTGTTTGTGCAACTATTCCTGGTTGTCTACTGTAAAAGTTTAATTGTCATAAAAAATACATTTCTAATCTAGCAAAATACTTATGTAAGTTTTATGATTTTATAGCAAAAGACCCTTGTTTTCACTGAATACAAACAGCATTTGCAAAAATCTCGTTTTTATTAAGCAAAAATAGTGTCAGCATACACACTTTAACCTTATTTTATACTACTTAAAACTATTGTTTCCTGCCCCTCTAGGTAACAATACTCCCTCTAACCAATAATTTGCAATAAAAGGATAGGAGAAAAAGTTTTTAAATAAATAAAGAAAAAATAGCAAAAATGAGGAAATATTTTTATTAAGATAAACAATTTTAAATAATGTTAAAAAAAATATTCCCTATTCTCCCATATATAATGAAAATGGATCTATAGTACACCCTACGCCCTACATGCAGTGACGTTTGTGAAATTTAAAGACGCGATAAAAATTGTTTAATCGAATATACCAAGTAGTTTCACAATTTTCAACTGTAAATGCTGAATGTCTTAGTTCCAGAAGGATAGATACACTTTGTAATGGCACTGTGACTTCAGCTTTAAACTGAAACCAAACGTTTCTAGGACGCAGTAATCACTCCTTTTTCAAAAACTTAACTGACTTACTTCGCAATTGTACTTTAGAAGCGGATGACAAAATATTGTTCCGGAAAATTCAAATTCTTTGAGAGCTTTCTGTCAAATTTCAGTTCCTTCCTAACAAGAAGCAAAATCGAATTGTTTCAAGATATTACTATATGGGACATAAACATGTGCTCGTCAAATTTGAAGAGTATTTGAAAATAGTGTTAATAAATAATTGTTGTACTTAGTTTAAAAATAAACTTGTGATGTATTAAATAATTAAAACTGTGTATTTAGATATTGTATTTCTTATATTTTTAAGTGAGAAAATGTCAAAAGTCAAAACTGAAAAATAATTGTTTCCTAATAACAATAACATGATAGTGTTGCTAGGCAACACATTACGGTATGAGATACTGTAATATTCGATTTACCGGCCGCAAATGAGTCTGGGAAATAGTCATTTACCGGACAGTATGAAATAAAAGTCATTTGATCCTGTTGCAACCGCTTTCGAACACGATCTTAGCTGGTACGTATAGGCATAGCCGCATACATTTTATCTGCTAAAATCTGTAAAGCGCCTATGTTTTTAGATAACTTAACGTAGAATTTTAGATTTGGGGAGCAGTATCATCTTCGACATTTAGCTCCTTGATTCTATGTAAAAAAGAGCGTCTAACTTTTCAACGATTTCGTCGTTGAAACTTTGAATTAATAATCAATTAATTATTATGTTTAAACGGTAATAAAGAATATAAAATGTATTTTACCATGATTTTAAAGACGAAATTCAATACATTTTCTCTTATTAGGCTTTATTAACATTTTTTTTTTCAATCAACAAAAATATACATATAAAGAACTGTGCAATTTATAATTTCACCAAAATCCAAATTTATCATCATGACCTAAATGAATCTTTTATTTAGCTATCAACAGGAACTTTCGAATGATTTGTGAACCTTGGGAATCCAAATATATTCTGCAGGAATTTCTTTAATTTAGATTTCCATTTATTTATTCAGATCATCGCATGGCTGGTAAACGATTTACTCATTAAGTTTTCAGTTCATCAAATAAATAATTTATTTTCGCTTTAGAAATGTTGATGCAGCTTTGCGATCATAACAATTTGTTTTTATAGTTGCCAACATTACTAGCTGTATACAAAATGTTCGAGTAAATTGTCCCAATTACTCGCCTATTGGTTAATTCATAATTGCAGCACTATCTTTTCTTTGTAATTTACAATTGATTAGAGTTTTTGTCCACATGTTTTTTAACAGGCCCACTCTACCGATTCTCCTACGTTTTTGCTCTCCTGTTACTATATACTTTGTTGCTTGACCATACGCTCCTATTTGAGCCGGCGCACAGTGGGGCCCGGAACCCAGACACTTGGCATTTATTCATAATATGAAATTGAACATTGAAATTACCTTTGCTTATATTTCTTAACTACACATACCACTGCGTTATATCCCCTACCCTAATACTATGTACCTTTTGGACCTTTTCAAGCGAGAATATCTCAGGCGACCACTAGCGTGCGATCAAATAGTGAACTGTGTTATGTGGTTATTGGTACGATTTTGCGAAGCCAATACTGTTTTAGTATCCGCGTTACAAACCTTGCTTAATTATGGATTCAATACCTTCAGGGATGTACTAAATATTTGCACTTATTTGGTTTATATTAGTTGTGCTATGGTTTTTCCATACTTTGTGTAAATAGAATCTTACAAATAGGGTTCAGAATTCATTAATTATACTATTTTGGTAGTATTCTAGTTTACTTCCACGCGCTTCCACCACTGACCTTTTTATAAACTAATAAAGTAGAAATATTGTACTTTTAAACAGCAAAATAAACCGTTGCTCATGTTTGCTCCTTTTAGTTTAATGACTCTATTGTACAGTGCGTTTCTTTATTAAAATATTATCCTATCGAAGCGTTTCAGATGATAATTTATCAATTCATCCTATCTCAGTAGCAGATTCAAGATGGAGAGTGGAGATGATTATTCTCCAGATTCTTCATAAATTCTGTGCAAAATACACAGCGCGCAAAATAAATTGCCGTTTTTATCCTATTACCAAATATTTAAAAAATTTAATTTTACATAAAAAAGCAAACAATAAATATTGGAATTTAAAAAAATATATATATTTCACAATCCTTTAACTTGTAAAACAAAAACATTTGGAATTTCCACTTCATTTCGCAAGCAGTTTGGTATACAAATTAATTGAAGTTACAGTTTAATCTTTATTGATGCATATTCAGTATTATTATTATTACCTGGATGCTTCCTTTTAACGTGAGCTCTCAAGTTAGAGGGTTTACAGAAATCCAATTTACATTCCCGACTCTCTATCAGAACAGTACTACCACATACACAAATGAAAGTATTTTACAAATAAGACAAGACATCAAAGCAAAACTAAACAGTATTTTTGGTACCTCTTTACTAAAGTTTTTGAACAATTTAAAATAAAAATTCTGTGGTTATGTAGGCAATTAATTTTGACCCATCGACAAGAAAAAAGGGTATTTTTCGCGAGATCACGTTGACCGTGTCCCAATGACCCGTCAACCGTGAACGGCCGGGAACTAGAAGTCATGTGATATCTGCATTGATATATTAAGTGACATACACGTGGCACGTCAACCGTGAACGGCCGGGAACTAGAAGTCATGTGATATCTGCATTGATATATTAAGTGACATACACGTGACACGCTGTTCAAGGTAGATCAACGGGATCTCGCGAAAATACACTCAAAAGAAAGCACAGCCTAGAGCGCATGACCGCAGTTTTAAATCGATAGACGGGTTGGATGCTGCAGCTGCGTTGTCAACTTGCTGTCAAAGTCATAATTAGTAGGTTTTAATGTTTGATAGGCACAGTTACAATTATTAATATTATTATTATTAGTAATGACCTAAATATCTTAAAATAAAATTAGGCAAGCTTACTAAATGTATAAATGTATGGCGAATATTGATTTAATTGTAAATTGGTCAGATTTAAATTAGTGAGCTAGAATTTGCGACATCCCGACACCCGGCACGGCGGCGTTGACAACCACGCGCACCGAAAGCGATATTGGTGTGCCGTCGACAAATTGTGTCTCTTTTTATCTTCCTCAAGCGCGTATGTTTGTTTGTCTCTTAGCTTTAATGCATTTTATGTAGTCCATATACACCTATAAGGTCGATTTAAAATACGGCGAGTCCGGAGCAAGCTTGGCTTGATCACGGTTGTATACGGTGCGGTGGCTTGATTCTCTCTTGGGGAATTTTCGCATGAAACTTGCACTTTTTTGAAAGAAAAGACTATGTTTCGGTTTTAAAAAATAAAAAAATAAATTATTAAGTAGATCATTGAAAATTTTAGGTGGGTCATTGACCAAATGAACTTATGGACGGGCCGCGTTTGCTATTAGTCCTTTGATAAGGTTACGCCTTGGCGAGGGAACTTAACTGGAACCTCTCAACACCCTAATGAGTTTTATTAGAAGGCTGAATTTGTTACAAGAATTTTTAATAGGACTCAGCAACTATCAAGTCTATAATGGCAACACTGAAGGACCTGAAGTAAATTCTCTCACAATTAACCTAAACCTTAGACACAAGCATCGACGAATGTGCATTTTTATAAATTTTGTTTAGTTTAACAAACCAACAATGAGTTCTCTCGATACATTGTCTTGTTGCCGCCTAACAAATTGCACAACATCCTTGGCATTTCTTTGCTTCCCACATGAGTTATATAAAATAGGCTATTTAGAATGACCCCTCTTTCAAATTAATTGCTCATCCGACAAACTTGCATAATTATCATATTACGACGACAATATTTAATTTAGTTTACTTAATCAAGACCACTTTGCAGTAGCTATTAAGTTAACAACCGTATATTTCAAGTTTCATTTGAGAGATCTATATAAAGAGCGCATGTACATATTGTACATGCAGTACATGGAATTGGTGTGATTTAGCTCTACGAGGTTTGCTTAATAAGTGTAAAAATAATAAAATAACCAGGTGAGGAAATGAGTTTTAGGCTTCTGAACAGGACAGAAATATGTGACGCGCTTCTAGTCCTGAATGGAGAAAAAATTGGCTATTTTTTCTAAGCAGAAGTCGTTGTGCGCTCAACTGTCTTGAAACCGTTTTAGTAGATCACGTAACCTTTTATTCTCAAAAGGGTGTTTGCTACCTATCTGCGAGCGTTTGAATAACGTTAAGAAGAAACGCTATCAGCTATGATGCTCTGATTTGAGGTTAGGGGCGAAAGAGTTTATTTCCGTTTTAAAAGTAATAAAGAAAGTTTAAAAACTGGACGGAATAAAATTGGAATGCCACTTGTTATAACCTACAATCATGTGATTTACTGAAATTTGTTGGAACTGTTTCAACACACCCGACCAGAGCGCAGAAAAGCAACCTATGGTTCTAGTTACAATTCTGTAGCAGGAATATGTGCACAGATTTGAGGTTGTTACAAAATTCAATCTTTGAAACTGGTTGGGGGAAAATTAGTACTAAAAATGAAAATACTGTGGGCATGGATGAGCTTGGTAGCAGAAAACACCAAGTCTTTAATGTAAAAGAAATACAATATATAGCGCAAACGTGGGCACACAGTTTTGAAAAAAAGTTGTAAAAAGGAAGAGAAAATGTAGGTTTAAAAATGCTTGAATAAGAAGATATATTAAAATAAAGAAAAACCTATTTACATAATAGTAGATAATTGATATCAATAAAATTTACAGAAATCGCGTTTTTTTTTGGACCAGAACTTCTTAGACTGGCCATAACCATGAAAAGTAACATCGTACAACGTACAACGCCTAACAACATTTACTTTTTTGAACCCATCTGTTGCACATATTACCCTACTTCAGTCGAAAATTTAAATTTCCGACTTTTGGATCCTTTGATGTTTTCGAATGTGTAAAGTTTAAAAGTAGCGCCATTAAGCACTATCAAACCAACGCATGCTTCAATACAAAGCACTTTAGCATCGCACACACATGTAAAACATATTTTCTTACATACTTGTGTATCTGCTTTACATATTGAATTACCATTATGAACTTAAACTTTTTTCCAATTACGAACATCTTGAGATTGAAAACCATCCATTAAGCTCGTAAATGCACTTACTATAAATAATTTCTCGAGGACCATAAATACTAACATTAACTTTGCCGCAATATATTTATTTAATTGACTGGTTGTCCATTAATCTACATACTAATTGGATATTGTAAATATACGTCTAAAACTTGGCTTAAAGCGCTGGTAAATAATTACCTTCTTCGCTTAAAATATTAACTATCTTGTCTAAAATAAACTGATCTAAGTGCAAATCTTTGTATAGAATGGGTTAGTTTATTAAAATATACGAAAGCTCAATGTTTAAGAACAATATTTGAACATTTAAGTACATAACTGTTATTGCAGTGTATATAATTTTTTTATAAAATATGCAAAACGCATTACTTAACAAAATTGCACCGTTAGATAAATAACGACTCTTATAACGAAAAATGACTGCGAAGTAAAACTTCAGCAATATCATGAATTACTGAAAAAAATCCATACCGGTTTTAAAAATAGCTCTTCATTTTTCGGTAGTGTACGTCACCATTTTGTAAGATAATTCTTAGTCTTAAAATGGCAGCTATAGAAAGCACAAAATTAATTTTCATTAACCAATATAATTAAGGATTTTGGCAATTTGGAGCAACAATCTAACATGGCCAATGAATATTGCAAGATCGATAGAAATTTTATAGATCAGTAAATAAATATTTTGCTGGTGCCAACATCAGCTTGGTGGCAATCTACACCGCGGTCAGTTAAAACTACGGAGTGACTCTGTTTCTCGGAAATCATGTATGCTACGATTTTCGGGTAAAAATTTTATTGTCAAATATTCGCAAAAAAAATTTACTACAAAAGTTTCTAACTTCACCACTAGTGGGCGCACTTGCCATGGTGTTGTAAAACTCTCAAAATATCTTAAGATTTCTTCTGTTGTGTTGCACGATACTGCACCTATTTTGTTTCAACAAATTTTCTTTAATTAGCATGGCAACGATAGGGCGAACGAATACAATTTAAAATATACATTTATAGTGAGAACTTCCGTTTGCCTACACTTAATTTAGCAAACGGTGGCATATTTCAAAGAAGTTTTACCTTCAATTTGACTTTATTATAAAAAAATAAATGTCAACTTGTATGCTTAACTATGTAAGGGGCACTATTCAAGAAAATGACAAATAGTAAAAAATATCTAATGGTAATTCGAGAAAAATTGTTTAAACAAAATGTTTAGAGGACCGAACTGAGCTTATAACAAGTGCATTTTCGCCCTACACTGGATCTAAGATATCTTGAGAAAAAAACGATTTTTCTTAAAAGGTTAGGAACTAAAAAATAAATTAAATTTAATTCTTTTGGCCATATCTGCTAGTAAATTTTTTACTCCAGAATTATGGCATGCATGGTTCCCAAGATACCCTTCGTAATTGCATTAACTGGCCATGCTGTAGTTTTAAAACCTTTATCATACATGACTCCTTCAAGAAATAGTGCATTAAGTATCTTCATGCACGTCTCGTGGCATTTTTGTTTCTTGTCTAATAACAATGAAAATGGTCTCAAACGGATTTTAGATAACACATATACATTTTGAACTTTCAATCATTTTTAATGCATGCCTTACCCCTTTTTTTCGTAAAATTTAGTCTCAAACCTATTGCCCTGGCAACTACAGCTGTATTCTTACTAACGTGATAATAAAACTTTGATTTTTATCACTTTTTGCATTTTATTTGCTTCACCTGTAACCTTTTATACGGAAATATGTTCCAAGGTTTTATTGCGTATTTTAAACTTTTCTTATTTATAAATTTGTCATAAAATTTATTCACAGTACAAAACTAAGTTGTCGTATTCTTACATTTGCCAATATAAACTGATTTTAAATGTTAATGAATTCCCTCATTAACATTTTATAGTACAAGCTCCCCAAAATATACCAGTACCCAACAAGCCCAAATATTATTTTTAAGTGACCTACGATTTGTCAACTATTTAGATAAAAAAAGGTATTTTCCCAATAAAGCAGTTCTTAAAATTAAAAAAGCTTTTTAAAAAGTCCAGTTTAAAGTCGAATATATTTCAATCATGCAGGATTAAAAAAGTTTTAATAGGCTTTCTCGCAAAACTTTATACTGAATTTAGAGTTTTCCGCCAACTCAAAGAACAAAATAAACAAAATAATTTATTTATTCCGTTTTAAAGTTCTATAAGGTATTTTTCACTTGTATAATATCATCTTATTAAACAATATTACTTAAATCATACCATTATAACATACCGCGCGTTTGTATGATGGGATTCCGTCTCTTTAAGATCATTGATCTAAAGATAACTGTTATAAAAAAGAGCATATTTTATCACATTGTCCATTAGTTATAATATTTTACTTGAAGGAGCTGCCTCAAAGCAAACATGTTTTTTACATGCAGTGTCCCAGCTAGAAAACAAAAATTAGTAAATTTCGTCGTGGTGATTACTGATATTTTTCAGCGGATTACGAGACTACTTTCTACCCGCGCTGCGTCTTGATCTCTTGATCTCTCATGGTTGTAGGAGTTCTGTGTTGAAATCAACCCTAACCTTGCGAGGAGTCTTGCAATAGAAGAAATACCGCAAGCTGTTCAAATGGAGTTTAAATGTATTATCAAATCGCGACGTTTTAAAATCGGTCAGACTCAGCTAAAATGACAGGTTATAAAAAAAATAAGTGTACTTACATGCAACTTCTACAGTAGCCGGCTGACTCTTTATGCTCCCCTTTCCATTCCAAGCATAACACTCACACTTAAACTTCTCTTTCCCGAAAAACTCTTCCACCATGTCCCTAGTGACATTTGTCTCCGCTTCCATAATTCTTACACCATTTTGCGGATCCACAAACTCGAATTCTGTTGTCTCTACCTTTTTTGCTCCATTACACTTAAAATATACACGAAGCGAATGAGCTGCTCTACAATGTAGAGTCGCGGCGCGATTCTTAACTACAAACGAGTTTTGAGGTTCTGTGAGAAAAATTGGAAGGTCCGTATTGAGAAGGAGGTTTTCGTCCTGCTCCGGAGGGGTTGGTTTTGGGGTTGAAGCAATATTTGGAATTTCTTCTAGTAGAGGAGAATCTGAAAAGAAGGACGCTAGTTATTGCATTATAAAGTTTTACGTGATTTCATAATTGTAATTTTTTATATATTATGTTTATGCTGCACCATTTTTTTCTAAGTATTGGAGAGAAATTTCTTTTGGTAAAGATTAAAACCTGCGACCACAGATTTTATTTTTCACCAACTTGGCAGAGAAATGCTACTCATTTACTTTGTCAACTAAAATTTATTTATTCAAGCCAAAACTCATTTATTTTCCCTTGTCCACGCATATAGATATTCAAGTTTCAGCGCATCTGTAAGAAGGTATAAAAGTTTCTATTGGCACAATATATGGATTATTATTTTTGCATTTAATACACTTAATTTATTAAGAAAAGTTTTTGGACATCCATAATTTTAAATTTTTGCCTCTTACTCCATTATGGCGTGCATCACTTTCTTATTCCTAAGAGGGCGTTAGTTACATCTGATAGGTTGCATAAATTAAATAAAATATTATATATATATATATATATATATATATATATATATATATATATATATATATATATATATATATATATATATATATAGTTAAGTATGTTTGGAATTATCTGGAGAACTACTGTTTCGTCTTCCTCGGTGTCTAAGTTGTTAAGTTGTTAAAAGACACCGCATCGACTCATCAGAGGCCTTACAGTAGCATGAGCATTTCTGCTCCCATATAATTCCACAGTTCTTGCCTATAAAAGACCACCTGAAAGTTTTGAAAGATAGAAGTTCTTGAGATTGCTCTTTGAGAAATGTCATAGGGATCCTTATCGGATCTCCCATGGTAGCTTGGATATATGTATATATATATATATATATATATATATATATATATATATATATATATATATATATATATATATATATATATATATATATATATATATATATATATATATGTTATATGCGCTCTTCACCACGTGCCGTGGTTGACCTTCAGTCTCACGAGTTATTGCGGTCATATTGCAACACCTCTAAGAATGCATTGTAATCAGTATCCTCGTTTCGCAATGTTCACGAGTCGAAGGTACTGAATCAGCACTAAATTATATATAAAAACCCATGTTTGCTTTTATAGATAGTTCATACTCATTTTAGACCGTTACTATGTCCATTTGAAATTCGATATTTAAAGTAAAATAAAAAGTAATAAATTGTTTGATGTAACGAAGAAATAAAGTTTTTTTAAAAAATAAGTTTTGTGAAAAAGTGATTTAACAATTTGGCGCAGTCGCTGTAGGATCTGTCAACGCTGCTAGAACACGAGGCTTTCTAACTGGTAGCGGCGGATTCCAATCCCTCAACAGAAAGAACCTGCAAACATTGAGACGCTCTCACTTGGCAAACTACGGAAGGAACACCTGGTGAAGCCCCTGGTAGTCAAGGTCAAGAACACGACGCTTCGATGCTGCTGCTAGTATTGTAAGTAAATGAATCATCTCGTTTTTGTTTAAACTGTTGATTTTCTTTTTGTGTTAAGAAACTGTTCGATTTACTAAGTTTCCCTGTTTTACAATATTTACCGTATTTTTACCGTATATTTTCGAAAAAATATTTTATTTTTAAGCAACGTACTACATTTTTGAAAGTAAAACAAAAAAAAAATGGCTCCTCCAGCAGATTCTCAAACAACTGCTGCGGCTAACACTAGCTAAGCGGAAATCGAGCCTTACAAACTCTCAGAAATATTTTCAATCGTTCCCGAATTCGAGGGTGACCAGATCTTTTTGGGTACATTTTTGAACGCGTGTGATCATGCCTACAACATGGCAACTACAGATCAAAAAACACTGTTAGTGATTCACATAAAAAATAAATTAAGGGGTAGAGTTGCACAGCTTATAAGCTCTAGAAATCCTAGCTCATATTTAGAAATAAAACAACTTTTAAATCTTCACTTTGGGGATTCTAGGGATCTTTCATCCCTTATACAAGATTTGCAAAGGCTTAAACAACTTTCTAACGAATCGCCACTTACTTTTTATAATCGGTTACAGGTTTTAAATGCAAAAATGCACGCATTTATACAAAAGTCTATTTTAAATCAAGATCAAAAGAAAGCGCAATCGTCTTTAATAGACACTATGGCTCTTAATGCATTATTAGTAGGGCTAGAACCTAAGTTAGGGCAACTTATCCGTGCCGGTAACCCTTCTAACCTGTTAGAAGCACAAGCGCGAATCAGGAGAGAACTCCAACTGTCTTACCTCGAATCGAGTAAAACCGACAGACCTAACCCTCCAAGACAAAATTTAGTCCCGAGAAGACCACCACCTCAGCCTCTAAAATGCTTTAATTGTGGCCGCATTGGACACACAGCCAATCAGTGCCGTAGTCAACCACCACAACGCTACACTCCGCCTCAAAATCCTAATTTCCAGAGGCCAGTGAATCAAAACCCAACCTCAAATTTTTCCCATCAAGTTAGTACGCAAAATCAACATCAGCCCAAGCCACAACAATATTCAAATAATTTACCCCAAAATCGACCCCCATTTCCAAATAGGAATCCTAACTTCCGGCCTAATCCACAACGAACTTACCATGTAAATGCCAATGACTACCCACAAGACGAATTTTCATATTACCCCGACAACTACTATTATGGCAACGATTTTCAAGAATATCAAGACCCCAATAATTACCAACCCTCTTATGCTAGTGACGAATATCCCATGGAACCCTTTAACCAAGAAAATTATCAGGATTTTCTTACGCCGCCTGTCCAACAACACCCACCTGGAGAGAACTATCAAGAAATCGACCCCATGATAGAAATCCAGAACCAAATCCAGACCATGAATTTGGACAACATGGATCCCGGTCTGAATTTCCCAGATCAAAAATTTCTCTAAATCCTCTTTTAACTGTCAACTCAAAAAATCTGTACTACATAAACGACGCTACACAAAAATTTAAACTTCTAATAGATTCCGGTGCTGGAATATCCATTTTTAAAGAACACACTGTCAAAAATTATCGCCAAAGGTCTCCAGAAAACCTCACTATTCAAGGTATAACCGATCAAAAACTTGCTATTAAGGAATCAGCCCTCATCCCTTTTGACGAAGGCAATCCACATAAGGTTTATATTTATAACTTGGATATAGACTTTGACGGTATTTTAGGCCTAGATTTTTTAGAACATTATGAATGCGTAATCGATATTAAATCTAAGCAACTTATTACAAATTTTAAAACAATCCCTTTATTTAAAGTTGACGATATTCAGAATAAAAATAAATTCACAGAAAATGTGTCGTGCAATAAAATTTCAATAGAAGCCCGTACAGAAAGAATTTTTAAATTAAAATGCGACCTTTCCAATACCGACGCTTTACTTATCGCGCAAGAAAAAGAAAAAGTTAGACTCCCGAATGCTCTAGTCAAAATAAACGCACATGGCGAATTTTACACATCTGTTATTAATGCCAACGCGATACCAAAAGAAATTGACTTTTCGGAGTTAACGCTAGAACCGGTAGATGACACTGCCGAACCATTCTATAATCTTAACACCGTGAACAAGAAAAAAAATGAATGTCAGCATGACAGAATATCCTTTATTAAAAATCAGCTAAGAACCGAACACCTCAACGAGGAGGAAAAAGAACTAATTACCAATTTGTGTTCAGATTTTGCGGATATTTTTTATCTCGAGAGAGACACTCTGACGTTTACCAACGAAATAAAACATTCGATAGAAACGAATGGCGCTCGTCCTGTCTTTACCAAATCCTATAGGTATCCTCAAATTCATAAAGAGGAAGTGAAAACTCAAATAAATAAAATGTTACACGAAGGTATCATCCAACCCTCCGTCTCACCGTGGTCATCGCCAGTTTGGGTGGTTCCCAAAAAACTGGATGCTTCTGGAAAGCAGAAATGGCGCGTTGTAATCGACCACCGTAAGCTAAACGAGCTGACTGTAGATGATAAATACCCCTTGCCTAACATTTCTGACCTTCTGGATCAGCTAGGAAAGTGCCAATACTTCACAACCCTAGATCTCGCCTCTGGATTCCACCAGATAGAGATTGAACCCAGAGATATTGCCAAAACAGCCTTCTCTGTTGAAAATGGCCATTATGAATTCGTCCGAATGCCTTTCGGCTTAAAGAACGCCCCGTCCACATTCCAGCGTGTCATGGACAATATCCTTCTAGGAATTCAAAATGAGCGTTGCCTAGTATACATGGACGACATAATAATTTATTCTCCAACTATCCATGAACACATTTCTCGTCTTACTGAGGTATTTAAACGCCTTCGGAAAGCAAATCTCAAAATTCAACCTGACAAATGTGAGTTTCTGAGAAAAGAAGTCGCCTATCTTGGACATCTCATCACTCAAGACGGCGTTAAGCCAAATCCCGCCAAAGTTGATTGCATTCTCAACTTTCCTGAACCAAAAAACTCCAAAAATATCCAGTCTTTCCTAGGACTAGCAGGCTACTACCGCCGATTTATCCCAAATTTTGCCAAGATTTCAAAACCTCTGACGAAGTTATTGAAAAAAGACACCCCTTTCACTTTCGACTCAGATTGTAAATCATCTTTCAATGAGTTAAAACAAGCCCTTGTTTCTAACCCCATTCTAGTCTATCCAAATTTCGAGGAACCCTTCCTGTTAACCACAGACGCAAGCGCATTTGCTATTGGTGCCGTACTTTCACAAGGCCCAGTTGGAAAAGATCTTCCCATTGCATACGCTTCCCGAACCCTGTGTAACGCGGAAACAAAATGAATGTCAGCATGACAGAATATCCTTTATTAAAAATCAGCTAAGAACCGAACACCTCAACGAGGAGGAAAAAGAACTAATTACCAATTTGTGTTCAGATTTTGCGGACATTTTTTATCTCGAGGGAGACACTCTGACGTTTACCAACGAAATAAAACATTCGATAGAAACGAATGGCGCTCGTCCTGTCTTTACCAAATCCTATAGGTATCCTCAAATTCATAAAGAGGAAGTGAAAACTCAAATAAATAAAATGTTACACGAAGGTATCATCCAACCCTCCGTCTCACCGTGGTCATCGCCAGTTTGGGTGGTTCCCAAAAAACTGGATGCTTCTGGAAAGCAGAAATGGCGCGTTGTAATCGACCACCGTAAGCTAAACGAGCTGACTGTAGATGATAAATACCCCTTGCCTAACATTTCTGACCTTCTGGATCAGCTAGGAAAGTGCCAATACTTCACAACCCTAGATCTCGCCTCTGGATTCCACCAGATAGAGATTGAACCCAGAGATATTGCCAAAACAGCCTTCTCTGTTGAAAATGGCCATTATGAATTCGTCCGAATGCCTTTCGGCTTAAAGAACGCCCCGTCCACATTCCAGCGTGTCATGGACAATATCCTTCTAGGAATTCAAAATGAGCGTTGCCTAGTATACATGGACGACATAATAATTTATTCTCCAACTATCCATGAACACATTTCTCGTCTTACTGAGGTATTTAAACGCCTTCGGAAAGCAAATCTCAAAATTCAACCTGACAAATGTGAGTTTCTGAGAAAAGAAGTCGCCTATCTTGGACATCTCATCACTCAAGACGGCGTTAAGCCAAATCCCGCCAAAGTTGATTGCATTCTCAACTTTCCTGAACCAAAAAACTCCAAAAATATCCAGTCTTTCCTAGGACTAGCAGGCTACTACCGCCGATTTATCCCAAATTTTGCCAAGATTTCAAAACCTCTGACGAAGTTATTGAAAAAAGACACCCCTTTCACTTTCGACTCAGATTGTAAATCATCTTTCAATGAGTTAAAACAAGCCCTTGTTTCTAACCCCATTCTAGTCTATCCAAATTTCGAGGAACCCTTCCTGTTAACCACAGACGCAAGCGCATTTGCTATTGGTGCCGTACTTTCACAAGGCCCAGTTGGAAAAGATCTTCCCATTGCATACGCTTCCCGAACCCTGTGTAACGCGGAAACAAAATATTCGACCATAGAACGCGAATTACTTGCCATTGTTTGGGCCGTAAAACACTTCCGTCCCTATCTTTTCGGCAGAAAATTCACTCTTATTACGGACCATCGCCCGTTAACATGGTTATTTTCCATTAAAGATCCAGGAAGTCGTCTAGCAAGATGGCGTCTAAAACTGGAAGAGTACGACTATAAGATAGAGTACAAACCCGGGAAAATAAATAAAAACGCTGACGCACTCTCGCGAATAAAGATAAACTGCTTCCAACAGTGTGCAAAATTTCAGTCTAAAGTTCACGTCTCTAATGAAGACGATAAAAATAGGCCCTCCACTAGCGGTTTACAAAGAAATTCCGACAACGAAGACGACGACAGCGAAAACGAAACAGACCTCGACAAAATCAAAGAAGAATACAATACTTTTGTCCATCTCTATAAAACAAAATCAATTATCGATTACTCAAAATTTGAGATTACTAACTCTCAACTTCTGGACAAGTCCCACAAAAACATAGTTACCTTCTTTTGGCAAAATAAAATGGAAGATCTCCATTACAAAATTATTGACGGTATTTTCGAAGAACATCCCGAGTTTCTCCCCAACCAAATAAACATTCTGTCAAGCAAAACGGTCAAAGATAGGAAATACCTTATCATTCCCTTACGGTTTGACCCCAGCAACGTGGTATCTCATTTATTTTACATTTTATACAAATGCCAAAACGAATTTGATATCGCAAAAACCTACTGTGTAGAAAACAACCTAAATTTACCTATCTTAGAAATTTTTTCATTTATCTTTGACGAAAAAGAAATAAAACTTAAAATATGTCAAAACATTGTTGCAACCCCTGACCACGATCAAATACCCATAATCTTAGACCAATACCACACGGGAAAAAATAACTTACATCGCGGAATAAATGAAACTATAAAACGCGTAAAAGAAAAATACAATTGGCCCGGTCTTACTAAAGACGTAGAGAAAATTATAAAAGCATGTGAAATTTGTCAAAAAGTCAAAATTTGTCGAAAAAACCTAACCACCCCTCTTGTAATAACGGAAACGCCAAAAACACCATTCGAAAGAATTAATATCGACATATTTGAATATCCAACGCGAAACTATGCGCTTACGATTAGGGATGAATTAACTAAATTCACTCAAGCATATCCATTAGGAGACAAAAAGGCCTCAACCGTAGTCAATACTTTATTGGTATTTTTCCAGCATTACGGTACGCCACTAAGAATCCATTGCGATCATGGCCGTGAATTTGACAATTCCCTAATGAAAGATCTCTGTGAACTTTATGACATAAAGTTAACCTTTTCCAGTGTTAACCACCCACAATCAAACGGTTCTGTAGAAAGATTTCACGCAACTCTTACCGAGATGCTTAGAGCCCATACGGCAGAAAACCCCGACGAACATCCATTCAATATTCTCCCTTACGCAGTTATTTGTTACAACAACACCAAAAATAAAACTCATGGTTTTTCACCGTACGAACTAATTTTTGGACACACGTCCAGTAGACCTCCAGAAACCCTGTATAACCAAAAAGAACTCATCTCAAAGTACATTAGAGATTTAAGTAACCGGATGGAGTACTACTATAAAATCGCGAGAATGAAAACGGAACAGCAAAAGGAAAAAGCAAAAATTAGATTCGACCGATCTGTCTCAGACAAAATTCCCGATTATAAACCCGGAGACAAAGTATACATTAAGGAATCCCAGATAAAAGATAAGGCACAAAATAAATTTAACGGTCCCTTCGAAATCTTAGAAGTTTTCAAAACATCAGCTACCGTGCAAAATCCCCAGACTCAGCAAAAATCCAAAATTAGCTTTGATAGATTAAAGCCATACTACGAATAGTCTCCTTCTTTTCAGACTCTTCGGGCTGCTATCAGTCACTACATCTCAGTACACCGTAACGTCGATAAATAACACCATAGGACTCTTTTTCCATGAAGAAAGCACCATTAAAATATCAAACGATAAATGGACACTGCTTGTCTACAAAGAACTCCAGCCCATCAAAGAAGCCATTTCCAATAACGACAAAATTCTTTCTAATCTGATCAACGTCTTTCAGGCCCCCAAAATGTTAGCCTTTAAAGCCGAAATTCAAACCCATATCAGCCTCTTGAAGCAAATTGCTGACTCAGTAAACCTAAAATACAAGGAGGTTATGACGGATACGAAACATTACAATTTTCGAACAAAACGCGGCGTATTTAATGGAATAGGTACTGTTTGGAAATCAATAACCGGTAACTTAGACGCATCAGATGGCGAATATTTCAACGAGTGCATAGAAAAAGTGACTCACGACGAACGACAAATCGAAAATCTATTAAAAAATCAAATTTCGGTAACGACGTCTGTTATTAGAAACTTTAATTCAACCCTTCAGAAACTTCAAATAGACGAAGAAACCTTTAATAATGACATAGTAAAAATTCGCGAAGCTATTTTCAACATTTCTGATGTTATGGTCTTTTATGAAGGTCAATTACAAATAGTAAACCTGTGTGAATCATTAATGGAAAGTTATGTATTCTTGGAAGACTCTCTTAACGATATATTAGATGCGATAACTTTTGCTCGCTTAAAAATTCTACATAGTTCAATTATCACCCCTAGAGATCTTGTAGCCTCTTTGCAGGAAATTTCTCGTTCCCTAGTAAAAAATAATTTACCATTACCCACGTATGGATCTAATATTGCGGAATATCTAGAAATTATACAATTAGAAGCATACCAATCCGATTCAAAAATAATTTTTGTTTTAAAAATTCCTCTAACTGATCATGAAACCTACACCTTGTACCATCTGTATCCAATCCCAATCCTAGATAATCGAACAGGTCTTCATCACATTTTACCTACAACTCAAAAATATATTGCGCGTGATGATGATTCATTGCTCTACATATCTTTTCAAAATCTGGATAACTGTATGCAATTAGGAACCAACACCAAGATCTGCTCCGACGTGCTTCCGTATCCCATTGATAGCGATGCCATGTGTGAAGCACAACTACTCAAACACCTCAGTAAACTGCCAAAAACCTGCCAGACTTCACTCCTTTTTGCCAAAGAGTACAATGTTCAAGAACTAAGCCAAAACTACTGGTTAATCACCGTTTCTGACCCTTTGCCTGTGACAATAAAATGTGAAAGTAAGAACGTTGTCACCAAGTTACTAAACACCAACTCCTTACTGAAGCTGCAACCAGGTTGTAACGCCTTTATTGGAAACACAAGGGTACATGCCAAATATCCCGTTGACAAGTACAAAAATGTTACTTATCAAAATCACCCGGTAATCATACCTTATGATTGCTGTAGCCACCTACCTGAAAAACCACACATTCCCGAGCTAAAGCCACTGAAGCTTAATAAAATTGATGTAGACGATTTGAACATTGCCCAGCATAAGCTTAATCAGTACTCCGACGAATTGGACAGACTGATTAATGAACCCTTCGTGACCAAGCATCTCCATTGGTTCACAATACTCACCATCACATTAATTGCCGTCCTGGCTACCCTCTACGTCCTTTACAAATGTAGGCGCAGAAGACCCCGCAGAATTGGAATGGCCATCACCAACGACGACCATCCACAACCACCTCCAATGCCCAAATCCAGAGAACTAGTCCATCAAAAGCTACGTAATTTACTTCCAAAGAGAAGACCAAGTGCCCGCTCTTCTAGTGAAGCTTTAGAAGAAGAAGTTGAACTCCAAAATAATGAACATTGAAAAGCTGCTGCAAAGCACCATCTTTTTTTTTAAAGGGGGAGTTGTTATATGCGCTCTTCACCACGTGCCGTGGTTGACCTTCAGTCTCACGAGTTATTGCGGTCATATTGCAACACCTCTAAGAATGCATTGTAATCAGTATCCTCGTTTCGCAATGTTCACGAGTCGAAGGTACTGAATCAGCACTAAATTATATATAAAAACCCATGTTTGCTTTTATAGATAGTTCATACTCATTTTAGACCGTTACTATGTCCATTTGAAATTCGATATTTAAAGTAAAATAAAAAGTAATAAATTGTTTGATGTAACGAAGAAATAAAGTTTTTTTAAAAAATAAGTTTTGTGAAAAAGTGATTTAACATATATATATATATATATATATATATATATATATATATATATATATATATATATATATATATATATATATATATATATATATATATATATATATATATGTATATATATATATATATATATATATATATATTGTTTGATTCTTGGGATTAGGTTCATACTAGAAACATTTTTTTATTAAAAGTCTATTGACGTTTCGACCCTTTTTCGGGTCATTTTCAAAATATTTTTTTATACTGTTTGGTAAAAGACCTAAAAATACATCATTGGTTAAAACAATTTACAAAAACACTACAATACGACAGTAAAACATTAAAATCTGGACATACAATATGGACATATAATATGTCTGGGTGGCTTCTTATTTTATTTTATTGTTCATTTTATGGTCTTGTGCTTGCATTAGCGAAAGAATTTACATAGACTAAAGAGATTTCCCATTTTCTCTCTTTCTATATGTATAAAGTTAAATACCCTGACAAAAAATTAGAACAGGTCTATCTTTTGACAAAAAATATTCTTCATTCACGTATTTTGAACTGCTTTTGGTGCATTAATTTATGTCAAATATAAAAACGATGTATTTTTTTTTTTGGAAATAAGGTTTTTCTGCGCTAAAATCGCCTACCGCAGTTGGGACCCCGGAGTTTCTTTTCACAGTATCAGCAACTTTATGTAAGTATTCGAATGCAGCCAACTGAAAAATAATCTTTGAGAAAAACAATGAAAATTCATATTAAACTGACAAAGAAATCAAAAATTATATGGGTTGCCAATTCATTTTTATAATAAACAAAAATAAATGCTTGGGGATATTAGTTTCTGTATATTATTTTCAGAGATGATTTTCCTGTTGAGTTGGTCCCATTCGAAAATTGGAAATTCAAGATACAGTAAGATCGCTACATATTAAGTTCTTTGAAAACAAATACCGCGTCTAGCGCCCTAACTTTCGAAGGTGAATTCAGCACAAAAAGATTTTCTTTTGCCGAAACAAAAATCTACGCGTCTCTGAAATTTTGATGTATTTAGAATATTGTAGCCCGGGCGGCCACTTCATAAACTCCTACCTATCTAGCAAGAAATATTACTTTGCTGGAGAAGTTGACTGTAAAATATCTGGCCGTAACCTCGAGCGGTCTGGATATAAAGGGAAACATGCTCTTCTTCGGACGTGAATTTTACATTATCTATTTTACGAATAAAACATTGTTTGTTAACTATAAGTAAAAGCCTAAAAATTTCCTCGTCCGCGTCTTGTCTCGGAGGGTCTCGATGTCCAACCAAATTTAGTGATCCAGCCGCAGGTCCCATTTTACCTAATCAAGTTACGGGGTAAAATAAACGCCAAATTGTAGCTTAACGTATTTCCTTGTCGGCCAGCTTGCAAGCTGGCAGATTTTTTAGTCCAACCAGTTTTACCTCCAATGAAAATACATGGAGCGGCCAAATATCTATTACTTCCTTATTATTAATTAATTTCAGCTGAACCTGTAAATACTTGCTGGCGGATATGAAAAGTGCTTGCTTGTGCCAGAGGTCCCGGGTCCAAGCCCAATCAAGATCAACAAATTTTCTTTACTTTAAATTTTTTATTTAATATAGTATGAATTCATCTTGTGAAAAAAAAATTTAAAATTAAAGTAAAAATGAAATAATTGAACTTGATAGGGCTTGAACCTATAGCGCAAACGCCAAGCACTTTACGCCAGCAAGTTTTTACAGGATCAACTATAATTGAATATTAATAAGTAATTTTGGACGCTCCGTATTGAGATGGGTTGGACTGAAAAACCTGCCAAGTTGCAAGCTGGCCGACAAAGAGATGTAAAGAGATACAATAATTTGGCGTTGATTTTACCCTGTAACTTGATGAGGTTAAATGGTCTAATCTACTATTTGGCGTATTTTAGATTCTAACTCAATGGGGTAAACGGGGACCAACGACTGCATCCCCTAGCAGACGACCAGATTTTTTAGGTTTTACTGATCGACTTTTAGTCGACGAAAAAGTTTTGGTTTGTTAACTGGATGATGTGAAAATTAAATCCGACAAAAAACACCTTTCCCTTTGATACTAAGAAGGTTTCAGCTTGTCAGACGACAATTAGTTTTTTTAAGTCCTCCGGTGCTTCTTCAGCAAGGCAGTATTTCTCTCTAAGTAGATAGGTAGAAGTTCATACAGTATCCGCCCGTTCTATTATACTAAAATCAAAACGAAATCGGTTCAGGTGCAGGCCATCTTAAACGGTTCCCTTGCAACACAAAAAGCTCATATAAACATGAGCTTTAAACGGTTTTGTTAAAAAAAAATGTTTAGAACTGCGTATTTTGAAAACATCCCAAAGTTGCTAAACATGTTAAAACATTTGAAGTTAAAAATATTTTTTATAAAATATAAAACGCAAATTAAAATATATTTCTGGGCACGCACAAACATATATACAACATCTGGCAATTCTCCATACCTTTTAATTGCTTCAACAGAAAATTTTAATTTTTAGGTGCCATCTGGTCGCGGTTTTCGTTGTTTATTTCATTAGAGCGCAATTGGGATTTTAATCCGACACCCGATAATATTTTTGCATTTTTCCAGTAACCACGTAATCATAAATTAACGTGCAGCATCCACGATTACTAATTAAAAGGGGGAAAACCGCTGAGCATAAATTTCACAGTTTATCAGAGAATTTCCATTTCGACCTAGACAAACGTACTTTAAAATGCTTTAAAGCTAAACATAAAAAACTGTTGCAATCGAGATTTATTAAGAGCTCATTATCGCTCTTCCTAATTTACTGCAGAGGTTCAGGTGTAGTGTAATTTCGAAACTCAAAAATAACGGTATGGTTACTAAGGTTTTAGTTTTGGTTATGATCTCGTTTAACCTATACAGGGTGTCCAAAATAGGTGATACCACTATTGCTATCTCCGAAACGGTAAGATATATATATAGGAGGCCGGTTAAATACATAGTCAAAAATTTAATTCTTAAATATCTCGAAAACCGAGATAATTAGAGAAAAATTGATTTAACAAAAATCACACGATTTTTTACCTTCTCTAAAGTAAAGTTTGTTTTGTTTGTACCATTTATTTTTATTGAGTTACTGATACCAACTTGTTTTTTTTTCAAACACGGACCTGGACTTTTTGCTACATTTTTTGAAAGAATACGTCATACCCTTTACAACTGTGTATAATTTGAATATGTTTTCCGATGTTTTGATCAAGAATAGCAACTTCATCAGGATTTTCTATCAATACGGACCTGGGATCTTCCATATTAAGGTACAATTCACAACCTATCGCTATGGTTTATGGTTTTTGTGGTTGTTAAAAGCCGCATTAACTTGAAAAATGCCAGGTCCGTACTAGTAGAATATCCTGATGATGATGGTGTTCTTCACCAAAACGTCGAAAAACATAATCAAGTGATACACAGATGTAAAGGGTATGAAGGATACTTTCAAAAAATGCAGCAAAAATCCAGATCCGTATTTGAAAAAAAAAACAAGTTAGTATCAGTAACTCAATAGACACAGATGGTGTAAACAAAACAATAACGTTACTTTAGAGAAGGTAAAAAATCGTGAGATTTTTGTTAAAACAATTTTTTTCTAATAGTTTTCGAAATATTTAAGAATAAAATGTTTGACTATTTTTAAACAGCTCATTTTGAAAATGGGTCATCTGCAATGTATTGTCAATTTCAGTTTTCAACGGTTTACCAATCTGTAGGCATAGATGCACATTCTGTATGAAAAGGGGTGATCTATTTACCTCTGTTGAGGTCAAAACCCTATGCCGTGTGGTATCTCATTTAAAGGGCTTCAAAAAAAGAAACATTTTACCGCAAACCCGAGGTCCGTATCTTAATTCGTTTTTTATATAATAATGTCAAGCCTATACAAATTAAAAATCGTAAGAAAAATTAAAATTTAAGTACCTTTATTTCTCTTATTACTTTAGAAGTTGTTCAAAATGACCACCATTAATGGTAGTAATAAAAATAAAGTCGATTTTGAAACTCTGCCAAGAAGTAACATTGTCGAAAATGTGAGAAGTGAGTTCCAAAATCCACTTTATTAATGTAAGCAAAGTTCATGGTGGTCATTTTAAACAACTATTAAAGTTATAAAAGAAATAAAGATATTTAAATTTCTAATTTTTTCTCACGATTTTTAATTTTCAAAAGCTTGTTATTTAAAAATGAATTAAGACACGGACCTCCGGTTTGCCGTAAAATGTCTCTTTCTTGACGTTCTTCTTTTTTGAAGAGTTTTAAAATGAGGTACCACATGGCATAAGGTTGCATTTATAACTTTTGACCTCAACTCCTTAGCTTTACCCCTTAAGAAGGATCAAAAATTTAAGTTACATTAAATAGTAGATTTATTAACCAATAAGATACACCTATAATTTTGTGGCTCTATTTTACTAATAGCAAAGTTACTTGTCCATACCAAAGAAAATAATAGCTACGCATGCGTAGCTATAATTTTCTTTGCCTATACTAAGACTTTTCGGACACCCTGTATATTTTTAGTAAAGTATTGTTCTCTATGCAAACCTTATTCATTTTGAAAACTGGTCATCTCTTTGCCAGAAAGATGTTTATGGAGGACATCCTGTATAAAACTTCAGAACTTTTCTTACTGCCTTTCGTTTAACTTTATCTCTTTTAAACTAACAAAAAAGCTGAAAGCCGTTTTTTTTTAAGGTGAGCGTTTACAGTGTTTCTTCTTGTCGTGTAAAATTGTGGAAAATAGAGTTGACCCCTTTTCAAAATGACCTATTCAGTTATATTTAAAATGAAAGATAATAATTCAATTTGGAATGAAGTTGGGGACCCCCTGCTCTAGTGTTCGTAACTAAAAACTATTATCAAATTTTATTGCAAATCTCATAAAATAGAAACCATATTTTAAAGTACGCAATATCTACTAGAAACTCCCCTTATTAGCGATCATTTTATAGTTAAAGTTAAAACGCCGCACAGATGGAGCAATAAAACTGCGTGATCGACGCGTACCCGGGGATGCCTGGTTGGACGAGAGGGTTTCCATAGATAATAGTAGGCCAAATATCGTTTTCTAGGAGGTGATAAATTAAAAACATGGCATCGGGTGCGTAAAGTACGTCAGCGCGCGTGGTTTGCACCTGTTCACTCCATCTATTCGGAAATCCGTGAATAGTATAAATGTTGAATCAGGTAAGTTACCTATAGAAAATTTGACTATAAATACACGAGGTACTGCAGTGGCCCAGCCACGGGGGGGGGGGGGGGGGTTGGGGTTAACCCCCCCCCCCCCAAAGGCGTAAAGATAACCCTACCCATTTCCCAAATTAACGAAAATAAAGCAATATTTCTCAAAATTTTTTGTCAACCCCCCCCCCCCCAGAGCGTATTTGTCCAAAAATTTTGTCAAAACAACCCCCCCCCCCCCAGAGCATATTCCTGGCTGCGCCACTGCGAGGTAGGATAAATTATGAACAAATAAATCCTAAGCTGTATAGAAGAATAATATGTGATTATAGAAAACACTGTGATATTGACAGGAACGATGCACATTTTTATCAGAACATAGATAGATAGATAGATAGATATATATTTATTTGACAACGTTACATTCTTTACATGTTTGTTGCAAGTCAAAGGAAAAATGCATAAAAATAAATAACACATTACTAAATAACAATTGTAACCAACTAGATACAGAAAATATTCTTATTTTTAGTAAAAAACACATAAAAAAAACATATAAATACAAGTATTTAGCTCACAGACGGTGCCTCCATGTATTCATTAACAGAATAAAAGCAGTTTTCTAAGAAAAATTTTTTTATTTTAATTTTAAACTTTATGTAGTTTAATATTTTTACAGCATTGCCAAGTTTGTTATACAGAGATACATTTAATGCATTTCGCTCAGCATTTACAAGTCGATACCTCGGAATCAGCAACGTGTTCGAAGATCTTGTACCGTACGTATGATTGTATGATAGTTTGGTGAATCTTTCAGAGTGGGAGTGGATTTCAAGGAGGGTATGATAAATATAAATACAAGGAAGAGGCATAATACCAAGTTTTTTAAAAATTTCTCGACATGAATCACGGGGGCCAAGACCATCTATAGTCCTGACTGCCCGCTTTTGCATTTTAAATGCTCTGCCGGATTGGGATGCGTTACCCCAGATAACTGCACCATAACTCAGCAGAGAGTGAATGTTGGCAAAATAAACCATTACCAGGATTTTTTTATCGAATGTTTGCTTAAGTTGCCTAAGCAGATAAATTTGGCCACTCAATCTTGAGCAAAGATTATCGATATGAGAAGACCATTTTAATCCATCGTCCAGCAAAAGACCCAACAGTTTGACGTAATTGCCCTCAATGGATGCGCTACTAAAACTAAATGTTATTTCTTGCGTTTTGTCGTTATTTAGTTTAAGACTGTTACTGGAAAACCAGTTTTGTGCACGAGACAAAGCACTGACAGTGTTTTCTTGAAGAGAGTCCTGACTAACAGAAGAAACTATGATTGTAGCATCATCTGCGTATAAAACGCATCATCATATTGGGTGTATTGAATGAGGTAAGAAATGCTATTGAGGATAGGGACAATAGTTATCAAATTTTCAAATCAAATAGAACTGATTACAATAGGGAAGAGTATAAAAAATGTAGAAATAGGATTGTGTCAGTGATTAGAGAGCAAAAGATAAATATTATCAGAATAAGTTTGATATATCAAAAAATGAACCAAAAAAGATGAGGAACACCCTAACCACATTAATTGCTAATAAAAATTAAAAGCGAATTAATAAACTTGAAATAAATTCTGAAATTATTGTATGTCCTAAACAAATAACGGATAATTTAAATAAATATTTTGTTGAAAGTATAAGGGATATTGCCAGTAATATACAAACAGATAATTTAGGATCCCCTCAGATATTTAATTATTGTAGGAGAAGCCCAAATCTTTCGTCATTTCGAATGATTGATTTCGATGAATTAAAGGAGATAATTATTTCCCTACCGAATAAGGGAAGCCCCGATGATATCACTTCAGAATTAAAAAAAAAAATACCTATGAAAATATTAAGGAACCACTAGTAAATTTAATAAACCCTTCACTGGAAGAGTTCCTTCATTGTTAAAAATTTCCACAATTATCCCTATTCTAAAAACTAAAGGGGCAGTAAGGGCAGATGATTTGCGGCCAATTAATATGTTAGCAGCCGTTGAAAAAATCTTAGAAAAGGTTGTATATAAACAAATTATAGAACTTATTAATGAAAACAATATTTTAATTGAAAATCAGTCGGGATTTCGAAAGCATCGCAGTTGCGAAACCACAATTCAGAAAATAATGCATGATTGGAAACTATTACTGCATGATAATTGTGCTACAGGGGCAGTTATTTTGGATTTAAAGCGGGCTTTTGAAACTATCAAGAGGCAAAAATTAATAAACAAATTAAGAGGATATGCTATACCTAAGTGATAAAGCTTTGGAATAGCTTATAGATTATCTTGATAACAGAAAACAGGTAACTAGGTTTAATAATGAGATATTAACAGAAATATACAATGAGTACAGTGTTCCGCCGGGAAGTATTCTTGGGCCTTTGATAGTTTCACTCTATATAAATGATATAGGTAAAATAATTCATAACTGCTGTATATAATTGTTCGAGGATGATACATTGATTTATTTTTACTCAAAAAACTTAATGCAAATAATAAATATAGAGTTAGACGAACTTACATAACACTTGGTTTCGTCAAAATACACTTAAATTAAACATTGAAAAAAACTAAATTGATGTTACTAGCATACCTATCAAAGAGAACTCGGGGAAAGTACCCTTTGTATTACAATAAAGAACGAAGTTATCGAAACAATCAAAAAAATTAAATACCTAGGTTTTATTGTCGATAATGGTCTCAGTGCATTTAACAAAATGGTCAAAAATTACAGTTTATAACACACTTATATTACCTCATTTTGTTTATAGTTCCTTTATGTTGTATTTAGCTAATAAAAATGAAATGACAGGCTACAAAAACTGCAAAATAGAGCAATGCGCGTAATTATGGGGGAGAAAAGCGATACCCCAATCAGAAATATGTTGGAAATGTTAAACTGGTTGCGCATAGAAAAGTTCCTTAAATTCCAGACTATGGTACCTACTTACATTTATAAAATCACAAACGGACTGACACCAAATTACTTGAATCGGTACACCAATATCCAACAAGAAACAGACATAATTTCTAAATACCCACAAAAACCAAAAGTAGCTCAGAAAACATGGTTTATCATAAAGGATTAATTACATTCAATTCTTTGCCAGTGGATGTAAAAAACTCGGAAAACATTAAATTGTTTAAAGTAAAGTTGAAACAACATATTCAAGGGGAATGATATTAGGTGAAAATTGTTTTAGATACAGACTTTCAAACTTACTTTTTTAAATGTGACAAACTGTTTATAGATAGTTTTTAAGGTAATTGTTAAGATCTGAACAAATACTCATTTAGTCAATGATTTTTGTCATTGTTGATACTTTGGGTTGTTGTGGGTAGCTGATTTTTGCATTAATTATTTTTGACAAAGTATATATTTTTATATTTAATTTTGTCTACATGTCTGTTAAAGTTTGTTATAAATCAAATATTGTATAATGTATTAGCCAAATGCTAAATAAAGGATTAAATAAAAAATAAATAAATAAATAAAATGAGAGTTGCATACACTATTTCTTCTGCGACCATTTACTAATAAATATTAAACTGAACAACATTTATTTAATTTAGCAACAGTTAAACAAATTAAGTTCTTCACTATCACTAATACCATAATCTGACAATTTCTAATTCAAATATTCTCAAAAGTTTTAATGAAAATGCAAATTTTAGTAAAAGAACTGTCAAAGTCAGATCATGTGTATAAAAAAGAAGCAACTTGATTAAAAAAGTATGTGTTAAATTGAAATGCCAAAATACAAATAAAAATTTGTATCATAATGAACATTATTATGGCACCTCGTCTATAATGTACAAAGTTATAAAAGACAAACAGACCGACAGCGGATGCAGACTAACAAAAGTGACCCATCAAGATTCCAATAGTTTCCATCTGACGGTAAAATAAAGCTTTGCAAATTAATATCCTTTCCTCCATGTTTACCGAAGTAATTCTTCCTTGTTCTACACAGTTAAACGGACCCACAATCGTAAATATGCCGGCAACTTATCAAAGATGGCGATCTCGCTTAATAAATTAAAGTAATTAGGAGAATCATGTCACTAGATTCTACCACAATGATATGTGAATCTTCTTAATTATATTCATTCCCTGTTACAGCAGTCCAAGACGCAAAGTAATTTGAGGTATATAAAATCGGAACCTCATGTGCGACTTTTTTTACTCGTGATAAACGTGGGAAGGTTGTATTAAAATTTTAACTTTTTAATTTTTAACATGCGATAAATTTTATATTACTAAGGTACTCCATTTGCGTGGTGTCCCATTTTCTATGCTGTTGCAGAGGATACCCCTATCTTTACTAGTAAATGAGACACCCTACAAAAACATCGAAATTAGATACCCTCTACTTTGACGATCCGAAAGGCAAAGATTCGTCATAGGGTACCAGATGAAACCGTTTTTCAGCAATCTGGAGGGTATTGTTACAGAACAGGACAAAATATTAGGAACATTTTTGATAAGGTCATTTGGCCAGTGACCCACCTAATAATTCATTTTCAATGACCCATCTAATAATTTATTTTCTAAAATCAAAAAATAATTATCTTTTCTTTCAAAAAAGTGCAAGTTCCATGCGAAAACTCCCCATTAAAAAATCGAGCCAAGTTTGCTCTGGGCTAGGCCGTACCTTAAATTGACTTCATAGGTTTATATGGAAATAGAAAACTATATAAATTCATTTAAACTAAGAGAGAAACAAACATACGCGCCTTGGGAAGTTAAAAAGAGACAAATACATGACGAAATTGTCAAAGGCCCAACAATAATATCTCTGAGTATGAGAGTATGTCTCGTGTAACTATGTAATTCAATTTCTAAACTGGCATCAACGGCAATTTGTTTTAAAACCTATTCAGAACCTATTAAAACTTTCATCGACTGTTAAGGTGGGACGCGGCAGAAGTTTTTTAAGAAATGTTGATACTAGTGATGTAAGGATACGTATCCAAAAATCCGTTGGATCCGAATATTAAAAGAATCCGGATTATCCGGAACCGTCCGAGAACTTGAATACGGATTCGGAATCAAAATAAATTCGCATCGGGTGGTTACTAATGCAAAGTGCAAAGAGAAAACGGAATCGGAATCGAGTGTAAGCGAACAACACGGTCTGCGATTTGGCATATTTGATATTGTGCTTTCTCTTTCTAATGACATTTACTAAAAAAAGATGGCATAGTTATCGGGGTAACGGGTATCATATGAGATTAGACCATAGACAAGATATATTTAGACCATCACAACGTATTCGCGACACCAGCTGAATCCGTCCAATGTATGGGCGAAAAAGTGCGTTTGTGCGCAGTGGGCGCCAGTCAGATTTTTAAACGACGGTCCTCTCGAGGCATGCGCACTCGGGACGTCTAGCAAAAGTGGTTGTTGAACTCAATGACGCAACGCGGCGAACAGAACCGGGCCGAAAAAATCTCAGTCATTTGTATGTTATGGTATTTTTGGTTGGGGTGGCGAATATAGCGAACCTCTGAAGCTTGTTATTTCGATACAAAAATAGTCTTTACAAAGTGTTACAGACATTTCATATGTTTCGCCAATTATGTATCCAACTTTTAAATATAAGGAATTATTTCGTAGTCTATTTCTTACAAGTAGTGCATAAATAGAAATAGTTTAATTCCAAATTTAAATTATATGAATATGTGAAAGAATAGGAGGTAAAAAATATAATTTATCTTAAATGCACTCCGGTGTTGAAGTGAATACACACACGGAGAAGTAGAAATATTTGTCAGTGATGTATATTGAGTGTGGTCAAGGTGTCAGAAAGGCACTGATGGGGTGTGTGTGTATTAGGGGCATTGTATAAGGGGTAAGATGGTGTAAGAAGGTCATATATAGTGTCAATGCCTCCTTCCCCTATATTGCATAAGGGTGAGTGTGTCCAAAAGGCATATTTGCGCTTTCGCCAAAGGGGCACTAAAAATACTAGTGGATTAGGGTAGAGGGGAGTATTTTAAAAGGGATGGCGAAAGAAACAAGCGCTTTCGCCAAAGGATCGCTAAGATATCGGTGGATTAGATTGACATGGGGCCGTAAGTAGTAGCGCTTTCAGCAAAGTATCAAGTGCACACACTGTAAATAGGTGTAAAAATATTTACATCTTACCCTAGAACTTGCTTTGTTCAAGAATTATACAGGATGGGATGCCAATCCAATAAAATATACACATGTAATTTTTTTGATTTACTATTTTACTTCTTAAAACAGTTGCATATTTTATTTCTATTGTTTAGAATACTATGTTTATATTTTATTTCAACTTTCAATTTTGTAAATGTAACGTTTAAAAACATTAAAGAGACGCACTGTATATATATAAACTGAGCTATTTTCGAGGAATTATCGACAGTTTTGTATAGCAAGACAACTCAGATTTAAGCCAACAAACTATACACTTTTTGTTAAAATCTCACTAATGGTTACATTTTTATCATTAATAAAAAGAATAATTACAAGTAATATATTTAGCATTTATTACTCGATAAAAGATTCACGTCATGTAAAATAAATTTTGAAGTACGGTCCTGTCTATCACAAGGCAAACGTTCGACAATGCGCAAGCCCGCAGAGGACCGTCTTTGTTTACGGATTCAGCTCGGTAAATTTGCCGCATTCGTAATTGACATTATTTCTCTACTATATATTTTCTCTATGGATTAGACCCATTGGTTAAACTAGTCCCGCCTCACCCGAACCGAATTCAAACGAGAACGGCGCGACGCGGTGCCTTCTTATCCCTAAACTTCGACTTCGACTGGTGTGATACCGATACCGCATCGACCTACCTAGCCGTGTATCCGGATAGAAAATGTTTTAGTCTGTTGCATGCATACGTATACATGATCTGTAACCGCTTTCGCGCGAGTCAAGAAATGGATTCGAATTCGGATAATGGATACGGATATTAGCTGATTCCGATTCCGTATGATTCGGATATCTAATGAATACGGATATTTACAACACTAGTTGATACTACTTATTCACATGAATTTTATATCCTGATATTCTTTGGCGCCATTAACATTAAAAATGATATTCTTTTAGTTCCTTCTTTGTATAAAACCTTACAGATTGGGTTTGATTGGGCTAGCTAGTTTCCTACGTTATTTTCTATTATTTTAAGTCAAGGCAAGTCAAAAAATACTTTATTGCAAGAAGAACAAAATTTTTGTTTACAGAGAGCAGTTTGTAGGTAAAACTCAAGAAAATATAAAAAAATTGCTTACATTACGTAAATATGGCTAATTAAAACAACATTAATACATGTATAGTTAAAATACTAACAATATTAAAAAGTCCAAAAATTCGAAAATAAAAATTCTTATAAAACACCACATTAACAGTAGTAAATTAAACATCACATTAATATATTAAAATTTATAATTCAACTACTAGCAATAAAATATGTACAAGACAAACTAAAACTAACAAATAAAAACAAAAATATCGCAGAACATCATTATAAAACTCATCCAAACTATAAAAAGCCTTACCAATCAATATTTTTTAAGTCTTTCTTTTAAATATTTTCGTCGTAGGACAAGCTTTCAATTCATTTGGTGGGTGACTATATTTTCAAGCTCTCATATTATATAATGGATTTTTTGGTTAATGTTAACTAGGGGATGGGCAAAGGTAAATTAAGAGATTGTCTAGTATTATAGTGTGAGATTCCAGAAATAAAATTTCTACCCAATAAACAAAAGTCTACATGAATCCCTCCTCTTGGCATGACAAAGACATCTTACGGAATGGTACGTTTTTGTATAACAAAAATGGTGTTAAATAAATAGATGTTGGACATTCCACAGAAAGATATTCTATACCTAAGATGAGACTCTATAAGCGCCTAATAGACGGTCCTGTCCATCAAAGGACACAACTCGTTAACAGTGACCCAGACGGTATAGTAGCCTGAAGCAACTTTTTTGCCTAGACTAACTATATAACCTGAGATGGTTGTCTATAATTAATCCTACAAACTTGGTATTTGGGCGGCTTTCAACAATTGTATTACTAATCACCAAGCCCACAAGGTGACATTTCAAAACCAAGAATACTATTTGTTTTATTATAGCTAGACATCAAAAGGTTGGGTTGGGAGTCACACCATATTTTAATAAGATCGCAAGAAATGACGTTTTTTAATATTGCAGAATCACAGCTGTGCCACAATATAGTTGTATCTATAATATCTAAAGTTGTCAAATCATTTATAAAAATCAGAAAAAGCAGGGGTCCAAAACAGACCCCTGAGGTACTCCCCAGTCGATGCCCCGACTCACTGAACAATAAATTATTCCTTAGAAAAACCCTCTGCGCTCGGATTCCCTTTCACTCGATACGACAGCTATCGTAACGATAGTCAAAACGATATTGACCAATTCCACATTCTCATTCGATGTCGTTTATGCCATCGCTTTTTTCGTTATCGGAAACCGTAGTATTCGTAGTACGCATGCGTAGTGAATTATAACCTAAGATTATTTTGTGGGAAAACTTTTAAAAAATCGGTTGAAAAACGATCACTTCTGAACAGCGTGTTTATTGTTTTGCTATCAAAAATGTTAAAAATCGAACTTTTAAACTACAACATAAGTATCCGATTTTAACTGGAAAAGTCTAAAATGTCTTTTTGTAAATACATAATGTTTTATATATTGGTACTATATTTTTCACATATGTGAAATGTTAGAAAGGGTAAAGTTATTAATAATTTTATTATAGTTGTTAATTTAAACAAAAAAAAACTTGCAAAACAGAAACAAATAATTCTAATCTAAAAATCACTGTCTTCTTCTCGAAATCGACCGAAAAGGGATCTCTGGAGGTATCGAAAGAATCGATATCGTTGTAGACGATCCGCGATTAGCTGAAAACGAACGGGAATCGGATTTTGCGCCAAACAGAATATTTCGATATCGAATAGCATTTTGGAATCCCAGCACTGATAGCGTCCAGTAAGATATGGTTCAAACTGTGAGAGCGCCACAGCCCTAAAACCGTAATGGTAGAGTTTCTGCAGCAGAATTCCGTGACTGACACAGTCCAAGATATAGACAAGTCACAAAACACTGCCGCAGATACGCCACCTCTGTTTATATGCAAGTATAAACTCTACAACAATCTAAACATTACATCACTGGTTCCACTGTTTTGTAGAAACCCGAACTGACTGCTACATAGAATATTATTATTAGTCATGAATGAAGTCATTGTCATTTTAACCAACTTTTCAATAATTTTTGAAAGAGCAGACAGCATAGAAACTGGCCTATAATTGTAAGGTTGGTCCAATTCACCGCCTTTATGTAGAGGAATCACTTTGGCCAATTTCAAGCAAGATGAAAACACTCCCGACTCCGACAAAGAGTTAATTGCCTGTACCAAAATCTCTAGCGTAGTATTTGGGAGGTTAAGAAATATTTTTACTAACAATCCATCATCTCCAGAATAATTTTTTTGTTTTTAATGGCGAATATAGGTTCTTTTAGTTTATTTAAATTAGTGGGTAAAAAATAAAAAGAATATGCTACCGACGCTCTTACGACGTAACTAAGTGGGTCGGTAGATGGAGGGATGATTTTCGTTGTTTATGATATTTGTAATCTGTACCATATGTATGGTTACCGACAGTCGCTTTCAGACTATTAGGTAAAAGTGATCATGCCGATTGTGACAGATTCACTATAATATGTTACAGATTCAATATCAGAGAATTATAAACGTTTACGAGGTACGAACGAGTTCGAATTCAAATTCCGTAAGTACAGTAATTACAAACCAGTCGGCACCAACCAAGTTTGAGTTATTTGGTAACGTGATTAATTTGTAGCTTGTTTTCCAGTAATTTCATTGGCTATAGTTGGTTTGTGAAAAAACTGTTAAGGTAATTATTATTTTATTTTGCAACTTCTGATTGTTATTTCTATAGTTACTAACCTAATAGCTGAATTTTTTACCATGCACTGATAAATTCAAACTTAGTACATTTTTGTAAAATAATAGGCCTTTAATAGAAGTATCAAATGAGTTTAATTTTCTTTGTATATTGTAAACTTATTTCTTATCAATCAATTCCAAGATTAGTTCCATAGTTTTATTTTAGGAAATTTGAGGAGCAGATATCACCGTTTTAATATATTTAATAGGACATTAATGGTCCGGAACCCCAAATAAACCCAAGTTCGCTGATTTTCTACGGTAACTAATTGTACCTTTAATTAAATGGGACACGTCAAGAAGGAAGATACCTCTTGTCACAGATAAATTTATGAACGATCATGTCCTATCCATTTAAGAGTCAGTTAGCATAATATTTCTATTCTATGCAAAAATGTCTACTTGTTTATATTTATAAATGTAAAATAATGCCGGATGGATAAAGTGATAGATTAAACCATGCGCCGTAAGTATATATAAAACACATACGCAATATTTAAATATAATAACTAACTGTGCACAATTTCCCAAGACTGTCGCATCATGCAAGTACCATAAATAATGGAAAACGTATTATCTTCAGGCTAAGTCACTTTTTCCGTTTGTAATTTATTTCCCGTATCATTTTTCACGGCTCTCATCTAGACAAATCATGTGTACAGTAATAATATTCATTAACATAATTTATTTCCTAAAATCTAGCTAATACGCTGGGAATTTTTACAAAATGCTTTAATGCACTCTCTTATACGTACGGAATTAGGTACACTCTTTCATAATAATGGTTCAACGCTTATGAATGGGAGAATTTATAGTGGAATATAAATTTGAAGCGAATACTTAAAACCTAATGCTTGGTAGCTCATTATTTTAAAACGACGCTATTCATATATTTATAGAAGATGGAAAGCGACGAAGTAATCTTTTGTCACAATAAAGAAGCGTTGCCATTAAGCGTTTGAGCTTCGATCTTATGGTTGATCGGGAAGCTTTTTACCAGGGGTGCTTGGGAAAGAAGAATGTAAAACGCCGATTTGAATAAGTAAGTTTCTTTTCGGCAAAGTCTTATTTTGTTGTTTTTTTTTAGAATTCCCTTGACAGTTGCAAATTAATTTAGCCTTTTGTTACAATTGACGGTTTTAGGTTTAGCTCTTGTTATGATAATACAAAGAAAGCTCTGTTGCAAATATAATAGCTATTCACGTAACAAGTGCGGAAAGTGATACTTTTCCGCACGCGACTGCAGATCACCCACCGACGCGAAGCGGAGTTCGGTCAGCAGTCGAGTGCGGACAAAACACTTTCCGCACGTTTTGGGTACAACGTTTTTTCTACGAGCATGAGGAAAATTATCTAGTTTTGGTATTTTTTAAATATTGTATTTCAGTTAGATGTCAAAGTGAAAATGCAATTCAAAATTAAAACTTATATTATTTTCCTTTGTCATTAACAATAGTAATGGTAAAAGAACAGTTACTTGCATTTGTTAAATTTATGGCTGAAGGAACTGGTTTTTAACTGGTATAGAAAGGTTTCTTGACATTATAAAATTATCTATGTCTTGTGTATGTTCAAGATGAGGTGGCTGAAGATCAATTGCTGCTTGTTGCTGCGATTTGGAAGTGGTAGCCTGGTTTTGGAGGATCCGATGTGCATTTTGTTTTGCAAAGGCTCGTCCGCATATCCTGCAGCAACTTTTGTGGACTTCCATCCACCATGGCGCTTAAGATTCGTAATGTCTACTCCACAGTCCACAGAGTGGCTGAAGACCGCCTAAAACAGTGCTCAGTGTAGAGCTCGGGATTTCGCAGTTTCAGATAGCCACATCTGTGGGTATCTTGCCGATTTTGTTAATTCATTGGACAGAACATTTTCCGTTTTGGTAATTTAAGAGAAATCTTCTACTGTGGTCGCAGTAATCCCTTTTTTTTATTAAGTTTAAATTTCTTTCGCTTACTACAAGCTTCTGCGTCGATGGGTTTTATTATTAGGAATTTCAATATGCATCAAGGATTATTTGTCATCAATGCTATTTAGAGTCAAATAAGTTAATTCTTCACGGCACCGGCGACAAATTTTACCTCCTGAAATCGACACGAACTATTTTTTAATGGAACGCTCTATATTTTATTCGATTTTCGAATTCAGCTGAAAATTCTGAATACTTCTAATGAGAACATTTTATCCTAAAGTTAACAGTTTTTGAGAAAGTGGTGATCGAGAATCGTTATTTTATTGTATTTTATCTTAAAATACCTGTAGGCACACGAACGTTTATCTGAAATGTCTCACATTGTCAGTTTCGTTTTTTTTTTACAAAAATGGATCATTTAACAGAAATCCAAAGAATTGAAATTTTAATAATACTGGGTTATGGCCCATAACCCCCATAACTTATGGGGACAGAATGCGAACGCAACAAGAAGTTTGGAATATTTTTAATGACAAATATCCTGACAAAAATCCATTAACTAAATCTACTGTAAGTAAAGTTTTAAAAAAAAAATCGTCAAACTGGAAACGTAAAAAACGCTATATTATTATGCCCTGGCCGACCTAAAAGTGCAACAGAAGGTGATAAGGCTCTGAATGTTTTACTCAGTTTAGAGGAAAATCCCCATCTTTCTATCAGACCACAGGGAAAAGAAAACAACGTTTCACACAATATGTCCGTAGACCGCCTTCTGAAAACCGAAAAGTTCCATCCGAACAAAATAAGACTTGTGCAAGAGCTCTCAGAAGATGGTCACGACAGACGCTTGGAATTTTGCGAAACCATGATGGAACGTTGCAACGCCAATCCAGATTTTGTCCACCAAATAATTTTCTTCGACGAATCAACGGTTTTTCAAATGGAGAAGTTAATAGGCATAATTGTCGATATGGTCAGAAAAATCCTCATTGGATATGCGAAAGAAGAAGAGCTCTCAGAAGATGATTACGACAGACGCTTGGAATTTTGCGAAACCATGATGGAACGTTGCAACGCCAATCCAGATTTTGCCCACCAAATAATTTTCTTCGACGAATCAACGGTTTTTCAAATGGAGAAGTTAATAGGCATAATTGTCGATATGGTCAGAAAAATCCTCATTGGATATGCGAAAGAAGAAGAGCTCTCAGAAGATGATTACGACAGACGCTTGGAATTTTGCGAAACCATGATGGAACGTTGCAACGCCAATCCAGATTTTGTCCACCAAATAATTTTCTTCGACGAATCAACGGTTTTTGAAATGGAGAAGTTAATAGGCATAATTGTCGATATGGTCAGAAAAATCCTCATTGGATATGCGAAAATCATACCCAGTTCCCCCAAAAGGTAAATGTTTGGGCTGGTATAATAGGTCGGAGAATAATTAGCCCCTTCTTCATGCAAGAGTCATTAAAAAATGGAAAAAGATATTAGGATCTTTTAATAAATGAAATTGTCCCGGCTCTTGCACAACTATTTAGAAATAATCGTAAGTAAGTGTTGTTACTTCATTTTACCTGTTGTATTGATTATTAGAATATGATTTCTTAGGCAATAATCAAGCACCAAAAAATGTTGAAATATGGTTTCAGAAGGATGGTGTTCCACCGCACTATGCCCATACTGTTCGGCAATATCGCGAAGGTGTTTTTTTTTAGAAGTTGGATTGGGCGTAGGGGTACCATCGAGTGGCCAGGTTGGTATCCGGACTTGACGCCCCTCGACTTCTTTTTGTGGGGTCCACCTCAAAAATGTTGTTATCAAAAGTAAGCCAAATGACCTCCGTGATTTAAAGTTAAGGAAAGAAACAGAATGTAGAAGAATCGAGTAAACTGACATTCTTCTAAAGGTTTTTCAAGAAGTGCATGGACAACATTTGATTTAGTTTTTTTCATCAACTTTTAAATTATTTCCTCCTGTATTGTTTATTCTTGTACTAAATATCCAAATAGTATAGCGTTTTTTACGTTTCCAATTTGACGAAATGTTTTTAAAACTTTACTTTACTTACTTTACAGTAGATTTAGTTAATGGATTTCTGTCAGGATATTTGTCATTAAAAATATTACAAACTTCCTGTTGCATTCGCATTATGTTCCCATAACTCAGTATTATTAAAGTTTCAATTCTTTGAGTTTCTGTTAAATGATCTATTTTTTGTAAATAAAAGAAACTGAAAATGTCAGACATTTCAGGGAAACTTTCGGGTACAGGTATTTTAAGGTGAAATACAATAAAATAACGATTTTTGACCACCATTTTCTCAAAAACTGTTAACTTTAGGATAAAATGTTCTCAATGAGAAGTATTCCGAATTTTAAGCTGAATTCGAAAATAGAATAAAATATAGAGCATTCAATTTAAAAAAAGGTACTGTGGATTTCAGGAAAACGGTAAACGTAATTTCGTATCTAAGTGCACAAAAGTTCATAAAAATCGGATGAACGGTTTGCAAGATATTTCGAGCTTTCCATATTTTTGTTACACACTGTATACATATGTAAGTTTGTAATAAAGGTGTTTTATTTAATCGGTAAAATACAAAATGTGGTGTGGAAATTGGTAATCTTACCTTACCAATACGCCAGGTTTCTTTGTGTGCCTTTAAAAACGACAGCAGATCCTAAGGACAGGGCGTTATTTGGCTAAATCAGCAATTTAAAAATAATAACCATAACTGAAAATACTGTTACATAAAATGTACAATATAACAGTTTTAAGTTTGACTAGGTCAGTTAAAAAAACAAACAATTTCTTTATAAGGTCATATTTAACAAGCAAGTTTCCCTATTTGTTAAAATATGTCACACCAAATTACCACTGGCAGACCTAAGTCGGAGATGTGTAGGTGAACACTTGAATTTTCAGTGCTACTCCTACTATTACTTTTGCCTATCCTTCTAATCTTTTATTTACACGATAATTTTTCAATTTTATCTACCGGTCTTAATGGTCATAGCCTTTGGTGTTTAGCGGCTAGTCGTAAATAGAAATGCAGCATACATGCAAAGTAAACGGTTGTTCGCTCGAGCTGCACAGGTTGGTAGTAAATGCCTCAAACGCAATCTGATTGGAAAAATGCGCATAGATAATGCAAGCTTAAAGAAGGCTGCTAAAGGAGTTCGCTGATTTATCGACTGAGATCTGTCGGGAGTTACCGACTGCCAACCACGCAATTGCTTGGGGGTTTTAAATACTAAGTTTACGCAGGAACCATGTCTATGTTACAACTAGCGTATTGATTAGTAAGCTTTAATAACCACAGTAATAATGAAAATTTCCCGATAATAACACACAAAGAAAAAAGGCTTAAAACTAAATTTTCTTGAATGTTTGGAGATCAACAAGTTGGAAAATTCCGGCAATTTACTTAATTATCAGGTAGACCTTAACAACTCTCCTTTGTAAAAATTATTTTAAGTAGCACCTAACCGTAAGACAACTTCATTATTATATTGACAAATATTTATTAAACAACTTTAGTCAGAAATATTTCGTTCATCTGAAGAAGCTACGGTGTAGCGAAACATGTTATATGTTATCAAAACATTTTTTTAATATACTGGAAATAGTATATAAAATGTGTTTACGTTACTCCAAAACCCATTTAAGATTTGGTAGATGTAATTATTGTGACCATTACGTCCTGTTTTTGCAGGATCGCCCGTTCTTTTTTATGTAAGCTGCCCTGTATTTAAAGCATTCCTTAAAATGTTACCGCGTTTTTACTGCAAGAAAAAAAATATACTCTAGTTTATTTTTTTTTACTCGGAATAAAAGAATTAATGATATTTATTACTTGGCGGTCATACTCAGTTTGAAAGAAACGGAATGAATATCAACAAATATAGTATAGATCAATAGGCTGCACATGTGTCTCCTCGATGAGTCTCGCTAGCCCCGCCAACCAAACCCTGCCTAATTGATCAAAGCGGGACTCCATCCAGGAAATAAACTTTTCTAGAAGATGTTACTTGCAGCCTATTGCATTCATTGGTAATACCAGGCGCGTCCATAAGGTCATTTGGTCAATGACCCACCTAAAATTTTTAATGATCTACTAATTTACTATGAAAATACACTCAAACCGCCCCGTAAAATACTCGTAGATATACTCTTTCAAAACGGATCGGAAAAAGACAAACCAATTAGGTAGTTAATGTGCGCATTATATTTGCATTGTATTAATAATATTAATTAGCGGCTAAACATAAAAAATTATAAATACGATTTCTGTCAGGCCAGCGCTAGGCATCGGACGGGTTTTCTTACATTACCAGCGTAGTCCAGTGGTAGAGTCTTGGCGCATTGACTAGACGGTCGAGGGTTCGAATCTGTGTAGGGGTAAACTTTTTTTTAAATTTTGGTATTTAAAAAATTAGATCGGCTCTAAAAGGTGTATTGGCAACAAGTTGTTCCTCGATAAAATATTTTTAAAATTGTTGGCAATCTCATATTTACTACAGCTTGCAGCCTGCAAGTGCGCAGACAAAGATCGTATTACTATGTCTAGTCTCCAGTATTGTATCAAAGAAAACGGAGTTTCGGCAGCGTTCCTATTTTTATTTAACGAGTAATCATACTTTTAGCTCAGAATTTTGTTCTGTTTATTCTCGGCTTGTAGTAGAGGCTAAACGTATCAAAACGGAAAGCCGCTAGAAATCTACTAATCTAGAGTATTAAAACACATAGACAAAAGCCATAAACATCTAGAGTAGTAAAGTTCAATATACTGCAGTACCCATTTTATGATTTTTGCGGTGTTTATTTGTAGGTAAATAATTTCTTGGCACATTATTAAAAAACCTTCCTTAATTAAAAAAGTGTATTTTGCTTGTTGCGCTGATATCACTAGTTGACCCACCTGTAAAAAAACTCATGGGCTGCGCCTGGGAAATACTTAGGCAATCAATTGCGCCGATTCGCCTACTTCCCTGTTATACATTCTGTAACTTCTAATCCATTTGATCGATAAAATTAAAAAGGCAGTAGCAAACAGTAATTAAATTATAGGTGTAAAAGTAAAAATATATTGGTTTTTTGACTACATTTTTTTTAATGGTTGAGGGATACGACATTTTAAAAAGTTCGCTTAACAAAAAGTTTTGGTTGTTAAAAAATGAGATGTAACTATACTTTATCCAATTTAATCTGAGAATGATGACAGAAAAAACAATTGGACACGAGTTCACCCTATTGGTCAGTTCCATGGACAGTTTACACCAGAACATATTTTAGCAATCACAATATTTATCTTTTCTTTCTTGATAATCACAGAGGAATCAGGTTTCTTTCTATCCGTGTTGGCGAAGTGCATGAGAAAAACACAAATAAAAAAAGAATATGTTCAAATTTTTCTCGTACCTTCTTTGCTTGTGGAAGTATTGCTGATTATATACTTTGAAAGATTAGTAATCGCAAAATTCTTTTCTTTCCTGATAAAATTCCCAACGAAATCACATTTCTCTCTATCTTGTTACCAAAAGGGGCATTAGTAAAAGACAAATAAAAACGATGTTGTTGCCAATAAAAAAGAATAATCAAACATTTTATCACAGCCGCCTTTGTTTGTGCAAGTATTTCTGGTTGTCTATATTGAAGGTTTAATCGGAATTGTCATAAAAAATAAACTCCTTATCTGGCAAAGTATATATGTAAGTTTTATGATTTTATGTTTTATGTTTTTACAAAACACAAACAGCATTTGCAAAAATCTTGTTTTTATTAAGCAAAAACAGTGTCAGCATAGCCACAACACCATTATTTTAAACTAGGTTATTAAAATTGTTTCCTACCCCTCTAAGTAACAATATCCCCTCTAACCAATAATTTTCAATAAATTGGAGAAAAAGTTTTTAAATAAATAAAGAAAAAGAACAAAAATGAGTAAAATTTTTATTAAGATAAACAATTTATAAGGTTAAAAAAATATTCCCTATCCGATATATTGTATAATGAAAATGGATCTACAATACAGCCTACCTGCGAACAGTGACGTTTGTGTGAAAGACACGATAAAAATTGTTTAATCGAATATACCAAGTAGTGTCACAATTTTTAACTGTAAATGTTGAAAGCTTTACTTCCAGAAGGTTAGATACACTTTGTAATGGCACTGTGACCTGCTTTAAACTGAAACCAAACTCTTCTAGGGTGCAATTGTCACTCCTTCCTCAATAACTAAAGAAATCTTCTGTGATGCCCTCTGTTCTCAACTTTATATCAGGTCGGCGTTCCTGTTAGTCATTGCCATAACCAGTCCAAGTAATGTAACGAACAAATATGTACCTTGCGTAATATTTCCATAGTTGTTAGTCAGTCGCAGATTCATAGAACATAAGAATTTAAGCTGCTATTACTTTATATACACCTGGGCGTATCTAGTAAACTTTTCGGGGTGGGGGGGGGGGAGGGGTGGGTGGTGGTAAAACAAGGTATCATTCAGGGGGATTCCTTTTGGAAAAATAAATATTTTTGATTAGGTACATTTTTATTCGTTTGGGCTGGCGAGGGGAGGGGGTAATTACCCCCAGTACCACCCCACAGATCCGCGCTTGTATGTACACTTTTTAGGTGTATTTTTACACTGCAGAAACAACTTGGGACAGGCTTCAAATAATTTGATTAATATATCATGTTCATAACCTAACTTTCAACCGAATTCTACAATTTGAGTATGAGTATGAGAGAGAAAGAAGACGAGAGAGAAAAAAATTAGAGAGAAAGAGCATGAGAGAGAGAGAGACATAACTGAACTCTACGTTGTAAAATGGGTATCTGCCATCATTCTCAAATCAAATTGGATACGGTATAATAATAGACAAAAACATTTCCATGATTATTTTGATACTGCCATAAGTAGACTGACGTATCGAGACAAAAAAAACATGATTTGATCCTATGTTATTGAATAAAAAGAGAGTATAGTAAATAAAAATGCTTGTAAGAAAAGATAGCAAGTTGATAAAATTGGTCTCTCAGTCAAAGCATCCCCATTTTATATTCCTTCCACGGAACAGTTTCTTACATAAAATTTAATCTTTTTTCATTGACGATAAACCATTGCATAAATAGTAGAGTTCGATAAGTCAGTACATGCAAGCACAAAATACAATATAACAGCGTTGTCCACTGGTAACTTCAGCATCATGGATTTATTAGGACTGGATGCGGGATGATTTCACATTCTTTGAAGCCAAAACAAACCATTCTAAACGACACTGTAAACACAATTTGTAAACATTGGCCACATCTTATTTTACCTTGTATTTTTGTACAAAAAATACGTTAGAAGCATCACAAGATTACTAAAAGTAATAAAAGTCCTAAAATATTTTATTTTTCTGCTAAATAATAATAAATTTAAGTTAAAAATGTTTTATTATTTATAGGTTATGTTATTTCTAAAGGTGTTTATTTAAAGTCGCTCCGAGTCAGTGTTCAGACCGAGGTTCAGTCGTTTTCCTAAACAGCAATAACAGACAGCAACACTTCTGAGCTCCAACACTCCAATGCTATTTTATCTCTTTCTACTACCATTCTTCATTCAATTACGTAGTAATTCGTAGTCTTGTCTATGTTCGTAGTTCGTAAACTGCTCCCCCAAGAGAATAACAAAAACAAAAACAAACAACAAAATATAAGGCTTCACGTTCGATACGCTCACAGTATACGGACATCGAATCCTTATTATAATAAATCCATGTTCAGCACAAATTTATAAAATGTTTATGAGTGCATTTATAATCTACGTCCTAAGAAACCTAAAAAAAGACAGCAATTTGTGAAGTATTGTGACTATAACAAAAAATGACCAAACTTCTTAGTGATTTTTCTTATAAAAAATGATGAAAAAGGCCAGAAAACAATACAGTATAGGTCATATGACCTCTAACAAAACCCTGCATCCATAAAGTACTAAACTTTCGCTTACCGCAAATTAATCGCTGCAACAACTCCCGGTTACCGATATTTCGTATCGCATTATATCCGTCCGTGATTTATCACCTGCGTTTTCGTTTTCAATTTATGTCGGGGAATCATAAATGGGGGACAATGGCCGTCACTGATTCCACGATAATTTTGTCATTCCGTTCTGAATTATGCAATCGCAGATAATTGAATGTTTGAAACATGGCACTCTATGACGTACGCGTACACAGCGATCCCTAATATATTTATTGGATGCGCCATTTTTAATTCGATTTCATCTTTTGTTTCGATTGTTGACATTGCAGGGATGCTAATGAATTTGTTTAGGGTTTGGGTTCGCTGCATTTTATTGACAATTGTGTCAATTGCAGTATTTAGATTTATGATACCGGTCGGCATCGATTCTCATATGATATTTGGGGGAAAGTGAAATTTGCGTATTTAATAAAGTATAAGTACTTATTATTTAATTAAGCATGCTTAAAACCCAAGTCATATAAAGTTGATACAGGACATTTAAGAAATAGTACAGATGTACAAAAGAGAAAATAAGAAGAATAATTTCAATTTGAAATTATTCCACAGGTCCACAAAATTGAAGGTTTTGATTCTGATACTTAATTGATTAGTTACAGGTAGTTCTGATTGCAAAAATTATATGTATTTTTATGGGTCACGTAAGGTTTTCTTACAACAAAAAATATTTTTTTTGTACATTCTTTCTATTTACAGTAAAATTATTATAGAACAGAAAAATTCAAAAATCAACATTTCCACTTTTTTATCGAATTGAATCTTCGTCGTTTTGTCTAAATTTTTTTTCGCTAAATCTCTACTGTAACGTTTATTGGATGAATCACGTTGCATCCATTATTATCACACTCTTAACATCGCGATCGTGGTGAAAGCGTTGACCTTGCTCCTCGAAAACCCTCACTTCTTTTTCCAGGGATAGTTAAGAAAAAGAAGATGCACTTTTAAACTCATACTTTTTAACAGTTTGTCAAAAATCTGGACATTCCGGGGCAAAACAAACATTATTCTAGTCATGAGATAAATGAAGTTACTGGAAATCAGCTGTTATTATTAACATCAAAATCACTGGAGACCTGTGTTGGTTACAACCAGATTTTTAATTTAAGGTTAAATAATATTTTTTAAATTAATTATTTTTTCATTAGATTTTATTATCAGCTATTGCTTTAAACAATCAAACTACTCAGATTGATGTTTCTGGTAAATAGAATTAGCTGCTAATTGGACGTAATATTAGTTTATATTTAAAATATTGAGTTTATGGTCCAGACTACTTTCTTGAAGGTATCGCCAAGAATGTTGTTAAAAATACAGTTTCAGAATTGACTATTTAATAATAATAATATAATAACAATAAATGCCTTTTATTTAAAGAAAACAAATTTTTTACATATTATCATTTACAAATATATTAGAGACATGAGCAAGGCGCAGTCTAGTCAGTGGCTACTCCACTGAACCCCGCTCCGTCCCTTACCTATACTACACAGTGCACCTAACCAATAATAGAACAAATAAAGCACCTACTGTATTCAGAGATTGAGGCAATAAAAAAAAATTAGATGTGAGAAGTACAGATAACCTATTAATATTAAAAATCACGATGTTGTGTGATTTTCACATCACAATTAAAATGAAACAATCATTTCACAAAACAATTTCAAATTCGTCTTAAACGGTCACATTTTTGATGGTGTAAAATTTGATTTTAATATGTTCTACTGTTGTTGTTGATCATGAACCACATCACATCTTACACCACCAAAAATGTGACCGTTTAAGCCGAATTTGAAATTGTTTTGTGAAATGATTGTGTGATTTTAATTGTGATGTAAAAATATTTTAGTATGTCTACTGTTGTTCGTTCAAATGGATACCTGACTGGCCTCCTGACAAGAAGCACTGATGACGACCTATAAGGTCGAAAGCGCTCTGCTAATTAATCAAAAAAAATTGCATTTAATACAAGGCATTGTTTCATTCACTGTTAACTTTGACAAAACAAAACGAGAATGAATCTGAACCAAACCAAATATCGAATTGTTGATATTGTAATGTAAAAGACGAAACAGCAAAGCAGATTTAATACTCTTGCCTCCTATAGATAGAAAGAGTAATGTATTAAAAGTTTTGAGCAAAAAAGCGTTGTTAATGTTGTCTTAAAATAGACAAAATCTCCATACCGGGCATGTTTAACTTGTTGAGGCGTGTTTTCAACTCTTCAGAGACAGCAGCTTTGCAGATCATTGAACGTAACTAACCTACCAAAATCTACAAATCTGCTGACGTCATTTTCATATTAGTAAACACATGATGAATTTGAACCAGACCAAATCAAAGCATATTTTATACATCTGTCCCCTGGTCTGCATTATTTTATACAGAAAGAATAAATTATCCAATTTTTTTTTTGTTTTATTTAAGAGCGACATTAAAAAGTCTTACTACAATCAATAGATGACTACATAGAATGCGTTGCGGTTTATGGTGACCTGTAAGTAACCACATTAGTTGCGTGAAGTTACTAATTAATTAACCTGTTGCCGTTTTGAATAACATTCTGTAGAGAAAATTTTCTCAGAACGCATTAGCATTAAATCATTGTTTTACTATCAGGACTGCAAAAGCATTGCATACTTGATTTGGTTTGTGCTAATATCAAGTAAAAACTTTAATTTAGAGTTGATACAAACCAGTATTTTTCGGTAACAGGTACGTTACGTTCCAGTTCCAAGTTCATACCTGTTCCAAATACCTGTTATTTTTTACCTAGTACTTTACAAAGTACAAATTATCTGTGATTTATAGAACACTGGTTCTGCGTTCAAAATCGTAAGGGAATTTTTACGATAACTGGCAACATCGCAACATCAAGTAGTAAAATAAGATAAGTTATATTAAATGTAAAGTTCACATTTTATTCACGGATTTAATTTAGAAATAAAAATTCTCTCTTGAAAGATAAAATAATCTCTCTTTCCTTATTAAAATCAAAGGAGCTGCAGCCAGGTCGAAGTTTCACGATGGCAAGCTCTAATACGGTGGTGCGATATATTACTATATATGAGGCAAAATTTTTGACAAAAGTTAAATTAATTTATTTTAAAATTATTATTTTATAATGAGTTAAGGCTAACCAAAGTACGTACAGAAAAATAAAATTATCACAGTAATTAAATATTTTTAAGTATTAAGTTATACGTTAAAACATACATATAATTTAATATTTAAAAATATTTAATAACTGATAATTTTGTTTTTCTTTAGGTTCTTTGGTTAGCCTTAACTCATGTTAAAATAATAATTTTAAAATTAATTTAAATACTTGACTTTTGTCAAAAAATTGGCCTGATATTGATATTCTAGACCACCGTATTGGTGCAGTGCTCAATAGTTTAGTTTAGTTTAGTTTTATTTATTTGGCCATAGGCTATTTACAAGCTGGCGCACCCAGGGGAGGGGCTGGAGGGCTGCAGCACCCCCAGACCAACATCCTAGACACACAAAAATTTAAAAAGTGCACTACTAATTGAAGAAATCCACCAAATTGTATTATTCAGCCCCCCCCCCCCCCCCGAGGCAAAATTCCGGGTGCGTCCATATGTTGTTACGTATAACAAGCAATTTAAATATTATAAAAATATGAAAACAAAGTCCACGTTTCCCACATAAAAATAAAAAACGATCAACTTTGGCTTGTACTACCTAAATAAATCTAGTTATTACGTTACCATCCTTTTTGTTGTTTAAATTAAAAATATGTTTATTTCAAAAGACATGAATTTGATTACAACAGAAAATTTTATTGCACATATTATGCAACTAAAAAGATTATTAAGTAACAAAATAAATTATTTACTGCTCTTGAATAATCAAATTAATTTATTTCATGCTCTTTGCCGGCTATATATACTAATATAAGTATTAAAATAATTTATTCTGTACTTGATATCTTCTGTGCAGAATCGCCCTTTCGGGGAAAATATCAGAATTAGAAAATAACAGCTGAACAGCGTGACAGAGAAATACGTATAAATAATCGTACCTATTATTTTATACCAAATATCAAAATACTGAAAATACTCCAAACACCGCGGCAGATATCGGGACCGGCGGCGCGCCGCCGCCGCGGCGCTCGCTGCTCGGCTGCTTAACGAAGAGTATTTTACGGTAAATAATACTTTACACGTATTTCCTCTACTGAACGGCCGACGCGTGACTCCGACCCGATACTCCATCGAGGCCAAATATCGCGTTCGCGTACATGAGTATTTAAATACGCCCCTAGTATTTTTGGTAAAATCGATACCTGTTACCTGTACCTACCCGTTATGCGGTCATAACTGTTACAAAATACGCGTTCCTAGTATTTTGTATCAACTCTACTTTAATTGACGTTTAGAGCCAACTTGGGTAGTAACATAAAAATGTGTGTTGTCGCATTACAAGTGTTTAATGGGCTTAATAATAATATTACGTAATTGCTTTGAGAAACCGACCAGTTAAAATATTGCTTTGTACTTACAATTAGAAATGTTTTTAGGTACTTTTCAGGTACCAAAATATCTAAAATTGAGGATACCCATCTAAGTTTAAAAGTATGCATTAAGCCGGTAAAATTAAAACACATTGATTTGATACGCATATCAATTACACGTCTAGACTATATTGATAGCATCAAGTTGTATACAAATATAAACAAAAGTAAGAACACTGGATGCCCCACTTTATGTGTCAGATAAATTAATGAATAAAACCTGTTGACGTGCAGATGATAGCTATGCCCGTCTGTGTTAGTTCCGCTATTAAGATAGCCCTAATTGCCTGAAAGGTTTTAGAATAAAGGACCGGACTAGAGCTTACAGAATTTTACATAACAGTTTAACGATAGTTAAACTAGCACATTTCAAAATTCTATTTTTGAAAAAAAATCGAATTGTCAAATTACTATATTTTCGAAAAACAGATCTTCCGAAAAGTAGGTTTTAAATAAAATTAATTTTCCGAAAAATGTGCTTTAAAAAATTTACTTTAAAAATAGTCCTAAATTAACAACCAAGTATATAAAAAAGTGGTATACGGATCTGGAAAAGTTTTAAAACAAAGCGACATAGATTGCTTTAGGTCTGCAATTTTGTTATTACAGACTTTGTAGATAGCATCATAAAACCTGTGGTTTGGATAACTAGTAATATTACACACTAAAAATAATAATACGAACATTACTGAAAGGGGTGATTTTATCGCAAGCCATAGGCGAAATAAAACAGTTATTAACGAAATTGGAGGAAACTATTTTAATATAAATAACTTTGTGAGTTAAAATTTCTAATTACCTTTTATTAATTAATTTGCGAAATACTTAAAATCATGGGCGTGCTCAGGATTTTGTCTTGGGGGGCTGATGTGTATGGGGGGGGGGGGCTGATTAATGCAATTCAATGGATTTCTTCAATTATAATTGCACATTTTTAATTGTTGTGTGTCTGAGATGTTGGCTGCAGCCCTTCAGACCTTCCCCTGGATGCGCCACTGCTTAAAATAATATTGTTGAAAGTTGTAAAGTACAAACAGAGAGTAAATTTGTTTGATACTTTGAAAATTGTTCACAATGTTGTTGAGGTTTTTTACCAATAGAACACAAGGGAAACGCAGACGTACATTCGTTCATTTGTGAATAAATTAGACCTTTCTGACAGTTACAAATATACTACATAAAAAATAGGGTTTGTGTTCAATATTTTCACATGTACAGGAACCGAGATGCGTGACAAGGTTTGTTACAAATACGGGTAGTTAATAATACATATTACATGTAAATGCAAGCAAAGCCGCCGGTACCTGCTAGCCGTTAATAAAGGAATTATCACGACGTCAATGCTGCAATATGCTCAGAATAACCATAAACACAGTCTAAAATAGGGGTATATCAAAATTTCTCCATAATAGCTACATATTAGATAAAAGTGTATGATGCAAGTGTCAAAAAAAGTTATATTTCTTAGAGCTTTAATTGCCAACAAATCGGTTTATTAACAAAAATTAGCATAAAATTAAGTCACAGATTTTTGTTAGCTGATGTTTTTTTAAACCCCATCCCCAAAACTCCGATTAGGGCATATCGCGGGACTTCTGAAACACAATTGTATCTCTGAAAATAAATGCATCCAGGAACCGCCTATCTGCTGTCCTTTCTAAGTGAGTGATTGCCCCCAGTGCGCTCATGTTGACATAGAAACGCTATCATGGAAATTTCAATTAAACCATGTGATCTGTATTGTTTTCATTTAGAGCGCGTAACAGTATGTGCTTGCTTGATAGTAGAGCGTAACTGTTTAATTGGATCGAACAATTTCGGTCTCTGGTGTGCATTATTCGGAATATTATGTCACATGTCAGCTTTTAAGATTCTATGAAGGCATAAACGATTTATCTAACTGCAGTGACAGCTCAAGGCTCAATTACATACATGTAGGTAAAACAAAGTTATTTTAAAATTTGATACAATTAAAATAAAAAGGGCCTATAGAAGATGTTACTTTTATTTACTTCCAATATTACTCAGTTATATGATGTATATTATATAAAATACGAAAGTTTTATGTTGTACTTTTGACTAACATTTCCCGGCAACTCTTAAGGTGCGATTTCGTCGGGGCGACCATGATAGGCGTTCGCCGCTCGGCGATGATCGTGAACCACTGCTCAATGGCAAATCAATGTAATCGTCTCCCTCCAGGGGGCTATGTTGAGCGACTTTGCCATTAGCAGTGGTTCGCGATCATCGCCGAGCGACGAACGCCAATCATGGTCGCCCCGAGGAAACCGTACCATTAACCCATTAGTGTGCAAAGTTGTTTTTTTTATAATTTAACCGTGTTTTATGAATTTTTATGTACAAGTATGTCTAAAAACTATAATAAAACCCCTTATTTTTGTTGAAGTTTTTTATTTTCTGTTTTTTTTGCCGTCCCTTACAAGGGACCTCATCCATCATGAACAAAATAGAATTCTAAACCTAAAATAATACATGTACATATCAAGTTCACCTAACAAATGAAAAAATACTTACTGAGTATGATAAAGTTTAAAACAATACTTTGGATGTAACGCCACGTTACATTTTTCACAAATAAACTGACTTTTTTTAGCACAATACTTATATCGTCTATCAGTTTCATTATATATTATTATGTGCCCTATATTGTCATATCGGACATCAGTCAAGGGGCGGGCAATGCGGCCCTGCTGAGGCTTAACTCCGAAAGATTTAAAAAAACACAAGGCGATGTATCTTCGAAAAACTACTAGACTCCCGGCATTTTTATCATTTACCTTTACTTTCTTCATAAGCAACCACGAGTTTACGACGGCAACATCCAGAAGATAGGCTACTAATGGCCAGTACCATTTTCTTTGCCTGATTCTTGTCCTGTAGGCTGCTATCAAGGAATCAAGCTGATCTACCCCTCCCATGTTTTTGTTGTATCCGGATATCATTTTGGGTTGGGCTATACTTTTCTTTGACTTGGAGGTTCGGTCCCAACGTAGTGTACTTACGACATCCGTAGTCTCAAAATTGGATGCAACCGTCACTACTTTGTTGTCTTTCCACTGCACCAAGAGGGAATTATCGTTTTTAAAAAACTTATAGGTTCCCCTATTAGCATCATTCCAATATTTTTTTCCAAAAACCGGGCACTGTTCAAGCCTGTTTTCACGAATTGTTCCAGTGGCGCAGTATTTTTCGGTTGCTAAGTAAGAGAGTAGAGGTAAACCCGTAAAATAATTGTCAAAGAAAATTTTATGACCCTTATTTGGTGGAATATTGACCTGTTTTATTAATGACACTACGACATCACCACCTAAACCGAACTGTTTTTTTTTACTGTCATCTTTACCGGTATAAATATCAAATCCATACATATAGCCGCTACTTGAACAGAGTGTCCAATTTTTATAACCAAAACGGATAGGTTTCCCTCGAATGAACTGCTTAGCGTAATGTTTTCCGTAATAGGGTACCATGCTCTCGTCAATTGAAACATTTTCGTCCAATCCTCCATGACTTTTAAAGTTTTTGCTTAGGTTTTCAATTAGCGGTCTCAATTTGTATAATCTGTCATCTCGTGCTAGCTTAGAATTATCTCCTGTTAGCTTAGAATTATCGTTAAAATGTAAATATTTTAAAATTTTTTCAAATCTCTTGAGTCTCATGCTATTTTGAACAATTTTCGGTACATCATCGTCACTTGACCAATAAAGTCGTCTATTTGGATATTTTCCATATCCCGACAATAATAGAACACCCAAAAACACATGAAGCTCATCCATAGTCAAGTTGAGCTCATTATTATTTTGCAGAGCATATTGATTACTTTCATGTATAATAAGGTTCATCAGTGGGTCGTCAAAAAATAATTTAAAAAAATCTACTGGTGACGATGCACTGAAAGCCTCCGGGGACGGTGGCACTGGTGTGCAAGTAAGATTTATATTATTATACGGAGGTTGTTCAGGGTTCTGTACAAAATTTGACCTTACATAGGATTTTGGTGCCCCTTGTGAATTTTTTTCCAATATTGCTTTCTTGATTTCAGACAAAGGTAGCAAATCTTCAGGATCGTATTCAATTTCAATTTTTCGTTTTTTTGAAAGGGCTAAAGGTGGCGGATCTTCCAAGTCCTCTTCTTGAGTGGCAGGAACTATTTCACACTGCTGGTTTAGTATACCACGGGGCAGATGATTGACATCACCCTCATGGTCGTCGTCGGACAGATCACTGTCAGCGTCGGTTTCATTACCTGCCTCTGGAGGCAGAATAAAAACGTTTGATTGCCTTATGTCGTCCGCATTATCCAATTCATCCATAAGTTGAGCCAGAGTCAACCTAAAATTAAATTACTGATATAACGGAGGCAGAGAGCGCAGCGTCCCTTTTAAGGGACATAAAAAATTTAATGATCTAATTCTTCATATACAGTTTGGACTGTCGCTGAAGGGGCACTAACTAACTACATATATAACAAACAAAATATTTTAAGTGAAAAAACTGCCAAAAGTTGTTCTGTTTTCTAATAAATCAAAATACTTACCCGCCATGCCTGGTCGAATACAAATCGGGATCCATTTTAGTACACAAATAACTGTAAACGTCTCCAAAGAACACCAGCGTTGCACTAACACATCAACACAAGACTCGGGAAGGCGTTACCACGTGCTTAATTCATTTATTCCCCACTCTCTTGCATAGAACGGCGCAATAGTAGCCGTCCCTTTAAGGGGACGCCGTCCTCGAATGGGTTAAGGTGCGATTTCCTCGGGGCGACCATGATAGGCGTTCGTCGCTCGGCGATGAACGTGAACCACTGCTCAATGGCAAATCAATGTAACCGTCTCCCTCCAGGAGGCTATGTTGAGCGACTTTGCCATTAGTAGTGGTTCGCGATCATCGCCGAACGACGAACGCCTATCATGGTCGCCCCGAGGAAACCGTACCTTAAGAATTTTAACCTGAGTTTACCTATAACGTTATTATGGCTTTACCTATTGTTCTCGCCAGGTCGTCCGACACTATACAGGGTGAATTTTTTAAAGTGTTACAAGGCGATATCTCGATAACGGTTTAAAACATTTCCATGAAATTTTGGTGAGCTAATAGGGAGATGGAGGGACATATTTTTGCAATTTTAAATGGGATAATGTACCTACCTTTATTTATAAAATTCGAATTTATGTAAAAAACTGCGTATGTGTACAATTTTTCTTAATTGCTCTTTCGGTTACGGAAAAATGGTTAACTAATTTTTGATTGAATGTAAAAAATAATAGATAATAGATTTTACCAATAAATCAAGTTCACTTATTTCAGAACTATTATTCGTTTCCATGGAAATAAGTTATTTTTACGTAAGTCAGTTGAGAATTTTGACGTTTTAACGATTATTTCTCAGTTTATTGCTCAACTGGCCTGCTAGGTCCCCGGATTTGACCCTCCTTGACTTTTTCTTGTAGGGTTTTATAAAGAACAAACTGATGGCGACTGCACCTACAATTTTAGATGATATGAAATACCAAATCCGCTTTGAAAAATTCTAGCACAATTGTTATAAACAATTTATTCGTTTATTTCCTGATAACTACTGAACTATTAGTTTTAGAGAAAAGGTTTTTCAACAAAAAATATTTCTTACGATGTAAGGAACAACTGTTGTTCCTACACGTTTTTCAAAATTTCTAATTTGGCTCAGTCGAAACGCTCCCCACTCAGCTCCACGCATACGCGATGTGATACGGCGTTTGTGCCGTCGGCGGCGGGTAGGGCGGCAAATGGGCGGAGATCGGGCGGCCGAGGTTTGCTCAGGTTAATTAGGGGGCTGGTGACACGGAACACTAATTGTGCAAGTATAGCGTGCACTTGACCGAATTTGTTAAAGTATGTATTAATTTAGTGTTAAACCTTTAATTCTAATTTGCGACTAAACGGTGAGGTTTATCGACTCGGATGAAGAGTACCTTTTTTGTTTAGTATTTGATTATCTTTAAAATGTCTGTTTTTGAAATATCTGTCAAAACAAAAAAGATATGGTAAAAGCTAAATTTGGGTTTCAGGTAAAGTGTCCTCTGGTGGCATAGTAGAGAAACATTTTTATTACGGAATGATGTGTCACCAAGCTGAGCCTTTGTGCCAAATATTAATTTGATTAGTTAAGAAATAATGGAAATATGTTAAAAATAAGAAAAAAAATTTGATAGGCTGTAACTTGGAAAATATTGCGATTTCGAATTTTTGTTACATGGCTGACTACCTGTATATCACCTGTCAAAGTATTCTATCGCATTTTTCGAACACCCTGTATTTTCACAACTTCAAAGAGGAATCCAATTTTTCTGTAATGAGGAAAATATTTCCTGTCCTGTTAATAAATGTGGTTGCACGCAATAAGTGAAATACCAAGTGAAGTCGTTGAATAGTATGTAGTCATGCTTTGTTCAATTTTTGGATCCAGAATGGCAGCCAAAGGAGACTTTAAATAGAAGACAGCATGCATGTGTAAGGACAGAATTATTACAGCGTTAGAGCTTACTAGCACTTGGCAAATTCGTTTTATAAATTAAACGCACTTACACTTTACTATTGAGCCATACTAAGAATCCAGAATAACCGCCCCCAAATTTGTTAAAAGCTGAGCAGGTTGGGTTGGGTTGGGTTGGTTTATTTTTAAACTTATTGTATATCAGAAATCTACAGTACTTTATCAATATAGAATTAAACTAAATTCAACCAGTAAAATGAAATGCATAAAACCGTAAATGTTTAATGAAATGAATCTGTTTCAATTTCATTACTTTAATTTAATTAGGAATTTTTATGCAAATTGTACCTCGGGGCACCTTTATTATTCAAAGAAATTTTTAAATCTACGGCCTACCTGGTTTCCACGTTTCTTTTAGGTAAGTATTTCAATTTACGCATTTCATTTACTTTAGCGTGGGCAGACTAGCTAAATAAGCCTTTTAAAGTAGTCCATTAGTCCATATAGTCATAAGGGTGATACCACATATTTGATTTATTTCACCCGTGTGTATTCTATGAACGATCTAGCGTTTTTGACAACTTTTTTCATATGACCCAACAACATGTTATTTAAAACACACACCAGATGTTATAAAAAAGTCCAAATTTGGTGGGGCTATTGAGGTAGGTAATGAGTTTATGCCAGCTGATGTTCAAAAGCCATATCAAAAAGATTTAATAATTTTTTATTTATCAGAATGGTATATGGAATTGTGACAAAACCCCGTGAGGTGACATTGTCGCGAAACTCATCGCGTGTAGTCTGGACAGTACTCCGTAACCACAACGCGTGACATCGCCGCGTGTCATCAGTCCGTTCCATGTCTTGTCGGTTTTTTGGCGTCGCATCAAAAGGATGTCACGCGGCTTGGTTCAACAAGTCTGGACGGGATCGCGTATTTCATATTGCATGTTGAGTTGAATTTGACCATTGCAGCGGTCAGTCATTGTTTTCCTTTAGTTTTTGCTAAGCCTATTTTTTATTACGAACTAAATGATCAATAACTATGTACGCTGCTGCTGCAACGTTCATGGTGACTGTTGTTATTAAAATATGCGAATATAAGTTCGCGACGATGATCCGCGATGATGACATGCGACGATGACACGCGTTGAAGTTCGCCCCGTCAAGAAAATGTTCGCGACGTCGTCACGTCAGGGAGTTTTGTCACAAGTCTGGACGCACCTTAAAAAGTTGGATGCCGGCAATTGGATACGATCCGCAGACCTTTCACACAGTTGCCTGTTGCCTGACACACTAACCAGGACACGATTTTTTTAAAAGAGAAATAAAAACCTGCTAAAATCCAGTTGGCTTCAAAATTTAAGGAATCGGAGGAAAATACGAAGCCAAAATAACTGTAACATGATGGCATTTGAACAATTAGTTGAAACTAAATTTTTGGAGAAACATCAGCTTTTACTATATTTAAAGCTAGTAAGAGAAACCATCGATATTGTGCATTCCATCACACAGAAAAGCAATTTTAAATAAACTATGACCCAAGTGATCCCATCATTAATTTACCTCATCTCCCTCCTTAGATTTGGTTGTAAATAAGAAATATATCTAATATATCAGCTGATATATTAACCCTATCGATGTTTCTGCCAAGTTCTGCATCTTGATAAATCCAGCACAGTATTGTAGCATGTAAAAAGTTCAGTGAATTAATTAAGCACTTCTTACTATTTTTAAACCTCATATTATTATTTAAACAAATTCTGACAAATCCAACCTCTTTTAATTTTTACAAGCGATTATTATTTAAAACTTTATCACTGTGGCTCAAAGCCGGTATGCTTAGGTTTCTGTTAAAAACTATTTATTCGTTTCTAATCACGCCAAACGTGTGCTGTCCTGGGCATGATGAGTGTTTAATAAAGAGACAGCGATGGATTTATTTGCTGATAAATTCAATTTTTGAAATTTATGTCAACATTGTCCGCTAGCGTTTACAAAGGCCGTTTGTGGTCGCATGTTGTCATGCCACATGTGTGGCGTCAGAAGAATTTTTACGATATATTATAAAAACACTTTTTTACACTTTGAGAAAAAATATCAACAAGTAAAAATCTGAAAAACTCTTTTTCCCTGTGTACAATTTCACCAAAATTAAATTATAGTAAAAGAGTCCATTGTGATCTAGCCAGGATTGTTAAATAGCCATCCTACATGTAAAGCCTTAGGTAGAAAATTATTGTGTTAATGCGCATTGAGAGACCATCTGAAAATTCAACATTTAAATATCAGATAAAGGTATTATTGTTGCTACAAAATGGTGAAAACTTACTTACGTACTGTGAAAGGTTCAGCGCCTAATATATTTTTCCAATAACAAACACTGTTGATAAAACCCGTGCATGGTGCCCTTCTGAATCTCTTGCATATGTCTTTTTACAGCCGAAAAAACTAATTTACGAAAGTAACGAAGAAATAGTAATACAAATAAATTTTAAGGTCACCGGGGGGTATTTGATTGAAAATATCTCCGGTCCCCTTTCTTATTTTTAATTAAAACGTTTTTTAAACGACAAAGTTTATTAAAGCTGAAATGTTTCTCTTTATGAGACGGTCATTTCAAAGAACTTATTAATTATGTTTAATTTATAATGCAGTCTTCCAGGAGACCGTGGATATCTGTAGTTTATTAAACGGTTTTAAACGATGGCATAAACTCATAAGCTGTTATAACTTTGAGATTTTAAAATTGTGCTTTGTATGGTCAGTAAATCTTAATTTTATACGTTGGGGTATTAAATGGAATATTAAATAATAACTGCTTTGCAGTAAATTGTGTTCGACATTAATTGCATATCCAGATTGATAATTTATATCAAAGTTATTAAATGAAGTTTTATAATTGTTATAAGGGCGAGGATAAAACTTAAATAAATGAAATTTCTCTTGTTCAAATGGTAAGGTTCGTACAGTCCTCAGCTCTTCGATTTAAATTATTTCTCTGAAAAAATTTACTACGACATTTTAATAATCAATTTTCTCCTTATAATTAATTTTCTAGTTTTTTGATAAAATCCTTTCATAGCTATTAGTCCGGGAGCTAGCGACAGGTTTTCTTGGACAATCTACTGCAGCGCAAAAATATTTTTTTATGGTTATTTAAATGCTGCATAAAGATAAAATCGAGTGCTGCCGGCGCACCCGCGGGGCAGCGGAACAACCTGTCACCACTGCTGCCGCGGGGCTTTTGTCCCGATAACTCGATGGCAGTACAAATTTTGAATTATTATTTACATCATAATACTTGACTCAAAATAAATTTTATTCCTTAGCAAATGAGTCAACCCAGCATTTTATACATGTCCAGGTGCCTGGCAGCATGGCAGTGAATGATAATATTACACAACCCCACAAAAAAAAGTGTTCGGACTTGTGGGTCGGACATATGTATTCCCATGTATTTTTCGACGCTGAATCCGATCCCGAGCTCAGAAATGGCCCTCCACGTCTGGAAGTGGCCCCAGGGGCCAAAAATGGCCTCTATAGGGCCAGAAAGATGGATTCCGGGATGAGGCGAGGTCGAAGGTGCATGCTAAAGTCAAAGCCGGATTTGTGGTCGAAAAGTTTATGGCCAACTGAATTGAAGATGATGGTAGATTTTGTAATGAATTGCTTGACTAAAATAATATAATCTTTTTATCGTAGTCAAAAATATATGATTTAAAAAAATCTACCTAGTTTTACGTACTCTATATGTGGTAAATCATTTTAAAGAAAACCTTAACGGCCTTATTAATGGAAAGAATTTAACTGTAAAGAATAAAAAAGAATGCCTTAAATCTGAAGCGTTTACAAGGTATGTACTAATGCTTTTAAAATTGCAGAAAAATAAAGATATTATCAGCCTTAAATAAAATAAACTTTTTAATGATTCGTCAGTAAGATAAGATCGTTAAATGTTAAGCATTAGGAAATAGAGGGAATATTAGAAATATTTGCTTTAGCCTTGCTGTGTGTAGTCTACTCAACTTAATGAGGCTTAAGTATAAACTATTAAGATGCCTTTTCAGCGTTTATATGTAGATATAATTTCCGTGATTTTTTTATACAGGGAATATTTTAACCTAGCTGGTAAAAAATCCCCTCTTAAAAACTAAACTAAGTACGGTAATGTTTAAAACAATAATCTGAAACAACCTGATCCAGACCTAAAAGACTTGACCGACAAAATCAAGACAAAAACTAGGGATGTCAAAAAAAATTGCATGTCATTATTGTCATTACTTTTTCAGGATATTAATATGAATTTTTAGACAACCAAATCAAAAGTTTACGCAATTTGTCAATTAGGTCAAGAAATTAAAAAAAAGAGATATCGGGGCACAGTTGTTAAATAACTATTTAACAAGAACATAAAAACCGTAAAAACCATTATAATGAGGTCCTTACTAAACCTTGGTTTTAGCAACATTGCCCAGGGCAAGGAATAATAGAATTTTTCAGGATTTTACTTTTTAATATTTTAAATTCTTTTGGAAAATATAAAATAACAAAGTCAATCTTCCCATGGAACAGCGGAAGAATTGTATCTACGTCGTGACACCCATATACGTCCAGACCAGACAAGGATATCTCCCACCCCACCGTATTAAATAAATACGCTCTTCTTTTGTGAACATTTTCGAAAATACCGCCACGAAATCAAAATAATGACTGATGTAAAGATGCTGATGTATCATCACTGGCGTTAACTAAATTGACTATTTTGATATTTTGTCAGCGCCCCCTGATGTCGGTATTCCTAAGCGAACAGTTTTGCGCGGGAACGGCGAACTGTCTTTACTATAAATTCCGTGTCCTGTGGCCGAAACTTCCTAATATAAATCTATAATAAAATACTTGATTGTAGCCATTTTAAGCAGCTACACTTAAAATGGCTATAATCAACTATTGTAGTATAGATTGCAAAATGCTTAAACCTAATATTCCAATGGTTCACCTTTACATTAAAATTAAACTCAGTTATAGTTTAGTGAACTATTAAAACATTACGGACTTTTATACTTATTGTTAGTTATATGTTCAGCTAGTTTAAATAAATATTTTTCTATTCCATTGTCTATTCTACTGTGACCAAGTAAGCACAATTACAGTGCGTCTTCTATTATAGTGCAACGCTGCGCTTAACATGCATCCAAATTTGCATTTTTATTACAAATCCAACAAGAAAACATTAAAACGCGGCCTAAACAAAAGATTGTAAACACAAGACAAAAGGAAAAAACGACAGAAACATGACATTAGCAAGACTTGAATTTTAATTTAAAAATAAAAAATACATCGGCTGAACATTTAGTGAGATCTGTACAATGCAACACGCCAGCGTTGTTGTCGGTTTAGTTTCTTGTTGTGTTTTTATTGGAATTGACTTTTTATTGTCCGACTACCGTTCATTATGCAGGTCTTTTAATGATAATGAAATAAAGCTTCTTGGGATAAATTACTAAGACCAGTTGCGTTCCAATAGGTAAATAATTTTTTGGCAAAACTAGGCACATTATTAAAAACCCTCCTTAATTAAAAAGTGTATTGTGCTTGCTAGGTTGATATCACTAGTTGCCCACAAAATTTTGACCCACCTGTAAAAAAAAACTCACGGGCCGCGCCTGTTCAAAACAATAAAATTGAAATTAGTTACCATGCGTTCATGCGTTTTCCCGACAATTTTGTTATCTAGTAGATATTAGCGATGCTCCATTCTTTTGAAAATCCCTGTACATATCCACTACTTTTATGTAATACTAGAATAATTAGAAATGATGAAATGTTGTCTATTTGCAAATTATCAAGATTTCTAAGTCTAAGAAGTATCAATTTCTTTCTTATCTTAAACAGTAAATTGAATTAAAGGTATCCACTGACATTTAAACTAGTATGTAAATACCTTACAAATGTATATTATCAGTTACTGAATCTAAAAATATCAGATACTTAGTTCTTGCTTCAAGCCATGTTCTTTGATTAAAGTATGCATCATACTGTCATACCGAACATCCTTTCACTAATCAAGAAACATTACAGCTATGATTTGTTGCAACGTGCCACAACAAAATAAAAATATTTATAATTATGCTATACAATGTTCTTTTTACCATAAAGGCGAGTCTAATTTTTTTATTAGGCAGATCAATACCTTTCATTATGTCTTGGGAATCTTTCAACACTTTCCATTATGTATAATGTAACAATCAGTTTTGACTAATAGTGATTTATTTCTTGTCGATTTAAACAGACAGTATTTATAAATTCTGAAAAACAGAAAGCTGGGTAGATCACTAATGGGCAAAATGTTATATGTATGTTTGTTTTTTCCTATCTACACCGTGATCTTTTAACGATTTTTAATAATGGATATAATTTAAAGATTTTGATCTAACAACAAACATTTGATTTGGCATAAAATGCAAAGGACTATTGATAAATTTTACAAGTAGCGAAATTAACGTACAGTCTTCAAAGGCCACGCTGTACAACTTTTAGTTTAAACTTAAGTTTAAACTTGGGTTTAAACTTAAGTTTAAACTTTAAACTTAAGTTTAGACCTTTTAAACAGCACTGGACATTAATCATACTGTTTTTGTAACTGTTGCGTTATTTAGGCGTTGAAGAAGGAAAGATCCAAACAAAAAACAATTTTCCTAATAAATAAATCCTTACTTAAACAACATTCCACCATGTGTGAATGAACAAGTTTGGTGTTCGCTTTTTACGTTGCGGAAGTTTTTAAATTCGTGTAGAGTCTGGTAATGATCTAATGCAAATTGACAAGACCAACAAAATAAAGTAAAAGGTACCGACCGAGATATTTGCTCCTGTAATTAAATTACAAGAACTGGCAGCACTTCAACCCATATTTGGACTACCACTGTTATGTTATGTATCACACAAACCATCTTGCCCCAGTATATCACACGAAAGTAATAAAATGCAGTTAAAACATTTATAAATTAAGGTTCTACACATTTGAGGAATTAAATAACGGCTTAAAAACATCGTCATAACGGACAAAATGTTTATTCTAAAAAATCTTGGACCACCCAGAATAGTGACTAATCGTCTTTAAGGTCTTGTAAGGTCCACACAGTGAGGATGATGGCATCTATTACATATGTATGTTAAGATGGTACTATATTTTTTATTATTGTTTTTCAAACAAATCGTAAATGGTAAATAAATAGTTTCCCATTTTTGTAATAAAGGATTTTATTACAATCATCTATAGGATTTTAGTGACAATTTTATAAATTCTAAATATTAACAGCGGATCTATCCACTGTGAATCTTCAGCTTCTTAGTTATGTTTTATGGTTATGCCTCGCGGTGTAAAATTATGTGTAAATAGTATATTTGGGGGCTGTGTAAATAAAAGTATATTTTATTTCTGTAATATGTGCTAACAACACTAATAATCACAATTTAATGAATATTTTAACTTTCGTTTGAAACCTTTTGATTGACCAATATTAACGATACAGAGATGTAAAAAGCTGTTGCTATATATAACAAAAAATTAATAATATTAAAAGAATTGCAGCTAGAGTGTAGTATTACAATTGTGTATAGTGGTAAGTATTCATTCAGATGAGACCAAACTTTATTCTTATATGTAACTGTCAACTTTACACACTTGTTAAATAATATACTTTTAATTGAGTATTAAAAACGCAACCTCGATCACATTCAGTCCCATTTCTAGCTTTACTCTAAGGTCCGGTACGCAACCTCGATCACATTCCGTCCCACTTCTAGCTTTACTCTAAGGCCCGGTACACAATGCAATATTTTACAAAAATTCTGCATGTATTTAAAAAATATTTGTACACGAAATTATTGCAACTATAAATTGCAATAACTTCGTGTAAAAATATTTTTAAAATGCATGCAGAATTTTTGTAAAATATTGTCTCATGTCTATCAGGCCTAACATATTAATGCTTGTAAACTTAACTGTCTAGATTTAGATACTTCAAAATGCAGAAATACTGCAAGAATTATTTTGTAATTTAGTACGGTGAACCAATAAATTTTCTATATCATGGAGATAATATTTCAAAAAACACCATTTAACTAATTATAATAATGTCTATTTTAAGTCTTTGATTACTTCTGGGTATAGGTCAGTATTATAATAAATTTACTAGAAAACCATCCGATTATCTGCAACGCCAACTATCTCTGATGAAAACAATTCAATTAAAAATTTAATTTATTGAAGTCCGATGCCAAATGAAACTCAAATATTTGGTTTAGAATACGACTAAAGGTGTATTGTGTGTGGCCTATAAATAATTAATGAATATCCCAAAAACCAATAAGAGAAAACAAATGATGCAAATTTCGATTGCATATTTGATGGTATATTTGCCCATTTGCAATTTGAATGCGTGGGTATCTGAAAACAAAAACTTTAAATTCGTTTATTTTTTAGCGCTTAAAAATATCTTGGCTTCTACTATACTTCTACTTTTTACTTTCGAGTGAACTAGTCGTGAAGAAAATATTGTTCTAAAATCCAGTTTGTTTTGTTTCTTTAGGACTACTCCCAGATACCGAAAAAAATGCCTATGTGTGTGTATGTCTGTGTGTATGAATGTCCAACGTTTAGCATAGCGCCAAAATCAGTTTCCCGATCTCGTTTAAATTTCATTCTACACAGGGAAAAACATTATTTTATTACCAATAATAGTTCTTTAATTGAATACGTTTTTATTCTTTAAATATAAGTTAATATTTATAATATTTAACCAATGAATTAAGTTTAAAGCAATAAATGGAAAATATTTGGATCAATTGTACATTAAATTTTACCAAATATTATTTAAATAAGTAGCGTTTTGGTTTTTTAATTACAGCATTACAGTTTTGACAACTAGTGAGAGTTTACCAATTGCTTTTAACATCAAAGAGCAATAATTTTAACGAAATCTTTACTTTAAAAAATAGTATTACAATATGAAATAAATAAAATCTGTTTTAACACTAATTAATATATTTTCTTTACTCAAAATCAAAAGAAAATTAAAATGAATTTAATTGCCTTTGGAATCACTGTTCGGGCATGTTTGGTACGTGCTCCACAGAAGTTTTGCCTGTAAAGCAGACCTTTGAAAATCGAGAAGCTTTACAGCCTTAACTGATGCTTGGAATGTACTACTGTAAAATTAATTAGACAATTTAATTTTGAGTATGGGGCCACATATGTAGTTATTAAAGAAAATTAGAGGGCATATATATATATATATATATATATATATATATATATATATATATATATATATATATATACAGGGTGTCTAAAATAGGTGATACCACTATTGCTATCTCCGAAACGGAAAAAGATACGAGGTCGGTTAAATTAGAGAAGATGTGCCATTTTTAGTCCCTACTAATATTTCGTTTACGAAGTTGCCAAATTCTCTATAGTTTCTTATCTACAGAGGAGTTTTTAAAAATAGTCAGATATTTAATTCTTAAATATCTCGAAAACTATTATAGTTAGAAAAAAATTGTTTTAACAAAAACTACACGATTGTTTATGTTCTCTCAAGTGCTGTTATTGTTTTGTGTATATCATTTGTTTTTATTGAGTTACTGATACTAACTTGCTTTTTTCAAATACGGACCTGGACTTTTTGCTGCATTTTTGAAAGAATATTTCATACCCTTTACATCTGTGTATCACCTGGTTATGGTTTTCGACGTTTTGGTGAAGAATAGCATCATCAGGATATTCTACCAATACGGGCCTGGCATTTTTCAAGTAAATGCGCCATTTCACAACCTCAAAAACCACAAACCATAGCGATAGGTTGTGAATTGTGCCTTAACGTGGAAGATTCCAGGTCCGTATTGTCAGAAAATTCTGATGATGTTACTAGTCGTGATCAAAACGTCGGAAAATATTTTCAAGTTATACACAGTTTTAAAGGGTATAAAGCATTCTTTCAAAAAATGGAGCAAAAAATCCAGGTCCGTATTTGAAAAAAACAATTTAGTATCAGTAACTCAATAAAAACAAATGGTATAAACAAAACAATAACGTTACTTTCTAGAAGGTATCAAATCGTGTGATTTTTGTTAAAACAATTTTTTTCTAACTATAATAATTTTCGAGATATTTAAGAATTAAATTTTTGACGATTTTTAAAAAATCCCCTGTAGATACGAAACTATAGAAAATTTGGCAACTCCGTAAACGGAATATGAATAGGGACTGAAAATGGCCCAATTTCTCTAATTTAACTGACCTCGTATCTTTTACCGTTTCGGAGATAGCAATAGTGGTATCACCTATTTTAGACACCCTGTATATATATATATATATATATATATATATATATATATATATATATATATATATATATATATATATATATATATATATATATATATATATATATATATATATATAAACTTCTAATCTGCTTGATCACGTCACCGTGGCTGCTCACTGTCCACGATTTTTCACGCAGTAAAAGTAGAACTAAACGAATATGCCCCAAAATTATGTGGACCTTAGATTAATATTTTATCTTAAGCATACTTAATGTGTTCAAAACAAAACAGAAAATAATGCAAACAGGTTTTAACTATAGTTGTAAACATTTCAATGGTTTAAAATCAGTTAATTGTTATTTGTATTTACTGCCGTACAGGAAATAGCAAGTAATTTGTGCGGTAATTGTTAATTGACTTTCCTTGTATCGCTTCGGAGAATGTAAATATAACTGCAAGAAACTAATTTTCTCCTTTTAATATTATGACTGAAATACCGCAAAAATATAGGGAATGGTGTGGAATATTTAACTACATGGATAATTTTTTGTAAAACACGTTTTTATGGTTAATATGCGTGCTAGGTACTGGTAATATCATTAAAATTGATAGGATAAGGACACATCAATAAAACATGCAGTCAATCAACCATTGCAATCTAATAAAGGTGATGTTTAATAATTTGACTTATTAACAAAGCCGTTTTCACACATGTCGAAACTTTCCACGTATATGATTATCATCAGAGTTAAAATAATTATAAACAATTTTTTGTTTACTTTAAAAGAAATTGTCGACAATAAGTGCCACCATAAAGAATATAGACAGACACTCGAATATACCGAAAAGCCGGTCTCCCTTGAGACATTTGGTGGGTTTACTGGTTTATGGTTTAAAAGTTTGTTTGTCCACCATTATATACACATTAGATACATAGTATACATATTTATATAATGGCAGACAAACAAACTTTTAAACCATAAACCAGTAAACCCACCAAATGTCTCAAGGGAGACTCGCTTTTCGTTGCTCGGCAGTGCTCGTCTAGGTATTATTTAGTCTATGGTGCCACATTATAAAACCCAACCTATCAATAGACCTAAAGACACCTTAAAAACGAGACAATCAATCAGTCATTACATTTCTGTTATGGTCTTTAGCAATTTTAATATCATAATTAGACCTTCCGACATATCGTTTGTCGGCTCAAACGTTCCCGTCTTGGCGATCACTAAATTACCAAGTAATTGTGTTCTTATTATATCACTGCAGGCACATTCTTATATTGCTATTAATCATTGCAAATCTTCGTGAAATTGGAGGTATTTCGCTTCTCCTTTCAAGGCAATCATGATCTCGACAAAAAGCTACCACATGTGTCTAGATTGAACATCATTATTATAATTTTTATGATTTTGTATAAATTTCAAACTTCTTTTCATATTTTTGCTTTGTGAGTTTCACGCCTCGTTACATCTTTCAATACGTCTTTACATGCGAAACGAGGTAATAATAATAAAATTGATATTGGGTAACTCGTATGACGATTGGAAACGTTTTATCAAAGCAAAAAATATTTAATAAGTGATTTGCAGATTGAGACTTCATAAAAACAATTTGATTTAAGAAAAAGCGGATGCAGCAGCTCATTATAGGCGTTGGAAAACTTTTAAAAAAACTAATGAAAGAAGATAACATCAACAATTCTAAAAGAAATAATATTGTCATTGAAATTGTGAGTGAGTGAGATTTAAATCCAGAATAGAAGAAAAACTAGGAGAGTTCTACTTTAATTTTATCCAAACTATGAATCCTACAAAGAAAGATTTTGTTTCAAAAATATTCGATTTAAATATATTTAGTTCAAACGAATCACATTCTTTTTATTCTTTGACATATTGTATATTTGATTTCAACTGTGATAACGTTAAAAACGTTTTTTATGCGTGCCACAACTTTTATCAAGAATACCCAAAATTTTCTTAAAAATAGGAAATGAAATTTTTTCCATATGACGCGCACTTTATGGATGCCGTTGTACATATATACTAATAAATAATAAATCGGCACAATCATTGAATCATTAGTTTTATTTTTGCAATTATTTTTTGATCCAATCATTAATTATTTAATTAAAAACCCCTTTTTTAAAGAGACTGCACCACTGGTATATCGAGCTACAGCAACTAAGCCAGGAATATTCTAAAACGAGACAGACCACGCCTGATGTCTTCATGCCTATGACGCTGCTTGCTGCATGCTTGACTCGTACTTTAACTTTCAACACAACACAGTTGGCTGTTTATAAAATCATCAACGGCTGTATCTATCGACGGTAATTTTTATCTAAAAATTAAACAGACAAGAAAACAGAAAATATTCTGAGAAAATTGAATCTGATACTACAACAACATGCTTTTTCAAATATATACACATACTATCAAAAAAAAACAATTAAAAATAAATTGGCCCACTAATTATTTCATAACAGAACAAACACACTGACAAATCAATTGGTCCATGCCGGCTTAACAGTCTGTGACATTTTCTAAATGAAGTTAATAGGAACATGTTGCCGCCTTTGTTAAGTGCACGTGCCGGTCCTATTGTAAGCGTGTCATTTATCTCATTGATGGCAAAGTTAAGGGCCCATTTTTAAAATTTTAATAGGTAAAAAATATATAAGTGGGTGTTTGTAATTAGAGTACTGTGAGAAAAATGTTTAAAAATGGCATTTAGTGACAAATGCCGAGTTATGTAGGTGTGACACAAAGCTTTAATAAAATTAAATAAGATAGATTAAGTGTGCATTAACACACATAAAGAAAACATTTCTGGCATTTTTTGACAAAGTGGTTATTTGTTGACCAATAAACAATATATTCCACCCAGAACAAATCATTCCCATGCCATTTCTCGGGTATATTGATCTGGCTATCTACGTACTTCGTGTAAGCAAAAATACTTCCTTTACACACGGTAAAAATTTTGTGCTAAATCTTTTTTTCTTGAAAATTATTTATTTGGTTCAAGGACATAATCTTGAATGAAAATATTTTTTTCTTAAAGCAAGATATTTGACAAAGTTAAAATAATTTTTTGTCATTGAGCCAAATAAACTATAGTTCAATTTATGATAAAATTCAGCGTTTCGACATTTGACAATTACAGATGACATCAAAAGCTGATATTGGTTTCTTCGAAAAGTCCCTAGATCAGTAGTGGGTCGTATCAAGTGGACGCGACAGGTCGCGGCGTTTGTTTGTGTGGTTTGTTGGTTGGTGTTTCTGTGGGCGTTTTTTTGTATAGTGTGAGTTTTAACCATTTTATTTTTGGACTTAATAGATTTCAGAGACTAAATTTCCTTGGTGCTTATTATTTAAGTTGAACGGTGAGTACAAGTCCGGTCCCGTCTTTTTAGCCAACCTCTAAACTCTAAATGTAAATAGACCAGACGTCAACAGGGTGCCATAAATGACAAGTGACTTGGTCACCATATGGCGAGATCTAAGAAAAAGTTTACTTCAAGAATACGAGGTCGCACTGAAAAAAATATGCATTTTTTAAAAAAAGCAAGTTATTTAGTTTATCTTAATAAGAATATTGCTGACAGAGAAAAGAGGACGGTAAGACAAAAAAGAGGACTGTCCTCTGGAATAGAGGACGGTTGGTAACCCTATGAATAGTGAGTGGGCAATCGAATTAAGAAAGTGCCAGTAATGGGCCGAGAACTAAAGAAAAATGGGACATTAGGCGGTCTTAATTTTATTTTATTATTCTGGGAAATATACCATAAATATATCACAAGTAAATTTGATTTAACCTGATTTTATAATAAAGTAAAATGTTTTAATCTTGACGAACTTCTTATTTCTGTGTGTGCCTTCGCCTTCTGCAATAATTTGTGTGTTAATAGTTTTCGGATTTATTTTTTTTTTCGACCTATATGCCAAATATACTAACTAAAATTGACTTGTTTATATATTATTTTCCTAAAAATGATCTTGATTACAAATTCCTCCCTGTGCACGAGCCTTTGAGTTTTGAAATAAATTCATATTTATATTGATTTAAATTGTATACACACACCCGAAAGTCTGCAGCGATTCATGGAATATTTTATTTTTACATATACAGGGTGGTCGGGTATAAATGGGTCAGAGGGTAAAATATGCAAAAACAGTAGGATTCAGCAAATATGTTAAATGTTGCTAGTCAATGAGACACGGGGTGTTAAGGTTTAATTGCAAACTGTGGTTTTTGAGATACCCCTAAAAAATTGGTGAATAGCGATTTTTTGAGGATGCGCAATAAGTTTTGGATTCTTAAAGGAGTATTACTTATTTATGAGGGAAAGAAAGTTGAGACTTTTATAATATTTATTTGACAACTTGTCTCCTAATTATAACAATAATACCAGAACATAACAGGTCAAAATACATGTCAAAATATAGTTCTAACATCCTCCCAACGCGAACCGCAATTCAATATCGATGTGGTTTTCTCAACAAACGTCCGTATCTTGATCTTCGCGTCGGGTCTTCAACTGTTGCCTTTTCTAGTTCGATATCATTTTCCACTGAAACTTTATTGGAAACTTCCACTGTAGCTTTTTCTGGTTCGATACAATTTTCCACTGAAACTTCATCGGAAACTTCCAAGGGAAACAGTCTTTGGAGAGGTCTCACCTGTACTCCATGTTTTGTTTTTAATTTGGCCACTCTATTGATTCCATCTTTTCCCGCGCACACCTCTACTACTCTTCCTACGGGCCATAACATTCGTTTCATGTTTTCTGACCCAATCAGTACTACTTCTCCCACTGTAACATCTCTACTTTTTCTTGATTTTCCAACATGTATAAGGTTTGCAAGATACTCCTTTTCAAAGCGCTGTCTGAAAATATCTCTTAACTTCTGTATATAATTTAGTCTTTTTATATAATGGTTTGTCTCTATTTTATCTAAATCTTCTGACATTTGCTGTTCTGTTGTTGTATGCTTTAGAAAATGTATAGGGCATAAAGGAACCAAGTCATCTTCTTCTGACACATAAGTCAATGGTCTTCTATTAATTGTCTCTTCTATGTCACAAAGAATTGTATAGAGTTCCTCATAAAACAAATTTTCTTTTCCTAAATTTTTCTTCAATAAATCCTTAACAATTCTAACCAATCTTTCCCAAAACCCACCCCACCACGGCGCAGCAGGTGGATTAAAAATCCATTTTATTCTTCTTAGATTTGAAAATGCTTGAATTTCGTTCCAATCCAATTTTGACAGTTGGTTTTCCATCCCAACGAAGTTTGTACCATTGTCTGTGTAAATCACCTTTGGTCTTGTTCTTCTACTTATAAATCGTCTAAAGGCAAACAAAAATGCTTCTGTTGATAGCGATAAAGTAAGCTCTAAATGTACTGCTCTATACACGGCACATGTAAATATCACAATCCAACATTTTTGTTTAGTTTTAAGATACAGCGGACCAGCTAAATCAATTCCAGTGACATCAAATACTTCCGTGTTTTCAATTCTATTTTTAGGTAAGGGTGCTAGTGGAGTCTCTAAATGTTTACTACTAACCCTATTACATTTTACACATTTAGAAATCACTTCCTTAATGGATTTTCTTGCCTTTAAAATCCAGTAATGTTCTCGAATAATACACATAAGAGTTTTAACACCTGCATGATGATTCTTGATATGTTCTTCCATAATCATTTTTTTAACTATATGATGATTGCCAGGTAAAACTATAGGAAATATAAAATTATCTTCAAAGTCACCAAAAACTAATTTAGATTCCACTCTTATAATGTCAAATTCATCTGTACGTATATGCAATTTATTTAAAGTTTTTTCTTGTAACGTTTCCTTTTGAATAATTTTTATTAATATTTTTTTCTGCTTTACGCACTTCATCAAAAGTTAAAATGTTACTTTTATTTCTTTTTACACTTTCCTTTTTAGAATTTTCAACTCTTTTACTTAAAATTCTCGTATTAGTACCAAATCTTAACATCCACGCAATCATGTTAACAATTCTCGAAAATGACTGAAAATAATTTAAAAAATTACTAAACATTACTTTATTTCCGACCAAATTAGCAGACACCATTTCCTCAATATTTGTGTCAAAACTGACTAGTTCCGTATTTGGCCAATATTTCTTATCCTTTTCTAACCATTCAGGCCCATTCCACCATCTACTCTCAAGTAACTGCTTTACATCACATCCACGAGATAAAAGATCCGCAATATTTATTTTTCCAGGAACGTGGTTCCACTCATTAGGGTTGCTACACGATCTTATCTCTTTCACTCTGTTTCCTACGAAAGTGTTCCAGATTGCTTTATTCTTAATCCAGGATAAAACTACCATAGAATCGCTCCAATAAAATGTTTCTACCTGAGAAAGTTCATTTACAGATTTTATTGTTTGTGTTAATCTAACACCAATTACAGCGGCCATCAGTTCTAACCTGGGTAAAGTCATAACTTTTATCGGTGAAATTCTAGTCTTAGCATGTAATAAGCTTACAGTCACATAGTTTTCAAAATCTAATCTGATAAAGATACAAGCTGCATAAGCTACTTTACTAGCATCTACAAACACGTGTAAACTGACACCTTCCGCACTTTCAAAGTCAAAATTACCAGCTATACATCTCGGAATCTTACACAAGGAAATCAAATGAATCTGTTCTAACCATTTATCAAATTTTGTACTAATTTCTTCCGGTAGTTTACTATCCCATCTAACTTTTAGTTTCCAGGATTCTTGTAATAAAATTTTAGGCATTAAAGAAACTGGGCAAGTTATCCCAATAGGATCAAATACTTTTTGAGCTGTGGATAATAAACCTCTCTTAGTTCTCGGAATTTTTTGAATCTCATTTATCTCACTAGTATCACAAAACAAAATATCATTTTCATAATCCCAAGATAATCCCAGTATAGATAGGTTAGCGTTCACACTCTCATTTGTGTCCTCATCTTTGTATCCAGAATACACCCATCCTCTCAGATCAAAATTAGCTTCACTTAGTAAAAGTTTAGATGTATTTTTAAATTTATTTAAATCTTCGTAACTTTTTACGCTAGTTATACAATTATCCACATAAAATGAATTTAAAAGCTTGTATGCAATTTCTTTATAATTTTTGGGAGAGTTTTCTAAATGTAATTTTAAACTAGCTGCTAGTAAAAAAGGACTAGGTTTTAAGCCAAACACAACTCGTTTATGTCTATAAACCTTAATAGATCTCTCTGAATAATCTTTCCACCATAAAAATCTTAAATAATCCCTATCTGGTTCGTACAAGCTAATCTGCAAAAAAGCTTTAGCTATATCAGCAGTTACACCTATTTTATGTAACCGAAATTGTATAATTAAAGGAGGTATTAATTCTATAAGATTTGGCCCCTTTTCTAAGAGGTCATTTAAACTGTTACCATTTTTGTCCTTTAATGAACCATTGAAAACAGGGCGAATCTTTGTTGTTGCACTGCTTTCCTTGATCACTGCATGGTGGGTTAGATAATGAACATTGTTGTGCTTTTCTACATCTTCTACTTCTTCTATTATTCCTTTGCTCTCCCAATCTTCAAACGTCTTGTTGTAATCTGAAAACTTATTCATATTTATTAATTTTTTAGTGTTAAACATTAAACGATTTACGGCCAGGTCATAATTACTGCTAATATTAGGACTTCCTTCTATCCATGGCAACTTCACTTCGTATCTATTTTGACTATTTTTTACTGTGTTTTGCTTAAATTTGTCCCACGTTTCTACCTCATTTATTTCTTTTGTTTTTGTCACGTGCGACTCTCTAATTCCCAAAGCGTCAAGTTCCCATAGTTGCGCAATAGAACAATCAATAAAAAATGTTGAAGTTGATAAGAAATAATTATTAGCATTTTTATTTACAGTTTTTCCCATAATAGTCCAACCTAATTTAGTTTCGATGGCAAAAAGACTTTCATCAATTTTTTCAATTTTGCCAGTTAAAAGTTGTCCTATGACATCGGCGCCTATTAAAACATCAATTTTATCGTAACTTCTTTTTTCGGCGTCATTAATTAAAATATTCCTATCTTTTAAGTATTTTAAGACTTTTAAATTATTTAGTTTAGGAATACGGTTACATAAAGTCTGTTGCTCCAAAAGTGACACATTACAATTAAATTTATCCTCCGTGTCGCAAATCTTTACATTATAAATCGCGCAAGCTTTAGGTTCGCTTTGAATTCCTCCAAAAAGACCTTGAATGATTATTTCGTCTCTCGATTTTTTCAATTTTAAATCTTGTGCACAATCATAAGTGATATATGATCTTTGAGAACCATCGTCTAATAGGGCTCGAACAACCTTGCTATTTTGATCATTTGAAACTTTTAAATAAATTGTTTTAAGCAACGTTTCGTTGGTTGTAACATTGCAAGTATTGTTTACTTTTTCTTCTAATCGAGTCTCTTGCGGTTTATTAGCTTTTTCACTCAAATTTGGACACATGATTGTAAAATGTTTTTTAAAACAGAGTAAGCATTTAACGTTACATTTACAATTTCGAGCTGAATGAAAGAGTCTGAGGCACGCAAAACAACCTTTCTTTTTTGCAATTAATGCCTTTTTTTGATCTAAATTAAGATTTTGTCCTTTAAGACAATCTTGGCTTGCATGTGATTGTTTATCGCAAAAAATACAAAAAATGGGTTTCTTACCGCATTGCCCTTGCTTCGTGTTAGTGTATAATGCCGCAGCTGTATATTCTGGTGTTTCAGTATCCAATACCTGGTTTTTAGACTCTTGCTCTGATGTGCTGGTTCTGCTTGCTCCTAACGTCTGCGCTAAAATTATTCTTTGCTCCGATTCCACCTCGGTTTTGAGAAAATCTAGCAAATAATTTAAGTAATTAAATTTAGCCTCAACTTGGATATTCAAAGAACTTCTCTTGCGCTCCCATAATTTAAGTAACTCTAAAGGCAATGCTGATTCTACCAAAGGAAATAACATTGCTGCATATTTTTCACTTGTAACTCCCAAAGATTCTAACGCCCTTATCTGTGTTTCTAAGCTATCATATAAAATAGATAGAGACATACCTTTGGACTCCTTGCTTAAAACTAAATTTAACAGTTCTCTTACATAAACCTCGATAAGGAGTTCTTCTCTTGCAAACCGTGATTTCAGTTGTTCAATAGCTTTTGAGTAGTTATTTTCTGTGGGAGGAAACGATTCAATCATTCTTCTTACTGCAGTTCCTGCTTCCATTGATTGTACCAAATACTGGAACTTGTCTTCACTGCATAACTTCTTGTCTTCATGAATCTTCGGTAATTATTGATATTACTGGAAACAGCGAATTTTTTCATGAAATTTTGCACAGACCCTAATTTTGGGTCGTAGAACACGAATCCGAAGTCAGTTTTTGGCGGTCTCGTAAAATTTTTTTTTAAACTTTTAGGTTAGCTTTTTCAAGGAATTTCTTTAAATTTGTTGGGTGAGCAAAAAGGTGGTCAGGTTTGCTCAGTTTTGATTGATATAGATACATATATATCTATATCAATGAAAACTGAGCAAACCTGACCACCTTTTTGCTCAGGTTGGGTGAGCAAAAAAAAAAAATTTTTTTACGAGACCGCCAAAAACTGACTTCGGATTCGTGTTCTACGACCCAAAATTAGGGTCTGTGCAAAATTTCATGAAAAAATTCGCTGTTTCCAGTAATATCAATAATTACCGAATCTTCTTAAACTGACCCCAGAATGCTATCCAGTTTTTTAAATTGCCGTCAAATTTCTTAATTTCTAGTTTTGGCAAGTTGACATTGTTTGGACTTTTGGTGACATTACTGCCATTTTCACATTTTACTGGTTGTGTCACTTTTTTCAACAAAATGTCTAGTTTTCTTCTATTTTTTCTTAACTCTGATTCAAAATTCAAGCTTTCTTCGATATCTTTTCTATAGTCTTCGCTATTTTCTTGTTTTTCGTTATATATTTCTTCTATATTTCTATCCAGATCCATTATTCTCTCAAACCAACCAGAAAAATCATAATCCAGAATTAAAATCTCATCTTCTTGTACCTCTGGTTGATCTCTTAAATTGCTAATTTTTTCAAAAATATTTTCTAAGCTTTTCCTCACAATTTTTCTTTTCTCCTTTAATATGTCCATTTTATTTTACCAGGGATGCCACTATTTTGGATTCTTAAAGGAGTATTACTTATTTATGAGGGAAAGAAAGTTGAGACTTTTATAATATTTATTTGACAACTTGTCTCCTAATTATAACAATAATACCAGAACATAACAGGTCAAAATACATGTCAAAATATAGTTCTAACAATAAGGACGCGTCCATTTTTTAAGTTTACTCGAAGTTGCACCCTGTAAACTTTAATATTTTTTTTTATATACAACGCTTATGCCTTGCCGTTATATATATCTGTAAATTCCATAAAGTTACTGGTTATGGGTATACGGTATTTAAAACAAATATTTTAAAGTTTATAAAAAAAACACCTGATATTAAAAGGTCCAAAATCCAAGGTAATAACAAAAGTTTAAAAATAATTAATGTGGATAATCCACTAGTACCTAACATCCAAAAACTACTTACTACATGACTATATTCATTAGCCAAGAAAAAAAAAACTATTAAATCCTCCAATAAATTTCCAACAGAAAAATGTATGTTCGAAAAAAAATTAAAAACCTCTCACGTATTGTGTGCCGCAAATATGGCACACATTATGGCACATCATTAGCTTTATTTTCAAAAAAACAGCAATCAAATTGAGAACAAAAATAACTTTAAATTTATCTATTGATATAACTCCAAAAAGAATTTGAATTCAATTTGGCCGCCAGTGTATACTTAACCACATATTCAATGTTTTTGTACTGTTTGTGGTTGTCTATAGAAAGTCATTGAATTGCTTCTGTGGTAGGACTGCTTTCCCCTATAATTAAAGATAATAGGTTGAGAGACTCCCTTGGGCAAGCCGACCTTGTTCTGTTTCTCTATTCGGTCATTTGTTTTAGAAAACATTTTTTGCACGGCTTTTTTGATTGGGTTTACCGAAAGGATCTTAAAGCATTTTTTAAAATATATAATGCATTTCCTGGACATCGAGTCTGAATTTAAATTTATAATAAACATTTAAATCTTGCTCTGCAAAAAGCCTAGATTCTTAAGTAATTATTTGTCGCTATTGAGTTCTAAAAAAACATCTTTGTAACTTGGGAATTAATAATCATTTAACTACTGCTTAACCGAGACTGTGACTGTGACTGCGGTGAAGAGGTTAGAAAAGTAGCAATTCGTTGGTTAAAGCTGCAATATGCATGCCTTTCTGGTTTTTGAAATTCGTCATCCGTTATAAGCTGTATAGTTTTGATGTCGGCAAAAATTTATTTAAATATTCCTCTATAAACAATAGGTTAATAACAACAGCCTATAATATACCAGCCCAAATATTAGACCTTTTTTGGTCATTCGCATCGTCCGGCTTAGACTTGAGCCGCTTAGACTATGACTTACTGCCCTGTTTGAGGCACAAACTGTCACAGACTGAGCAAGGCTCAAACCTTAGTCGGCTTAACAGATTACGGTGCGAACGGTCATTAGGGTATTAAATAAATTTCTGAATATATGTAGACTTTTATCGGCTGAATTACAAGAGGTTTGTTTGCAAATCTGGTTATTTAAATAAAAAGTACCATCCTCATTAAAACAAATATTTTTCACAGGCACCTAACAGAAAGATAATCATCAAATTTTTGAAGTATGTATAGTTAATGCTATCTTAATTGATTTGCATGACAGTTCTGTTACTAATGTTACTATATAGGACTATGATAAATTGCCCAGATGATAAAGTTCAATTTATTAAAAACTACTTAAGGGGTTACGCCACCCTGAAATTTTCAAAAAATCGATTTTCTTTTTGGCTAGATAAATTGCTTATACGTTAACATTAGAAGACCCCATGTACGGTCCAGGTATGACTGAAGAGAATTAAAAAAAATACTTGATTTTCAGACGCTGACGACATGCTTTTTTTCTTTTGCGTTTTCTCGAAACTACTTTTTTCAAAACGGTGTACACGATATCTCAAGATCTACTCAACCGATTTGGCTCAAATTTAAAACACTTCTTCTTTATCAAACTATCTACGATGTAACGTCGGATTTTTTCGATTGGATGTCCTGTTCAAAAGTTATGCATTTTTTAAACTCAAAATTTCGATGCAAATTTCAAGGTTTTTTTAAACAGCTGTCATTTCTACAAAAAAAAATTAATTTTTTTTCCTTACGTCACATTTTAGCTATTGCCCTTTTAAATGAGAAGAAGATATTTTGTTACGATTCAGACAATGCCTGAGAAATCACGTACACCACCAGCAAGGATTTTCAAAAAAGGGTTCTACTTATCGGCTCATACCTCCGCCATTTTAAAAAATTTTTAAATCGTTAATATTGCAAATTGTTCATAAAACTACTATGTATATGCGTGAAATAAAGATTTTTTTATATACTTAATGGCTGCGTCAAAAAAAAAATTTATACCTATTTTTCCGAGCGCCAGGGTGGCGTAACCCCTTAACTTTGGATGCCTCGATAAGTAATCCCACTTAGTTTCTTAGCTTTTCAATTTTATCGTATGGTATCTGAGATATCTCTCAAGGATTAAGCTTGAGGCTATTCCGAAAAAAATACGAATTTTATCTGATAGTTAACTGAAGCTCCTGCTAAGAACGTCAAATAAATTTGCGGCTACATACTATTTTTATTTATTTATGTTTCTATTTAAAGCTAGAAAAAAATGCATTGTTGATCCACAAACTCTATATCTGAAAAACTGTATGCAAAACATCGCGCATTATGTAAAACCCAAATAGAGAAAATGTATCGCATAGATACCGCCTACCTACCCTGTGACATGTTTTTATCTGCGTATCCAGCATCTATATTAAATTTCAGGATCGGCTATGAATAGGGTTGGCAGACTAAAAATATCATTTTATACGGATCAAAAGGATCTTTTGTTGCTTCGAATGATATCCGTGCTATCGTTGGTTCGAGTTAAATGCATATTTCACTTACAGAGTGAATAATCCTGTTTTGGGGGATAAACGAATTTCGCTTATTTCAATGCGAATTTACATTTTTTTTCAGTCAGAATTTCATTTTTTTTTTCGTTTTTGTTTTACTCTTTTAGTAGCTTAGAGATAACTACAATTTTTTTTATGGAATCTTAGGCTGGCTGCACATGGATACTTTTTTCCGTCGCGCGACCGAATCGCATTTGCCGCTTTACCCAAGACCTTCTTTCGCCTCATAAGATAAATAAAAAGTAAAATATCGTGGATCGATATAGTACCTATATAAATGTTTTGCGGCTGTATTCTACACTTTTTAAGTATTTTCATCCGACTAATACCAAGGAATATGCAAGAAACTTTTTATTTTGACGTCAGATTGATAAATAAATAAAAGACTGATTCTGGATTGGGTTCTCATTGGCTATTCCGATATCTGGGCCTTTACCCTCCGTTAAGCCGGCGCTACACAATGCGTCGAACGTTGACTCTGACGTTGGACCGAACGTCTGGATTAATTAAGTTCGACAGTTGATGTGGCAAATGTTTCAGCTACACGATGCAACGAATATTTGATCCGATACCTACATCTGAAAAGAGTTTGGTACCAACGTCTGTCTAGTAGTTGATTCAAAAATGGAGGATAATGATGTTGCAATTGCGGCGGCAACAGTTATAGTATTGTCATATTCCAAATTATTACTTGAACAATGTAAAAGACGTACTAGAAGGTGATGGATGTTAGGTATCACTAAATAAAAGTATATTATTGAAAAACAATCTAAAACAGATAAACTACTATATTAGAACAAATCGTGTAGCCGTGCATGAAAACAACGAATGTTTCTCTTGGAAGTCGTCAAACGAACGGAGGAATTCCTTTGACTCGGGTCAAGAATACCGACAATGGCCGGAACGTCTCCAAGCACGAACGTCGACGCTTGATATTGGTAGCTCGTAGGTTTGAACGTTGCGTCGGCGACACGATACGACAAACCATCAAGAGTCGAGCGATGGAAGGTGTTCGTAGCATCGCGTAGCGCCGGCTTTAGTCACCAAAGGTGGCTGAAGAACGTTATGGTCGATTTAAATCGCTTTATACCTAGGTTCACATCTTATTAATCTATTCATATAAGTTGCCATGTTAAAACAACCATATGAACCAACATGAAACATAAATTCTATAAATACTTCCGAAAATTTGATTTCATTAATTACCTACAGAAAGTATAGCGATAACAATGACATATTCTAGAACATCATTTACTGTCGCAATATACTTTAAGACTCACCGCAAAAAATAAAATGTCAATGTAATAATAACTTCTCAATTTTCAAACAAACGATTTTTTTATGATGCTGTGGTTTTATATTATACAACTGTAAACTGTAACTGTAAAAAATCTTGTGCTATTCACCCCATAGCAACGCGTCCAAATCCGTCATATACTCATAAAGTGTGAAAATAGCTGCATATTCGCGTGAACATTGTAAAACATTCGAGTTGATATGTACGCTGCCAATACAACTGAATAAATCCGGATGCAGATATTGTCAATACAAAACAAACACAGTTATAAAATGATAAAATAAAATATTTTTTATAATAGATATTAATATTATATTGGTCCAGTTATTTGTTGACAAAATATCCGACTGGTTTGCTTTCTTTATCGCCAATGCCTGGTTTGCTTGGTTGCTCAGGTTTTGATAAATTTTGTAAAAAATTAAAAGACGTTCTACAGAATGCGTAAACAAACTCGTATAAAATTAAAAACAATTCCAGTGTAACCAAAAATAAGAAAGAGTTAACATAGCCCATCTTTTTACTATTTTTCATTTCAGTTCCCAGTTGTCATCAAAGAGAGGTGCTTTAAGATTCGCGAAGTGGGAAAGTATTAAACAAGAAAGAAACTGTTTGTGATTCCCTTTATTTTTAATATAATTATACTAGTCAACAACAAAAAAAGGTCGGTAACAAAAATAGCTCAGTCTTATAGATTTTGACCTGCTCGTCACAAATCCGGCGGCCAAAATATGCCGAGATCTGGTTTTCATGATACAGGCAGTACCGTGTTTTTACAATGGTAATATACATTTATCTTTGCCCCTGTCTACGGTAGTAAAATCTAGTAAATACATAAGTTAGTAATCTGGTTTAGTCTTATTTCAACCGTCCTATCGTTTAGTGTCGTATGTATTAGTAAACTATATCAATATTCCGCGCGAGTGTCTTAATAAGCCAAGCAATCTTTGATATATTTGTAGAGCTTTCAGAGCCAAAAATGAAATATAACTCCTTTAATTAAGAAAGCCTATGAGTTGTACTTTGGATGTAAAGTTGGTGACCAAGATAAAAAATGGGCGCACCATATTTGCTGCAATACTTCTGCCAACTGTCTTCGAGATTGGCTTAATGGAAGAGGTCGATCAATGCCACTTGCTATACCTATGGTGTGAAGGGAAAAGAAAAAGAGGCATTGGAAGCCTTTAGAAAGATTGTAACCATAGAGAAAATATATAGTAGAGAAATAATGTCAATTACGAATGCGGCAAATTTACCGAGCTGAATCCGTAAACAAAGACGGTCCTCTGCGGGCTTGCGCATTGTCGAACGTTTGCCTTGTGATAGACAGGACCGTACTTCAAAATTTATTTTACATGACGTGAATCTTTTATCGAGTAATAAATGCTAAATATATTACTTGTAATTATTCTTTTTATTAATGATAAAAATGTAACCATTAGTGAGATTTTAACAAAAAGTGTATAGTTTGTTGGCTTAAATCTGAGTTGTCTTGCTATACAAAACTGTCGATAATTCCTCGAAAATAGCTCAGTTTATATATATACAGTGCGTCTCTTTAATGTTTTTAAACGTTACATTTACAAAATTTAAAGTTGAAATAAAACATAAACATAGTATTCTAAACAATAGAAATAAAATATGCAACTGTTTTAAGAAGTAAAATAGTAAATCAAAAAAATTACATGTGTATATTTTATTGGATTGGCATCCCATCCTGTATAATTCTTGAACAAAGCAAGTTCTAGGGTAAGATGTAAATATTTTCACACCTATTTACAGTGTGTGCACTTGCTGAAAGCGCTACTACTTACGGCCCCATGTCAATCTAATCCACCGATATCTTAGCGATCCTTTGGCGAAAGCGCTTTTTTCTTTCGCCATCCCTTTTAAAATACTCCCCTCTACCCTAATCCACTAGTATTTTTAGTGCCCCTTTGACGAAAGCGCAAATATGCCTTTTGGACACTCACCCTTCTAATCCACCGATATCTTAGCGATCCTTTGGCGAAAGCGCTTTTTTCTTTCGCCATCCCTTTTTACTCCCCTCTACCCTAATCCACTAGTATTTTTAGTGCCCCTTTGACGAAAGCGCAAATATGCCTTTTGGACACTCACCCTTCTAATCCACTGATATCTTAGCGATCCTTTGGCGAAAGCGCCTTTTTCTTTCGCCATCCGTTTTAAAATACTCCCCTCTACCCTAATCCACTAGTATTTTAGTGCCCCTTTGGCGAAAGCGCAAATATGCCTTTTGGACACACTCACCCTTATGCAATATAGGGGAAGGAGGCATTGACACTATATATGACCTTCTTACACCATCTTACCCCTTATACAATGCCCCTAATACACACACACCCCATCAGTGCCTTTCTGACACCTTGACGACAGTCAATATACGTCACTGACAAATATTTCTACTTCTCCGTGTGTGTATTCACTTCAACACCGGAGTGAATTTAAGATAAATTATCTTTTTTACCTCCTATTCTTTCACATATTCATATAATTTAAATTTGGAATTAAACTATTTCTATTTATGCACTACTTGTAAGAAATAAACTACGAAATAATTCCTTATATTTAAAAGTTGGATACATAATTGGCGAAACATATGAAATGTCTGTAACACTTTGTAAAGACTATTTTTGTATCGAAATAACAAGCTTCAGAGGTTCGCTATATTCGCCACCCCAACCAAAAATACCATAACATACAAATGACTGAGATTTTTTCGGCCCGGTTCTGTTCGCCGCGTTGCGTCATTGAGTTCAACAACCACTTTTGCTAGACGTCCCGAGTGCGCATGCCTCGAGAGGACCGTCGTTTAAAAATCTGACTGGCGCCCACTGCGCACAAACGCACTTTTTCGCCCATACATTGGACGGATTCAGCTGGTGTCGCGAATACGTTGTGATGGTCTAAATATATCTTGTCTATGATTGTAACCCATTTCTTAGGAAATAAAAGAGGAGACAATTATCCATAGATTGTAGGCAACCTTTAAATTTGTTGCCTGTGTTACCTATGTAGTTGACAATCAGATGTTGGTGTTAAATTTCATTTTAGTTCTAATATGTTTTTGATCAGCTTTATTCAGTACGTATAACCAAAAATAAGAAAAAGTTAACATACCCCTAATTGTTCATTTCAGTTTCCAGTTGTTATCATGTATGATAACATGCTTTTATTTTTAAGTTTCGTCATTGGAAGAAAAATATCCGACAATGCCAAGACAAAAAGATAAAAATCCAAAAGTGTCGACCTTTTTTTGTTTCTTGTAAATTCTCTACGAACAAATCTGTCAACGTTTTTTTCATAACTGGTCGAACTTTTTAGTTTACGTATTAAACTATCGACTTTTTTCAAATTTTCCCCAAAACTCAAATGTCGGCGGGTTATAAAAATGTTCCAGTTAGTTCCACTATGTTGCCGGGGCAGAAGCTAAAAGTTGCTGTGTGTTGCGTGTTTCCGTTGGAAGCGGCAAACATAAAAAAAAACAAATTTGAGTAGCGACATTTTATTTCTTCGATGGAGACAGTCACTGTATGTTGCAGTTTGGGATTGGACAGGTGCTGATGCAGATCTTTGAAATAATTAATAAATGAAATAGGTGTGCATACTTCTTGTTTATTTAAAAAACTAGCATGCCAGGATTTAAGTGGACTAATGACCAACTAATATTATTAATTAAACCATATCGAAGTTTTGAGTGTCTGTGGAATCCAAAAAAGTAAAACATACAAATGGAGAAACACAAAACATGATGCACGGTTAGGGTTACCTAACCTAATTGGACGTTTACAATGCTGGTAGGATGAAGGCAAATAAACAAAAAATCAAGCCTGGATACAGTTTATGTGATCCATATGTATAGTCAATTATATAATTACTTAATAAATCACCATGAAAACCCGCTGTTAACTAAATGGATACCACGTTTCATAGGCTAGTGAATTTCATGAAATATAAATATCACACGCTTAATATTAAAACCTAAATGCTAAATTAAATACCCATATGATTACCCATGGAAAATAATGATACTGGATAAGAGTTAAGTGGTGCAAATAAAATTACTTTGATTATTTGTTTGCAGTAAACTCGATAGTTTCTAAATTACACGGTTTACTGAATAATTAAATTTTAATCCTATTTTGAACCGAAGCAAAATTGAATTTAAAGGGAATATAATATTATTTTTTATTGTTTTTAGAGACATGAATGTATGTATAGTTTATTTTTGTTACAAGTATAAATTGCTACTCACAGCCTTCTCGATGTGCTGCGCTAGACAAATCAAACGACTATGTTGTTAATAATGTCAAATTAGAGTTAGGTTAAGGAATTCTTACATTCTAGTTTAAGAAATATAAAAAAAACAGATATGGATGGAATATGCAGTAAATTACTTCATAACTGAAAATATTTTACTTGAACGTTGGGATAAACACCCTTTGACAATATATGAGGCATTAAGTTGATTTAAAAATGTGTAACTTGATGCAGTTGAATAACAAAAAACATATTACTTTGGTTTTTCTTTTAATATTTGTATGAAGCTGAGACCATCTTTCCGACAAAATTGATCTTATTTCTTCTCATTGAATTACTGATTTGCAATGTGTATTTTATTTCTTATTCCAAAACAAAACAGTTCTTAAATAATTCTATTCCCATAAGTTCATTTTTATCTTTAGGTCAAACGTGCCTCATATTTTTTAAATTTCAAAATAAAACAAGATATCCAGTTATAGGCAGTAAAATATCTTCCTGATTATCAAGAGGTATCAATTAAAAATACATTTAAAAATTTTAACAGGATATAAATCATTTTATAGTTTTAAATCACACCTACCTTTTTATTTGACGATTAAAATAAAATGAGATATCCAATTATACAACTTAATATAATGTCTTATTAAACTTGACATCTTCTCTAGGCATATTTTCCTGATTATACAGCGATGGAAATAAAAATCTCATTTAAAAATTTCAACAGGATATATATCATTTAGGTACGGTATGTGACAAATTAAGTGGCTTTCCTGTTGTTCTAAAAATGGATGCCAATAAATCTGTTACGGTATCACAATCAAGATACCACCGCTTGTCGGAAGAGAAGTATTTATGTATTCATTTGCTTCTGGGACTAATTAAAATCTGCGAGTGTGGCATGAATACAAATAGGGAACGCCTAATAGAAAAGTACATAAATATAAAACAGATTTTACTTTAAAAACTATATCGAATATAATTGATTTGATTGACTATATCCGCAAAGTTAATAGAAATCAGAGAAAATGTCGAAAACTAATTTTTTGTTCCTTTATCCCTCCAAAAAGGGGGGACACCGGCATCGCTCGAGGGGGAAAACTTAAGCACCTTTTATTGTTCGGATAATCCTAAGGATTTTTTTTTCGGAAGTTTTTTCAAATTACGTGGCATCTAGACTCCATAATTTGTTGACCCCATAAGTTGAAACTGGTATGCTATTTTCAATAATATTATTATTTTTGACCACTGTCACATTAATCGAAATTCCCGCGAACACGCCTGGAGATACTGAAATTAGCTTACTAGCGTGCTAGGTCGGAACAATCAAAAAAATGTATTGGCAATATGGCACACAGCTAAACTTTTAGTAGTTTTACATTATTAGTAATTACTTTGTATAGAATGAAAATGTCGCTTCCATCGCAAAATCACTTTTTGATGCTTAATCTGGGTACGACGAGCTATTGATGTCCGAAAACCGCTCTAAAAAAAAGTCAAGTTTTTTAAAAGTCATAGAAGTTTGAAAAGTCAAGTAAAAATTTCTTTTGCCGATTTTTTTGTTGACCAGTTTAATACATAATTAACTAAGTAAAATTTAGAGTTCTCCTTTATTTTAGTTTAAAATATGACAGCATGTTGATTCCAAATTTTTTTTTTAAATATTTTGTTATATATGTATATAGATATTACCTTTCCAATAGAGCCCGTTATTGAAATGTAATATTCAAATCCGGTCTATAAATTATTATACAAACAATAATAAATGTATTTGGAATCTATGTAGGTACTTTAAGCCCAAGAAAAAAGCAAGTTGTCACACGGCTCTTCTCTATACTGTATTTGCGAACTGATAGCCCGAAAATAAAGAATCACAAGACTTTCCTATAGGTCAAGCGAAGTCTTACCTTTAAGTTGTTAAATGATCCCGATTTTATAATAATTTAATACAAATTACCTGAATTTATGCACGCAGCCAAACGAATACAACAGTTTGCTCTGTTTACTGAACGAAACACTACACCGTTGCTATCTATGTTTCAACTCATCTGGGAGAAGTCATGGAAAACGGGGCCGTTAGCTAGGTAACTAATAAGCTAATAAGTTAAGGTAACCGATATAAAGCAAAACTAACAACCATACTCTAAAAATAATAAATTGGATAATTAATTGAAGATATGTATTAAAACTTTCAAGATATTGTTTTCTGTCCTTTGTATTAATTAAAATCGAATTAGTATTCTGTTTTAGATATCTTTTTTATTACAGGGGGTCCTTTAACACTTTCTTTGTTAATCATATTCATTTCACATTAAACACATAAAATTTTTATGGCAAAGCATTTTATAGCCATGCGGTCGAAGCCGGCGGATACATGTTCATTCGAAAAAAGCCGCCCATGGACAATTTTAACAACTGTGGGAGAAATAAATAATAAAATAATCATAAAAAAGTTTTTATTACAAGAGATATTAATACGCAAAGGAATCTGGAGGGAAATAAAATTTATTGTTGGAGAGGAGGAAAGACGATTTAGTGAAAGCTCGTAGACGGGAGACTGAAATCGTATAAATCCGGGTCCAGAGGAAGGATTTTAGGGAACATTTTACAAATGAATTAGGATACGTGATTTGATTTCAGTTGTCATTTCATTTTGGAACTTTAATTCACCATACCTGAACAAGATTAAATCATTTTAAATGAGAAAAGTTTACTTTTAGAAGTAACAACAGGTTAGTATTTTAAAGAATTTGAAATTATTTACCCATTTTACTATTTTCATACTTTATTTTTCGACTATAAGATTGATTTAAAAAATATTTTATTGTCTTGTTTTCTCTTTTATTCAACAATTCATGTTTTTCATTTAATCCAGCTTTAGGCTGCTTTGGAAATAATTGGTCATAGTTGGATTAAAAATAACATCATTTTTCTTGAATGTAAATAAAGAAAACAGCTTAAAAAATAATTAATATTTCATTAGAAGATACAATAAAAATCCATATACATAAAATGCTGCTTTAAATAGGTTACTATCAGGCCTAAACCCAACTCTATGTTATATTCATGTTTAAATTAATTTTGGACTGTATCGTATTTTAATTTGGATTCTATAATGCGCTTGCTTAATGGAAATGCGGAAAATATCATAAGGCAAAATTAAGACTTTTTATGTGCGGAAATGACACTAAAACCGATTATTCGCTTATATAATGTATGCACAGTACAGGATTGTTACTTATATGTTGACGAGCTTTGGAGTTCGTCATGAGCTAGAAAAAAAAATTTTCTGTAGGTCCTCTTTCTCATTCTAAATTGCGACAATTTAAAAAATAGTGGACTATTGTAGTTAGAAGATCTTGTCTGCCTTTAACCGATTCACATTCTGAAGTTTCTTTGCAGCATTAATTTGTTAAACGTAGGCTTAAGACTTGCAGCTTCTTGGTCCCAGTTCTAGTTCCCGTTGCGAGGGATCCCTGAATGTTTTGAAATCTACAAGAGTCTAACGGTATTACCATAGTAGAAATTACCCTTAGCTAAGGTATTGCTTTTCTGTGCCAGGTCGTGGTCGTGAGCCCATATGGTTAATCTGATTGGCAATAGGGAACCTCAGATAGTCACACGACAGAATTGCATACTGATTTTTGAAAGACTATTACATAATGTTTGAAAGAGTAGAAAAAACTTCGTTATCATCTTGTCTAGATCCAGTCATGAAACACCAGGATCAATTTTAGATCCAGCGATTTTTATCGCCTTCGTGGTGCGTCAACTTTGTTCAATCAAATGCTCCTTTTTGTAGCAAAACTTAACTAATTCGCAAAAATCAATTACGTATACCATATTGTTATGTTAAATCGTTTTCCTTTATCAGTAACCTACATCGTAAAGAATGTATACAAATGGTAGCGGTATCAGCACCAATTTGATGCTTGAGGGATTATTGCATAACGTTTGAGAGAGTAAAAGAAAACTTCGTCATCATCTTGTCTAGATGCAGTCATGAAGCACCAGGGTCCATTTTAGAGCCAGCGATTTTCATTGTCTTCGTCCTTGGTCAACCTTGTTTATCAAATTCTTCTTTTTGTAGCAAAACTTAGCAAATTCGTAAAAATTAAACACATATACCATATTGTTATGTAAAATGTTTTCCTTTAACATATGTATAAAAATGGTAACAGCATCACAGAGCATCCATTTGAGCCCAATAAAACCAAAGTAAAATGCTAAATGGACATTATGCATGGTCTTGTTAAAATGCACCGAACTGATGCTTGAAAGACTATTGCATATTATTTGACAGAGTAGAATAAAACTTCGTTATCATCTCATTTAGATCGTATTCGTTGTGCGTCAACCTTGTTCAATTAAATTCTTCTTTTTGTGGCAAAACTTAACTAATCCGCAAAAATGAAATACGTATACCATATTGTTGTGTAAAATGATTTTTCTTGTAAAGAATCAATAAAGATGGTAGAGGCATCATAAAGCGTCCATTTGAGCCTAATAAAATCAATGCAAAATGCTAAATGGACAGTATGCACGATCTTGTTAAAACGCACCGAACTGATGCTTAAAAGACTATTGCATACTGTTTGAGAGAGTAAAAGAAAACTTCATTATCACTTTGTCCAGATGCAGTCATGAAGCCCCAGGGTCCATTTTACAGGCAGCGATTTATATCGTGTTCGTGGTGCGTCAACCTTGTTCTATCAAATTCGTCTTGTGTAGCAAAACTTAACTAATTCGCAAAAAATTAACATGTATACCATATTGTTATGTAAAATGTTTTCCTTTTAAAGTAATCTGCATGGTAAAGAATGTATAAAAATGGTAGCGGCATCATAAAGCATCCATTTGAGCCGAATAAAACCAAAGTAAAATGCTAAATGGACATTATGCATGGTATCTTGTCAAAATGCACCAAATATTTAGCATGTAAATTTATGTAAAATAGCTTCGCTTTTTGTAATGTGAGCTGTAAGTTACTTGTTATATATTCTCTGGGGCAGCGTTACTCGTTTTGTACACATACAGTTTTAGGGAGCTTTAGAGCCGTTATTTTTGTAGAACGCTAAAAGAGCCTAGTTTAATCACAAAACATAATAAATTTATAAAAATGGATATTTCCACTTAAAATTTGGTCTCCCACCCATAAACAAAAATCTAGTCTTTTCGCTTTATCTCCCTCTTCCAATGTTTGGTTCAAGTGGGGTTCGAACGGAAATAATTTATTTCCTTTTAATATCATTTGAATATGAGTTTTTTTGGCAACTTCTAGAACATGTTTAGCACGATTTCTAAGGGACACCACAGGAGTTTTTTAACTGAAGAACTAAAACTGTGGCAGCATCCTTTTGGTTATATTTATTCTTTTTCTTCTTGAGATTCAAAACCAAACCAGTTCTTTGGAACTTTTTTTATTGTGTTGTAGATTGTCATTTCAGTTATTCCTACAAATTTTTCGCTAAATTGTTCCATGATGTAGCGATTTGATACTTGGCCATTCCCAAATTAAGGAAATAAATTTTATATTTTTACTAAGTAAAACTCGAAAAAAACTTAATAATACAGTTATTAAATGCATTTCGTCAAATACGCGGTTGGCACTCTCAACACCGTCGCGTCGGCGCGGGCATACAGTTTCGAACGATCCTATCTTTGGTTTCATTCCAGATAAAAGATGATTTTTTTTTTATTTTGCTTGAAATTGAGTAAACTTTTTGAAAATGATGAACAGTTTTAACCATAACTTATAATTATTGAGATGTAGTAAGTATTAATGATGTATTAATCTAGGAATTTCATTTTGGGCTTAAATTGCTTAGGCCACACCACTTTAAGAAAATCTGAAAAAAAAAATAGACGTGGGAAGACTTTTGGGTCGAGGCATACCGTGACACCTCTCTTTTTTTTATTTCTCCCAAATTATTATGGTAATTCGATCTGTTTATAATACCTACTAAGATTAGTTATTAAAAATTAATTACTATGTTTCAATTGCACAAAAAAATTGTAGTTAACAGGATAATATTTAAGCTTATTATATTAACACCTCTCTAATCGTAGAGACAAATCGATGCTATCGAATGGTCAGAAGCCAAGAGAATGAAATGTGTTTCAGCTACCGGTTTTAACTCTTCAGCATGAATTAAAGTATTCAAATAAAATATAAAGTAATCTGATAAATCTTGTTGCATGTTCGCGTGTACAACACTGCTTGTGTATATTTTAAGCATGTGTTTTTATCAATTTGATGAATTAATTTGGAAAATATTGTCGATATCAATGAAATTGCACATAGGCATTTTATAATAGTTTATACCTTTTTTACTTTCTACTGGTAGATACAGATGTAGTTTATCCTTCTTGTCATTAAAGAAAGACAGTATTTTATGACTATGTTTTTGCCGATAAATAGGGACGAGCACATGGGCGCCCGCAGGGGGGTGCCAGGGGGGGGGCCGTGGCCCCCCCTGATATTGTGAAATTGTCATACTTTTTAATTATTAGTAGTAAAATCTTTAAAAATATATTACTTTTTTCCATTTTGACCCCCTGAGAAAAAAGTCTGCGGGCGCTCATGGACGAGCATCAACAGTAACAACAAAATTAATATATCTAATAGAATTTTAAGAAATCGTAAGATTATCAACGCGAAATACCTAGTTATTATTTTAAAAGGATGTAATAAATTAAACAATTCATATTCTCGTACATTATATTACCGTAAATTAAAATATGCAATATGTAGCAAAAGCAAATATTGCCTTGGGCATTTTGCAATACAAAACTGCCAACCAATTACACCAGGTCAGGTTTTTACCTTTAATCCTTTAATTTATTAATTAATTACATCTATTAAATGTACCGGGATATTAAACGTTCAGTACGATTACTTTAATACTGGCATTAATAACGCCTAAGAAGTATTTATGAAACCATTAGACTATATTGCTAATGCCTCCTTTATATTGGTTAATATCATTAATTTTATAAAAATAAAAATAACAAGACTAACCCATGATTTCTTTTTCGATAGGACTGGCTAGTTTTAATTTATGATGTGGACATATACAAAATAATTATTAATAATTATTTTCTAATCAAAAATCCTCAAGCTGCTCTGAAGTTTTCTAAAACGTTGAAGAGCAGAATACACGTTACAGAAATTCTATTTTAGTAAGACAATTTTGCAAATGCACTGATTCTAGATTTGGATTTATTTGATGAATTTTTATCTTTGACCTTTAGCAAAAGGAGACGCAGTCGTTCATTCATAATTAGCCTTTTATTTGCTTCATACATTGTCCGTGTGTAGGACAAACACCAATCGCTATAATTCCGTATTCGTGCGCCATTGTAATGGCTTTCCTGTATTCTTTATTCCACCAAGCAACCTCTGAAAAGGCAATTCCGGATCAACAGAATCCGTTTTGTCACACGCGGCACTGACGCATCATTCCACAAAGTTTATGTATAAAGTTCTGTAAGGAAAAACGAAAAATCATGTAAAATATCACTACACCCGTGTACTCCGACCTGCCTGGAATGTACAGGATGTCCGGATTTCGTTGCAATTGCAGGGTATCTCGGTAATTATTAGAGATAGTCCCTTTTCTGGAGTATAAATACCTGCCGCGAATGACACGACCCCCCCCCCCCCCACATCAAGACTGAGTATGTAATTTTGCTATGAAAAACTACAAAAACCGAGAAATATGATCCTTAAGTTGACGAATCAGAAAGATGTAGAAGACAATCTATTGCACAAATTATGAATATGGTGTTGAAATTAAGTCCGGTATCTAGCGTAATACCTAATAGCCCCACAGTATCCGCGCGATCACTGCTTTTCGTCAAACTAAAACCCAATTTAGGAGTTAACCATTTTTTTAGCGTATTTTCAGTTCTAATTATTCTCTCGGTAGTGAATGATTCATTATTCACGGTCTGTGACCAATCACAATAAAGCATTTTTATTATTTACGGTTCTTTGAAACAATCTGGAAGTAACTTTACCAAAATGTTTAAAACACAAAAGCAAGTTTATAAAAACAATTGCCAAGTCATTGCGTCAAAAGTATACTGTAAACCTAAATTTCTTAAATTTAAAGGTAAGTACATAATTTATAATTATTTTAATCAGTTAATTATCAGACTTTCTAATAAAATAGTCGTACAAAAAAAACAGCATTCTACTCGCGGTAATAACAACTATTTACTCGGACGGTTCACGACACTCGCTTGCAGCTCGTGTGACAAATTCTATCCTTGTAAATAATTACTGTCATTACCGCTCGTGAATAATATTGTTGTTGAGCGTTGAGTTTTGCATTTTTATGCGAAACCAGCTAGAATTTTCTGCTGAATTATAATTTAGCAAGACCCGGGTTTAAACTTGAAGTAATTGAAAGTACTACTAATTTCGATTAAAAACTTTTTAAGTAATGAAAATGTTTGCTTTTCTAACCTGCGGCCTGAACATTTATAAGTGCTAGTAGAAATTATAAACATATTGACATGGTAATGGATTAACAGATGAAGTAGTAGAAAAGGCGGTAGATTGTCTCTGATCTATGATTTTGCACAATTCTTGAAATAATTTTTTAAATGATTAAATATGTAGGTAGTATCCTAATTTAAAATAGCAGTTATCCTAGAACATTTGTGGATTCTCTTTCTTGAATTATTTTCCAAGTTTCAGAATTTAAAGTTTCCTTTGTGGGTGTAAGCAAAATATCTTTTAAAACTTGAAACAAACATCACAAGTCTCTATTATAGAAACAATACATCATCGTGTACGATACGTATCAATTCAATCTTAAATCGGAAAGAAAAACTTCATCTTTTAGTGGTTCAAAAGGGCAACTTTTGTTTTGATTTTATATCCGAAACGTCCATGGTACATCATACTGTTTGACTATTATGTGATGAAATTGCCAGTTGCGGAGCATCGCATTACGAAACTGGAAAAGGAATCTTTTTCTAAAGTTCCAGATTTTAGAAAAAGTTATTTAATATGCAGTAATCGTAATGTTTGCATTCTATCTCTTTTCATTTTTAAAAATAAAAGTTTCGTCTGTGGGTATAAGTAAAATATATTTTAAAACTTGAAACAGAAACCTTGACTAAAACAATACTCTGTATCATTTCAATCTTAAATTGAGAACAAGAACTTTTCACCTTTTAGTTTACGAGTAACTTTTGTTTTGACTTTATGTCCAGGGTACATTACAGTGTTTAAGTAGTATGTGATCATGTTTCCAGTTATAGAGCATCGCATTACGAAATTGAAAAAGGGAACTTTTTCTAAAGTTACAGATCCTGAAAATCTAATATGCAATACACTACTTTAAGATAACAGTTGCCCTATAAAATTTCTGCATTATCTCTCTTCATTTCTTTTAAAATTTAAATTTTCGTCTGTGGGCACAAGCGAAATATCTTTTAAAACTCGAAACAAACCAAAAACCTCTCATACAAACAATACTTCTCTATAATTTCAATCTTAAATCGAAAACAAAAAGTTTTCATCTTTTAGTTCTAAAGTCTGGCAACTTGTTTTGATTTTATATCCGAAACATCCAGGGTACATCACAGTGTTTGAGTATTATGTGATGGAATTGCCAGTTATGGAGCATCGCATTACGAAATTGGAAAAGGGGAGCATCGCCTCGCTACCCCTGAATGCATATTTCAAGAAATAGCTTGGGGTGGTGTACGAATTTAATATTTTTTGTGACGACCAGTCCGATTATTTTTGGTGATGACGACATGGATTACTTTTTTAATATATTCTTAGAAACAAAATATATTACAAAAGTATTGCGGGCCATGTTAAAGAAAAATCTGAAAAAGTTTGCAAAGAAATTCAGTAGCGACATTAAGTTAACTATAACAAAACTTGAAAATGCACACTAACAACTTAAATTCTATATTTAGGTACTACAATATATTAAAAGTAAAAATAGAAAAAAAACTGCTTTTCAATTTCCCACCCTGTATAAAAAGTTCCATCTGTGGAAACTAGTGCAAACACAAGACCGTAAAATGATAAATAAAATAAAATAGTAGGACTATTCTTTTTGATTTTGGTCTGGGTGCCCTCCTGCTATCGCAACTTCTGGGCCCTTACCCTTCATCAAGCAAGCTAACACCCAGGGTAGGGGTGTCAATCCCGAGATCTCGAAATCCCGGGATCCCGGAGTTTAACTGGACTCGATTAATATTTTCGGGATTAATCTCGAAATATTCTTTAGCAATACCGACAGCAATATAGAAGACACTGAGGGAATGGCATAAAGTGAGCTTTGGAAAAAAGTGACTTTTTGGAAGTAATCATTACCAATAATCATGACCTCTGTATATTGGTGTCTAGAGTTAGACAAAAAGTCCGAACATTTAGAAAATCGCCAACCAAAAATGATATAGATACCACAAAATTAGGTATATCAAAAATGATAATGAAAAAGAGCTAAAAATTATATTGCAAAGCAGAGGAGAAGCTTACTTGACATGCTTGAGCGTTTACACTATTAGAGAATTTCATAAAAAAGGATATTATTGATCTAAACATAACACCAGTTTTGGATTCAGAAAGTAAGGTTCTCAAAGGCGTTGTAAAAGTACTCGAACGAATAAAAATTACAATTGAAGCCCTACGCCGCGGCCGTAGCGATATGGATTTATGTAAAGCAGATGCGGAATTAAAGTTCATGTTGAAGGAATTATCCAGATTTAAAACACCACTCAGTATGGAACTACAAGTCATTGCGAAGAAGGATTAAGCAACGCAGAACCATTTATTCTGACATTCTCTGTTATCTCAAAAATCCCGACATTTTAAACTCTAAACAAGATGACTGCTTCAAAGCATCAAATGTTTATCTCATTAAATCTAAATTGGAAACACTTTTATTCAGGCTAGACACAGACAACGAAAGTGAAGCAGAAATCAGCGACGAGAATGACATTCCCATTGCAGAAATTTTTAGAAACGTCAAACTGCAAAAAAGCATTACTAAAATGCTCGGAGCCATTACAAAAGCAAACCAGTAATAAGACCCGGATGTTCCCAATCCTTACTCAAGAAATTGATTTATTTGCAAATGATGGCAGTCACGGACGTAATCTTCAAAAAGCCTTTGAATTTCTACTAACCATTCAGCCCACAAGCAAAGAACCCTAGAGGACGCGCAGGAGTTTTCTGCAGCAAAATATGTTCTAGCCTGAAAGACGAAACTTTGGACGTCCTAATATTTTTGCGGTATTTTTTTAAAGAAGTATAAATTTACACATACATATATTTTTTGTATTTAGAGTCGTTTAAGTGCTTTTTAGTTCATTTGTATGTTTAAACGTAGTAAATACAAATTACACTAAATTATTACTCGTTGCGAGGAAGCATTTATAATGCCAAGTGAGACCTTGGCGAAACATCTGCCAGATTCCAACAGGAGTTTAACAAACGAACGGATGTACTCCCGGATGAACATTTCTTCATATATATATATATATATATATATATATATATATATATATATATATATATATATATATATATATATATATATATATATATATATATATATATATATATAACTTAAGTTTTATTTTCTGTAAAGTCCTTTTTTAAAAACAATTTTTATTACTGAAAAATTCGACTGTTACAATTCGATTCTAATTCAAGACTAAAATTATTAACAATTAAAATAAAGTTCATTCAACGTATACGCTATAATGCAATCTTGCTGATTCTGCTGAATCGACTGTTGCCGGGTGTGCTTGACCTGTGGAATGTGAAGGTGACTGACATATAACTCCTCCATCCTCAGAAAGAAGCATCCCCTGGAAGGTTGATTCTTGGGCATCGGGGTTGAAGAGGGATATCTACCCCTTGATTTTCTTCTGGTGTAGCTGTTGTCGGAGTCTTTTTCCATATCTTGGTTTTCTTAAGCCACAAATAGGTGACTGCAATAGCGACGGCAATATAAAGTGTAATGGTCCATAAGCTGGGCACATAGTAGTTTTGGGTGTATTTTTCTATAGGCATTACTGGGTTCATGGGCGGCACGTCAAAACGTAATTTTTCCAATTCAATATTGAATTTGGGTTGGTTTTCGGGTGAAAAATGGAATTTTGGTGTATTTATAACCATTGGCCTTCCATGACTAATTTCTTGAAAAACTAGTTCTTGTTTGCGGAATATTATCTTACAATAATTTTGTTTTATAAGATATATTCCTATTAGTTCTTTTATTTCCATTTGGCTTTTGCAGTAAATTTCAAGCTTTTCTTCTTTTGGGAAGACGGCCAAAAATTGGTTAAGGTCCGGGATGATCTCCATATGATTTTCTGAAATCTGAAGTTTGCTGAAGCGGCATCTGCTGGTGCTTTGGTGAAGTAAGATGTCTTCTTCGCAGGACGTGTTAAAATTAGACTGTAGGATACTTGGGCACTGATAAGGTTTACCTTGGGTACATATGCCATTTAGAGGTTTAATTACGTCATCATTTTTTGATTTTAAAAAATATTTACTATTAGGGATAATAGTGACAAATTCTGACTCATACTTAGAAGGGATCGATAAGAAATAGTAAAGATCAAAATTTGTTTCGTAGTCTATAGGCAAAGATAAAAAATAAGTAATTTTATTTAAATCGATTTTACAATTAATTTTTATAATATTTTCAAAATCTAATATATTTTCATATTTAAGTTCGAATGGAAATTGGTTTTTATAATGTGAGAATATTCTTTGTAATTCATAAAACAAATCTTTGGATTTAATTATACTGGGGTGCATGGTATTTAGTTTGCAAAAAGTTACCGAATTTTCTATATCTTGCAACGTATTTAAAATTGAATTATATAAAATAATTAGTTGGTTAAATAAATCTTTTGCAAAAAGCATATCTTGATGTGTAGCGCCGTCTTTAACAATTTGACCCAGCTGCATTATTCTTGACCTTAGAATATACTCATTATGCATAATATTTTTAACGGTTTCGTTAAAATTTTGTACAATTTGGCTGTTTAAGGAGTATTGCATTTTTAATTGATTTTCAATGCTTTTCTCATTGCTTTGTAGATGATTTAAAATCTTATAGATTTTTTCACCATCGCTAGCATCTAAATTACCAGTTACACCTTTAATTACGTAACCTAAACCATTTATTAACCCTCTTTCTGTGCGATTATTTTTATGAAAGCGAATATTTTCTATTTTTTCTAAAATACTTTTTTGGCTAAAACTTGTCATTTTATAATAATTTTCTAATTCTTTACTATAAACTGTATTATTTACAAGATAAGACTTAAGATTGCTAAATTGCATATTTAAATTGCTAAACTCGTTAAATAGAGGCTCTAAATTAAAATAATGAACAAAAGTGTGTTCCGTGCGTTGTAGTTTGGCAGGGCCCAAATTTATTGGCAGGACACCTAGATTTCTTGTAATGTTTCTTATTTCTATTCCTTGTCCGACCGTGAGGAACCTGAAATATTTTCAAAGTTATAAGTTTTCTTTTTGGGTCTTTTGACATTAGAAATGTGAATTTTCTCTGTAGTATTACCGTGTGTAGTTTTTATTTTCGCGGTTTTTAAATTTTTGTCGATAGATCTAATTTTTTCGTTTTTGTATTTGTTAAGGGTTTTACTTTGCTTTTGTTTGTTTTTAACAAAAACAGTGTCGGGGATTTCCGGTAGTTTTTCCCTATTTTCGTTGGCTTTATTTATGACGCATTCTTTTTTCTTTTGAATGTCTTCGTTAAGTTTTTGGTAAAGAATTTTTACTTTGTCGCGATGATTTAAAACATAATTATTTACAAGTTGTTTATCAATATCTAAATTAAAGGGGGATTCGGTGCCAAAATGGCCTGTTACGATTTCGTAAGGTTTTAGATTTGTGACTGAATGAATAGTGTTATTATAGGCTAGAAGTGCGTAATTTACTTTTATTTCTATGGGTTCCTTTTTGTACTCATTTTGGTTGTTAAGCAACCTTATGTGCTCTACGAGGGTAGAGTGAAAACGTTCTATGAGCCCATTTGACTCGGGGTGTTGCGAGCTTATAAAATGAATTTTAATTTTATGCGTTGACGAGAGTTCACGCACAACAGAATTCTTTATCTCAAGGCCGTTATCTGAAATGATCTGTTCAGGAATGCAATGGTGGGTGAAATATTTAACAAGGCTGTTTGCTACTTCAATACCTTGGGAAGAGATAAGTTTATATGCTTGTGCATACTTAGAGAAGGAATCAATTATTGTTAGAAATTTACAATTCTCTAAAGTGATGCTGTCTATGTGTAAAATTTGAAATGGCTTTACGGCCGTTGGGGTGACATTAAACTCTAACCTAAGAGGTCGCCTGTCATATTTTGTGGATTGACAAATTTCACATTCATTAATATAAGTTTGTATTGATTTTTGTTGATTTGGCCAATAATATGTAGTTTTTATGCGTTTTTCGGTCTCTTCGATTCCTCGATGGTTAGTTTTTCCTTCGTGGTGGTTTTGTATTGTTTGTTTAATTTCGTCCTCGGATGTCACGTCAATTAGTTTTTTAGTACATTTTATCATGTTGATTTGGGAATTTTTAAAATATTTTTGGAGGACAGAACTAAATTTTTCGTAAATTGGGTCTTCGAAATATAAGTAATATTTTATTTTTGGTACAATGACTTCTTTAATAAATTTAATTATTTCTTGTTCATAGTTGTTTTTTGAAAACTGAATAAATGTTCTTTGTTTGGTTTTATACAGGGTGACTCTACTTGGTTCTGCAGGAGCAAAATTTACTTCAGAAATTATAATTTGGTTTTTCCCAAAATTTACGGGGCAATCAATTATAGGTATGCCTATAATTGGATTTTCTAGGTTAGAATGTACAGTTTGGTCAATGTCCTCGATTGCGTTTTCTGCGTTATCGAGATCGCCTGTCTCAACTATAACTGATTGATTTTTGTTTTGATCTTGACCTAAGTTTTGATTTATTTTATCTACGTATTCGCTAAGTTTAAAAATGGAGTCCGGTCCTGTCGTCGTTTCGTTTGCGTTTAACTCTATACGCGAGAGTGCGTCGGCATTTTTGTTTAAAACGCCTTTTTTATTCACTATGTCGTAATCGTATTCCTCTAGCTTCAAACGTTCATGCCTAACTTTAGAAATATCAAACTTGTGTTTTTCGAATTTTAAATGATTAAAATTTTTACAATTTTTTGGCTGCACCTCGTAATTATCAAAATCAATCACTTCTATAGGTTCTGAAAAATCAACAGTTTTTTCTAATTCCGATAAATTACGAACTGGGCAAAATGTCTGATAATTTTCGACCTTTGCAAGGCACTCCGGTATTTCAAGATCATCAAATTTTAAATAAGGAATAATAACATCGCCGTTTTGTTTATTTTTAACATTAATTCTTACAACTTGTTCGCATCTCGGTTGTAACACTATACAGTTTGTATTGTTATGCGATATGCTATGATAAAATAGTTCTACTTCTGCTTTTGTAGTACTTATAATATTTTTATGCAAGTTTACAATAGCGCCAAGTAATGTTAGATTATCCATTCCTAGTAAACAATCGAAATAATCGTGGAAATTAAAAATATAAAATTTTAATGGTTTATTATTTACATTAAAAATGTTTGAACAAGGTATCATGGTACTAAATTTTTCTACCGTGGTACCGTGAGCTGTAGAAATTTGAAAAGGGTCATTTTTTATAGATTTTTTAAAATATTTTTCGGCAATTTTGGGTTTCACAAAAGATCTGGTACTTCCCGTATCAATTAAAATTTTTAAATTAAATTCGGGAAAAATAATGTAGGGAAGTTTACTTTCATTATTAGTGAGATTCATTAATTGGAAATTGGGTAATTCGAGGCTTCTGCCCGAAAAAACTCGTTATTGTCATAGTCTACAGGATGTTCGGTATATGGTTGGGATTCTTGGCTATCAATCTCATATTGATATTGCTCTTCACATTCAGTGGAGTCGTCAATATGATTTTGATCGTCAATATTATATAATTCCTCTACTATATAATTTAATTTATTTTTAAATTGCGAATTGGGGTGATTATTAAAACTTTGATTTTGGCCATTATTAAATGGTGGCCTAAAAGTATTTCTTGTCGAGGTACTCATAGGTGTTGGATTTGAGAAGTTTTTATTTTGATTAGGCCTAAAAACATTTGGTCTAGGCCCAGGATTTCCACTAAATTGGGGTTGGTTTTGCCTTTGTAAAAATTGTGAATTATGCGGAAAATTTGTTAACTGTAAAGGCGGTGTAATTTTTGGTTTATTTTGGAAGTTTGGAAAATTTGGTTTAGTCATAGGTTTTTGTATATTTTTAAATTTTTTATGCTGCGCCGATTCAAGTTGAAAGTCATTTGTTAACATACTAAGAGCGGTATTTAAATCCGGGGGATTTTTAGTACGCATTAAGGAACCTATTGGGTCTTTTAACCCTCTTAATAATACCCTTAAAGCTAAATTTCGACAGTACTGAGACAAGATTTGAGCTTCATTTGCTCCACTGTGTGTAGCAATATATGAAATTTGTACATTTAGAATTTGTTGTAATCTATTGTAAAAATCAAATGGTGACTCATTTTCTTGTTTCATCTCTGTCATCTCGATATTTAAGGTGTAAATGTCACGTTTGTCTGCGTAAGCATTGAGAAGTGCAGTTTTTAAATCGTGCCAATTATTAATTATACAAGAAGATATATTCACAGCAGCTTCGCCTTTAATTTTTGCTAAAAGACTAGACATCAGATATTCATTCTGAAAGTCATTGAGATCTACTGTGTTGTAGAATTTATTAACCAATTTTTCTCCTACACTTAAGAATCTTGGGAGTAGTTCAGTTTCGCCATGAAATTCTGGAACCATGCCCAAATATTCTTGTTTTAATTGTGGTAAAGCCATTTTTATGTTATTAAAATTTGTATAACGATTACAATTAAAATTTAGGGGAGATCTTGTGCGATACAAGGTTGAAATATTGGTGATTGATGAGTCTGAATCAGAATTTGTCCCTGAGTCTGAACTTTCAGAATTATATATTTTTAAAGGACCTCTATATGACATAGATACTTACAGAAAAACCAGTATCTTCTCCATGTAACGCCCTTCAATATTCACTTGAAGTTTTTCACGTCACTGCGGTGAGTTGCCGTCGATATTCACTCGGGGCTTCTCGTTAAGCTACTCAATTCACTTAACTGGATTTTAAGATCTGGGGATTGGAACTCGCGATTTTTTGACTTTTTGTCACTCACGAATTTTTAAAAACAGGTGTTCTATAAATTGTTGAAACAAACCGGTATTATATGCGTTAATGCCGTTAGAACATCCTACCGACTGCGCCACTTAAGTTTTATTTTCTGTAAAGTCCTTTTTTAAAAACAATTTTTATTACTGAAAAATTCGACTGTTACAATTCGATTCTAATTCAAGACTAAAATTATTAACAATTAAAATAAAGTTCATTCAACGTATACGCTATAATGCAATCTTGCTGATTCTGCTGAATCGACTGTTGTCGGGTGTGCTTGACCTGTGGAATGTGAAGGTGACTGACATATAACTTATATATATATACAGACAATGTTTTTTCGCGATCTAGGTGATTTTTTCACTAATACAATACTTCCTCCAGTAGTGTTGTAAATATCCGTATTCTTTAGATATCCGAATAATACGGAATCGGAATCAGCTAATATCCGTATCCATTATCTGAATACGTATCCATTTCTTGACCCGCGCGAAATCGGTTACAAATCATGTATACGTATGCAACACTAAAACATTTTCTATTCGGATACGGCTAGGTAGGTCGATGCGGTATCATATCATTCGAAGTCGAAGGTTAGGGATAAGAAGGCACCGTCGTTCGTTCTCGTTTGAATACGGTTCGGGTGAGGCGGGCCAAGTTTAACCAATGGGTCTCCTCCCATATGATACCCGTTACCCCGATAACTATGCTATCTTTTTTTAGGAAATGTCATTAGCAAGAGAAAGCGTAAGATCAAATATGCCAAATCGCAGACCGTGTTGTTCGCTTACACTCGATTCCAATTCCGTTTTCACTTTGCATTAGCAACCACCCGATGCGAATTTATTTTGATTCCGAATCAAGTTCTCGGCCGGTTACGGATAATCCGGATTCTTTTAATATTCGGATCCAACGGATTTTTGGATATGTATCCTTACATCACTATCCTCCAGTGAGGATAGTAAAAAATTAAAATGTAGTCGGCAAAGGTCAAGAAGCTTAAACAACAACATAATGGTTCTGATTTAAAATTAGAAGGAGCTTTTATACTTTGTAAAAAAATAAAATGTTAAATTTCTGTCAAATACCTAAAACACAAAGTAAAATATTCACTATGTGGTAGTAATTTTTAAAATGTTAAACGATTTTTCCATTCATTTCTAAAGCATGTCAAAGTAGCTGTCAAAAGCTGTAGCATGTCAAAAGTTTACGTCTTGTGCGCTAATGCCGGGTTGTACAATGGTGGCTTAAGCTTAGTTCAACTAAAGCTCAGTTCAGACTGAAACCTTCCCATATAAATTGCCTTGCTGTCAAAAATGTATTCAATTTGACAGCAATGTATTGGTTATGGGAAGGTTTAAGTCTGGGCCGAGTTTTAGTTGAACTAAGTTTAAGCTACTATTGTACAATAAAGTGCTTAGTATTATAAAGTTCCAAAATATGAGCCCCGTGCAAATTTTTAATATAATTATTTATCACGCTCTATATGTTCTGAAAAATAATAAGCTAATTTTCCTCACAGGATTATCCTAAAACTCCCCTGAAAATAGGGTGTCGTCAGTAAAATCGGTTAATTGTAAAATATAGCCTCGTAATTGACGGCTGTTCGAAGCATTAGAACTAAGCTTATTTGATTGGGTATTCGTTGATAGTTTCGATGCAATTTTCAGTGTAATAAGCTTAATGAAATGGTTTTTTACACCCTGTCGGGGAAATGTGTGTATCGAATTAGGTGACATTTATTAATAATAACAATTACTAAAATATAGCAATATGTTAATAATTAAAATATAGCTACAAAACAATCAGAAATCGGTTTTTATGCCATGTGCTAATCAGTATTTGATTTTTATGAATGCAAATTTTTTTGCGCTTCTTTTAAATGAAAGTTATGAGAAGTGCTACAGTACAAACGGTACAACGGCTCATTTGGAAATGACACTATGTGATCAATCAGTAGGACTTTCAAAACAATACTTTTTGCCGTGTTACTCAAATTTATAAATCGTACCCTTTTGTCTTCAAATATAAAAGTGAACAAAGCTGAGTGCGAGTACTACGGCCTCTTAACCACTTCAACGTGTATAGAATAGTAATCTATTTTCATTTTATAGGTTTTATATCTTCTATGTTGCTTAACGGATTTACTGGATCAAGTATACAGAGCGTAAATTATTTAATGTCAAATACTTTTGGCGAAAATTATTCACATAGGCAACAAAATATTTATATTTATTGAGCCCAAAAAAACTTAATTACTTCATAAACAATCTACTCCACAGGCGTAGAATAATATTAAAATATAACACAGCTCTTTAATATTAAAATAATTTAAAAGATGTGTGATAGAGTAACTATTAGAAAAGTAAGAAATTTAATTAAGCAAAAATTACATAAAGTGAAACAACAAAATCTAATATATTTTTTAAAAATTCATGGAAATATTATTTTATTGTAATTTAATTGTCAAGTCTAATAAACTCCAAAAGAATTTTTTAAACTCCAGTAAAGTCAGATCTAAAATAAATAATTAAATCATTATCTCGTATTTTCGCCACTGGATAAATTTTAAAATTACTAATAATCCCATAATACATTCTTCCACTCATAAAATTGGTAAAAAGACATTGGTTTGACTTGCTAATACTATCGAACAATTTGATACTATATAACATTACTAGAACATTTTTTTCCTACTTCTATGTCAGGAACCTGCTACAAAATATTTGGCATGTATTAGTTGACACAATGTAAATAAAAACTAGAATTTTTTTTCATAATGAAAAGCCTCATCCACTTCAAAACATTTTCCGGTCCTTCCTGATTACATCCAAGAAGGATATTCAAAGAACAAGTCCATTGTTCAGTTTAATTTTTAAAGGGCCATCTTTCAAAAAAAAAATGATGATGATGCAATTTAATCCCTGAAATTTTTTCAATAAGAGATGGTTTTTTAAATCGTGACGCAGCAATGAAAGTTAAAAAAATGAAAAAGATTTTGAAATTAATAAAGACATCAAAATATTTTGGAAGCCGGGGCCCGGCCTCGCGATAAATCATAATACTAAGTTTCGTTTTGTTGCAGTTCCGCGAAGAAATATTAAAAAAGAGTCTTGTCATTCGTTAATTCATTGGGCTGGCTGGGAGGATCGAAAAGTGCCTTTTAATATGGTGGGTCGTTAAAAAAGGACGATTAGCAAAATGATCGGCAAGGTTATAAAGGGATTTTAATCTCTTGTGCTATTAAGAAAGGTTTGCTTAGACAACAACAGAGGTAGCATAATATTACATACAGTCAGTCATTTAAAAACTATCTAACAATAATAATAAGAATAACACTTATTGGATCCACAAGTAAGGTGTAATAAGAATTACCACGTCACAATTATTATAAATTAGAGATGTCATGTCACAAATGTTATATTCATTTCATCTATGATAAACAGAGTTGTTATGTCACAACTATGAAAGCTTGCCGTGTCATAGTTTGACATTATAAGCGTATCCATCAGCTGACTGTTGTTTTTTGACAGTGAGAATGTTATTAGTCGTGTTCGGTTAATCCTCGCGGACGAGATCAGACAGACGGCAGATGTGTAACAGCTGATCGACAGAGCACTCCGACGATCGCGGCATTATCCGAACGCAATTTTTAATCCATGTCGATATCCATTGGGCAACTGGTGCCGTGTCAGTCTATTCCTATCCTCTTCTTTTCTATACTGTGGAATAGGGACAGAAATTCTCTTTCTCTGTCCCACAGTAAGGAAGGAGGGATACAAATACAGTGGCACTGCAGCAGTTTTCTCAATGGAATTCGCTACTGTTTTGTTTTAACCTTAAACTGATTTTTGAATTTGAACTGTTTAGGTTTAAAACTCTTTCGGATTGTTTAATGACTTTCTAAACCACTATAACCGTTTTTCTGTGTTTTAAACAGGGATCTGAATTTACTAGTTCCTATTATTCAACTAGGACATGAACTTATAATGGAAGATAAGCATCATCAAAATGAATGATGATGAAGCATCATCAAAAGTATACTTTTAAAACGCAGGTCCATGAAATGAAAAAGTTTTATCTTAGACATACCTACATACCTCCGTTATTAATTTTATTATATTCTTCTTTGGTTACCAGCCAGTTATAGGAGTTATTTTCATCTTGAACCCCTTTATTTTCCTTGTTGAAGAGTAATTGTGTGAAAATTGTGGGCATCTCTCTTGCGAAACTCATCACGAAAAAAACCCAAAACAAGGTACAGCAAGGAAAACGAAATAAATTACAAAGTGGTCAGTCTTTTTGCGACAACAATATTCCTTTCTAAATTAAACAATCCATTCAATCAAATCCCCTTTTTAACCTCATTTTTCATCTAAATGTCTAAACAAGTGATCAGCTGATCACATGTTTGGATTCTCCGTTGAATCGGTCAAAATCCTCCGACGAAAAAGATGAAGCTCAAAGTTCTCTGCCTGGGAATAAACGAACGCGGTGTATTTTTCCTCGGTTCGCTCGAAGACATTTACCGAACGGAATTTTGGCGCGCAGAGGCATCTGAGGCCTCGCTGAGGATTAACCGAACACGCCTATTGATACAATAATACTTACTTATTCCTTATGCCTTTCTACGCGTACGGGGAGTGAGGCTGTTGAAACGAATAACGAGTTACAATATTTTCTTTAGTTCAAAATGAGACGAATATTTTTAAAAATCATTGAGAGTATTATTAATACTATCAAGAAATTTAAATCTTTAAAAGAAATATCGAAATGAGGCTGTGAATATTAAAGTTGTGACAAATTAACTTTGATTTACCACGTTTTTGACACAATATTTCAATAGTACGATAGTTGTTAAATAGGACATACTAACTCCCTTGTCTTTAGTACACAACAAAGTTATTCAATTAGCGATTCAGAACTACTTCACAATATTAAAAATTCAGAATACAGGACTAATGAAGAACTGGAGACATGGACGCAGACAACAGACGCAGATCTATGCACCTATCCCTTTCTCAAGATCTACAATAATTAATCTTATACTGGGGTGCCAAGAACCTTGTTCAGTTCAACGCCTCCAAAACCTAGGCTTGGTCCCTGCCACGCAAAAAATCCGGCAACACTGACCCCGTGCACATGAATGGCCAAGCCCTACAGAACAATGAAACGTTCGATTTGTTGGCATCGCTTTCGAACTTCATCTCAGCTGGCACAAACACATTACTTCAATAGTCCCATCAGCAGCCAAAAAGCCATTGTTTTCTCTTTCGAGCCAGAAAATACTTCTCCCTTTCCAACTTATATAATCTTTATGTTTCCGAAATACGACCTAACCTAGAGTACTGTTCCCACATCTGGGGAGCGGCATCTCCTGTGACATTTAACATCCTTAATTCTATCCAAAAGAGAGCCATTCGACTCATCAATGACCCAGTCCTCACAAGAAAACTCCCTTTTTTCGCTCGCCGCGCTGTTGGGGATTTATCCCTTTTCTACGGATACTTCCACGGATTTTGATCCGAAGAACTAGCCGATATAATTCCCTCCTTAACTGTTCCTAACAGAATAAAAATAGGCGCGTTACGTATGCATCCCTTTACTGCCCAGCTACAAAAACCTAGAACGTCCTACTTCTCTCGCTCATTCATACCTAGGGTCTCCAGAATATGGAACGAATTGCCTGCAGATGTTTTCCCTTCACCTCTCAACCTTCAGTCGTTTAAATGAAATAAAAGACCGTTGGCAATAGAACAGGTGATTTACTTTTATAAAAAAATATACCTGACAGATAATAAAGGTATACCCGCAAAAAGTGGAAACGCACTACAATATGTCGAGATCACTTCACCTGAAGTGACCTTTATTTATAACTAATCTAAACTATATATGACAGTATCAATAGATCACATTTCCCTTCTCTACAGACCCCCACGGTACGTTAGTACTTAGACTTAAAGTCTACGTTGTCTCAGATAAATATATATATATATATATATATATATATATATACATATATATATATATATATATATATATATATATATATATATATATATATATATATATATATATATATATAAGTAGTTAAAGTAGATGCTTAGTGAGTTTCCGCATGCGCAGTAGGGTCGACCTTGAACGCTCAGGTGTGCTATTGTTATTTGGCCTTGATATGCGCAGGTGTTGTTCCAAGGTCAAGGTCAATAACTTGGCCTTGAACGCGAGCAGATGTTTCTTTGTTTGGTGATGGCCAGGTGGACGACGCTTATTTCAAGGTTACATTTGCGGTGTATATTTTCAATGAATGCGAGCAGCTGTTTCTTTGTTTGGTGATGACCAGGTGGACGACGCTTATTTCAAGGTTACATTTGCGATGCATATTTTCAATGAATGCGAGCAGCTGCTTCTTTGTTTGGTGATGACCAGGTGGACGACGCTTATTTCAAGGTTACATTTACGATGCATATTTTCAATGAATGCGAGCAGCTGTTTCTTTGTTTGGTGATGACCAGGTGTACGACGCTTATTTCAAGGTTACATTTGTGATGTTAGTTTACCTTGAGTTATTATTGGGGTGTAACATGTTTTGGTATGAAGATCGAGTGGGTTGGGTCTAATGTGGTTCGGTATATATGAGGGTAGGGGGAATTAAATTTTAGTATAGAACATTGTGTTGAGTAAAACGGTTCAAGCAAGTTAATTTGAAAGTCATGGCGTACGTGTGTGAAAATTGTGGTAAATCGTTTACCCAGAGTTATAATATGTTACGACACAAAAGAGAATCGTGCGTAGCACGATTTGCAAATATACATGGTGGAAAACAGCGAAAAGTTGACGATGGGGCATCAACATCTGAGGTGCGTACTTGCACTTGCTGCAATATAACCATACCAGCAAATCGAATGGCAGCTCATCAAAGAACAATACACCATAAAAGTAATGCATGTTCACCAATATCAGCTGGTGTTGAACTCGTGTCCAGTGCTTTTAGAAATAGGATTGCCACATACCGTATATCAAGTGATAATGAACATACTGACTATTCATTATTTTTTGACGAAATTAAAGCAAAAGTGTTAGAGGTAGTAAGTGACCTAGTAAGAGTGCGTTGTGCTTTGAAAGTTAATATGGTGGTTGTTGGTCGGTATCTTTTACCAACACAAGATAATATGTACAGTGACAAGTCATTTAATACACGCAATGAAATTGTTACTTCAGGAAGCGATTTGGAAGAAATATATCAATCATTAGTGGAAGCCATGAAGACTCAATCGACTGAGTTTCAGGAAAAAGATTCAGGTATGTTATAAATTAACGACTAAAAATAAAATAAATACTTATGTCACTCTTTCTTGTTTTCGTAGGTTGGGCTCTGGAAAAAATTCTATACCTGGAAGTAAATGTCAACGAGTATAAACCTTTTGGTGGATCTTCATATATAAAGTTACCCCGATTCATCGAATTGAAAAAAGCCATCATCAATGTGATTAATCAAGATGAGTGTTGTTTTGCGTGGTCAATCGTGTCTGCTTTGTGCCCCGCCACTAGAAGGGCATCACAGATTCAATCTTATCCACACTATTCAAGACTGCTGAATTTTACAGGTATAGACTTTCCAGTAAAGTTGCGTGATATATCAAAATTTGAAGAAATGAATAATATTTCAGTTAACGTTTATGGTTTGCAAAAAATTTTCGAAAATAATATGTTAAAGTATGAAGTTGTCGGTCCATTAAGGTATTCGGGTAGAAAACTTAACAGACATGTAAACTTGTTGTTAATAACAAAGGATTGTAGTATTAAAGATGATGATGAGCATATTTGTGATACGCGTTGTTCTAAAAGTCATTATTGTTGGATAAAAGACTTATCGAAATTATGTTCCAGTCAAATTACATCGCGTAGAGATAAAATGTATTTTTGTGATGGTTGTTTGATATATTTTAGTTCACCATCATCTTTGATATCACACCAAAAAAATGACTGTAACCACAAATATTCATTAACACCATCACTAAATTTAAAAATAGATAAATTTGGAAGGAGTGTAAGTGAAAATATATTAAAATTTGAAAACATAGAAAAGCAAATGCGTGTACCGTTTGTCGATTACGCGGATTTTGAATCGGTGCTTAAACCGCTGGATACTGTGGAACCAAATCCCACAAATTCTTACTTAGTCAAAAGCATCAAACATGAACCATATTCTTTTGCGTATTTAATTAAGTGCTCCTTTGACGATTCGATTTCAAAATTTGAGCTCTACCGGGGAAACGACGCAGCCCAGGTTTTCGTTTCTCGACTTGAAAGTGATTTAAGATCTCTTTACAATACATACTTAAGAGATATAAAAGCAATGGAAACTTTAACGGTGGACCAAATAGCGGAGTTCAATAATGCCACAAAATGTGGTATATGTGAACGACCTTTTGAAAATAATAATTGTAAAGTAAAGGACCACTGTCACATAACTGGGAAAAAAAGACCTGGTGCTGCTCATTCGATTTGCAATTTAAATTATAAGTTACCCAATTTTATTCCAATTATATTTCATAACTTGAGCGGGTACGATTGCCACATGTTTATTAAAGAGTTGTGTCGTCACGGAGACAAGATCGATGTTTTAGCTCAAAGCAAGGAAAAGTATATTTCGTTTACGAAAAGTATTTACGTTCACGATTATGTCGATAATAAAAGTGGGACAATAAAGAAAAAATATTTGAAATTGCGGTTCATCGATAGTTTTAAATTTCTATCAACTTCGCTGGAAAATTTGGGTAATGGATTAGCTGTGGGTAGTTTCAGGGAAACAGGAAAATATTTTTCTGATAATGAGCAGTTTAATTTAATGCGCAAAAAAGGTGTTTTTCCCTATAGTTTTGTCGATTCAATGGAGAAAATGAACCATCCAATTTTACCCACAAAAAATCAGTTTTATGATAGTTTGTCAGAGGAGCACATTAGCGATGAAGATTATGATAGAGCTAAAAAGGTGTGGGACACATTTAATTGTAAGAATTTGGGGGACTATTCGGATTTATATTTGAAATCTGATGTTTTATTACTAACCGATGTTTTTGAACAGTTTCGCGATACTTGTTTAGAAACGTATAAACTGGATCCAGCACAGTACTATACCCTTCCAAGTTATTCGTTTGATTGTATGTTGCGTATTTCTAAGGTAGAGTTAGAGCTATTGACTGATATCGACACGGTTCATTTTTTCAAAAAAGGTATTCGAGGCGGTATAAGTCAGTGTTCAGAAAGGATGCACGCTGCCAACAACATATATGTACCAAACTACGACCCTAACGAACCATCATCTTTCATTGTTTATCTTGATGCAACAAATCTATACGGTCATAGTATGTCGCAGGCATTACCATTTGGCGGCTTTAGATGGTTATCAGAGCATGAAATTTTAAATTTAAATATTATGGATGTGGACGATAATGGTCCAGAAGGATACGTTTTGGAAGTTGACGTTCATTATCCGGATACGCTATATGATGACCATTCCGACTTACCCTTTTTAGTTGAAAATATTGTACCACCCACGGAATCGGCAAAATTTTCAAAGTTAATTCCGAATTTAAACGATAAAAAGAAATACATCATTCATTACCGAACATTAAAACAAGCAATCAATAACGGCCTAATGGTAATGCAAACACACAGAATTTTAAAATTTAATCAATCCCCATGGTTAAAGACATATATCGACTTAAATACAGATTTGCGCAATAGGGCAACAACAAAGTTTGGTAAAGACACTTTTAAATTAATCATTAATGCTGTTTTTGGCAAGACCATGGAAAATGTGGAGAATCGTAATGATATAAAACTAGTTACCCGATGGGAAAATGACAGGAATAAAATTGGGGCACGAGCATTAATTTCTCGTCCTTATTTTAAAAGTTCAACGGTTTTTAATAAAGAATTCGTTGCCATTCATATGGATCAATTAAAGGTAACTTATAATAAACCAATTTATATCGGATTTTCCATACTGGACATGTCGAAAACAGTAATTTATGATTTTTTCTACTCATTCATTAAAACAAAATTTGGCAAAAATGCTTCTTTACTGTATACAGACACAGATTCGTTAATATTAAAAGTTTACACCGACAATTTTTATCGCATAATTGCAGAAAATCCGGATAAATTCGATACATCCAATTATACCGAAGGAAATATTTTTAACATAAAAAAAAGTCAGTCAGTAGTAGGTAGAATGAAGGATGAATTTCCAGGTGATCCAATAATAAGTTTTTTTGGTACCGGAGCCAAAGCTTATTACATAAACTCAGTCAGTAGCGAAATTAAAAAAGCGAAAGGTATAAAAAAACGTGTAATTGAAAAACAGCTTCACCTGGAAGATTATCGGAATATCGTAGAACGTGGTGGTCAGATATTTCGAAAAATGAAAACCTTTCGAAGTTATAAACACGACGTTTATACCGAAATAATTAATAAAGTTGCTTTATCTCACCACGACGATAAACGTTATATTATACCATCAACAACAAAAACTCTACCTTGGGGGCACCCAGACATAAAGTTTTACGAAACAAACCCTGAAGATAACCTAAATATGTTAATACAAGCTATGCAAAGTTTTTTACCCGAAAATATTAGTTATAATTAGAAAAATGTTGGAAAGTCTATGTTTTAGAAAAATAAAAAAATATTAACTCCAATGTCACGTAGTTTTATTAACCACTATAGTAATAGCAATAGTTGAAATTTTATAACGCAGGATAGTAAAATACATAGATAATTGTTTCAATAATATGTTGTTTTATTTTACAATATAGTAATAAAGTTACAAAAATAAAAATTAATTAATGTCTTGCTTGTAAATTTCTCGTAGCATCCATTGTCTTCTCAGCATATGAGATCTGCTAATCGGCCCTCGTCGACACATCAGCGTTCCACAGTAATGACACTTAACAATCCTTACTCTCAACAATTCAATGTAACTGTAAGATTGCATGTGGTCAGTCCAAATATATACTTCTCTTTTACAATTATAGCAAACGGCAGAAATTATTATTTGTGCTCCTGAAAAAGTCTCAGCTGGACGATTGTTATCTTGATCTGCAGGCAACATTATAGTTTCTGATAATAGTCATCGAAGGAAAGAGAGTGCCTATAAATATGGGTTGTCTGGATCATATAACCTTGAGAGCACAAACAATAACAGAAGTAAGGACACACGATTACCTTGAAAATATGTCCTTGAATCGCTGTCTAGCCGTTGAACGCAACCTTGTAAGTTGAATGAACTTGTTTGGCCTCCAAAGCATCAACCGTCAGATAGAGTGGGGGAGTTTATGGTGGGGTGATAAGTATAAATTTGGTTTGCTAGGCAGAGCATTTCATAGTTCGCTAGAACAGTTCGCCAAGTAAATACATTTGTCAGTTTAGTGCAGTGAGTTAGTTAGAAAAATGAATTCCGGTAGTGAGTCGTTGTTAAATGCGTTTAACTTGGATGGAAGTATCCAAGCAGAGTTGATGGGGCAGGAAGTGATTGACCTGCTGACCCCAGGTGTCTTCGAAGAATGGCACAATGACGACGTGCTGAACACTGCGTTTGTGGAAGAAGAAGTAGACGCGAAAAAGGAGACAGTTAATTCGGCGGTTGACTACGTCAACAAGTGGACTGAGGAGGATGGAGGCCGAATTAATATTATAAGTGATGTGGTGATCAAAAAGGCGAGGCGGGGGCCAACATCGAAACTACAAAATCTTCTGACCAAACCCAAGACGGCCACCATTAATAAAGGTGAATTCTATGCGGCTGCCGAGGGCGAGAAGAAGAAGAGGAAATTTCAGTTTAGGCGCCCCACAGTGCCAGTGGAACTACCTGATTTTCTGAAGTCTCCGCCACCACCGAAGCCTCTGTCTCCAATCGTTGTGGTGAATAACGGTCCAGACTCGGCCACACCTGACAATTCACAGGTTGTCGACAAAGGGACAATTGCAACGGAGGCACCACTATCGCCAACAATAGGACGTGGGAAGTGCCGCAAACCGGCCAAGATGCGATGCAAGCGATCGTACGAGGAATCGCAGCAGTCAGCAACAACTGCTGAAGAGCCGGACTGGTTGAACGAGTTTTCGTCGAGCCAAAAGTGCGTCTTCTCCGCGGCATATAGGTATAGGGAACAACTACTGCGCGAAGTAAAAAAGTGTGATAGTGATGAGGCGGACTTTGAAAGACAGATTAATGAACTGCGGGTGAAAGTGGAGCAAACTAAAAGGACAAGGGAGAAGTGCGTTAAAAGACTGGAAGTAATGAATAATTTAGCGTATAAGAAGTAGCTTTAGAATTTTATTGTAAATATAGAGTTAAGTTATTTTTGTAATAGTAATGTATATATAAGTAAAAGAAAATGTTTTTGTATATATGATAATAAAAAAAGAAGTTAAATGAAACAATATTTTTTTATTTCTAAAATAAGTATACGGAAGTTACACACAAAAAATAGTGTGAAAATGCAAAATAGAAAAACGAATAGACGGAAAATGTAGGGCCGTAACTTTAGGTGTGTAATCGTTAGATGCACACAACTTAAGTATGCGATAAAGTGTTATGTCTGTGAAGAGAGGCTATCCGTTACAATGGCTGAGAACATGCATCTTATTTGTAATAAAATGTGAATTTTACTACAAGTAAGATAATAGACCAAACTCTCAGCATACTAGAAATTTAGCTAGTTCTAACGTACGGTAAGAACGTACATGTCTTTAAAGAGTAACACAATATTTCCCAAAAGAAATTAATTCTTGAGAAATATCATGTTACATGAGATGTGACATGAATCAACTACAAACTACGATCAAATATTTTGTAGTCCTGAAAAGGACTGATTTTGCCGGGGTAGATCGGGGAGGGCATGGTTCCGGGATCAGTTGGTGGAATCCGCTGGACCATCTTCATCCTGATGGTCCGTGATCCACCAAGTGGATGAATCGGCCGGACCGTCATGATCTTCCGGCGGCGGTGGTGGCACCCAATCGGTACTGGAGTCCGGCTCCATCTCATCAGCCGACAACTCCCCATTTTGCCAATCGATGTTTGGCAATTCCTGACCCAGATCTGCTTCTTCGACTGCCCGCTCATCTTCCCAGGCAATAAACATATCTTCTGCCTCGATGTCTAGAAGTCGTTCGATGTCCAAGAGCCGATCATCCATATCGACATCATTCATGTCGACGGTATCATCGCTAAAAACCGATGAACCGCGACTTAACGGCCTTTCGAAATTCATAGTTATATCTTGGTACTTTAAGATTTAAAAATGAAGTGATTCTGTGACCCGCTCGCAACCGTTTAAATAGAGATAATCTACCCCCTCCACCACTCCATCCCCACCTTTTCACCGCCAACAAACTAGAGTTTATTATACAAATGCCCTCCATCCAAAAATGATACTGGCGGACTTCACTGTCGAAAACTGCTTTTAGTTCGCAAAAATGGTGTAATTGTCTTGTGGAAATGTGACCGACAAAGAAACTTATACTCGATCCGTCTGGACTTACATAATTTCTATCTAATGTCACAGATGTCGTGACATTAGATAAATACAAGTAAGATCAAAATATTCTGTCATCCTGAAAAGGACGGATTTTGCAAAGAAAATTATACTCGATCCGACTGGACTTATATAATTTTCTATCTAACGCCACATATACTATGGCATTAGGTAACTAAAACTACGATGAAACATTCTGTGGTCCTGAAAAGGACCGTTTTTCACGGGATATCTTATTTGTAATCAGGCTCGATTACAAATAAGGCACGCATTCTTATGTTGTAGAGTACCAAGAGCTACTCCACAACCTTTACAGTTCGGTATGTGCGCGCGACTACCGAAATCTTGGGTTACATGACCACTGAAGAATTGGTCACCAGCCGACTTGTTTTCCAAGTCGGCATAGCAGCCAATACACCAGCCGTCATCACCCACCTTCACCAGGTTTAAGGTCTTGCACACCCGGCGGGATCGGACGGGGAAAACTTTCCTCCGTCTTATAGCCCAATTATCCAAATTCCTAGGAGTATCATCGCTTAAGTATCCATCATCATCTGATGATGCCATGTTGAGATGAGCGAATGTAATGAAATAAGCAGTCGACTCAAGCTGCTTTTAAAGACCTCAGATTCCCCCTTCCCTTGAAAAAGAAACCTCATATAGAATTTCATATGAACGAAATAATATAAGGCCCAAGCTTTGCTCGGTGAAATACAGACCTAACTTAATAACCTATAATTTTCCATAACTCTTTTTTCAATTTTCACTTTTTCAATTTTTTAAAGTGGATTTCGATAAAAATGGTCGTTACGCACATTTTTTTCTTATAACTTGCTTTGATTATTTCACTGGAAGTGTCTAAAAACTCCCGTGCAATCTTTGTTTTCCGAGCAAAGCGCGGATCTTCAAAATTATTTCACTTTTTAAAAGCGGATTTCGATTAAAATGGACATTCCAAACAACATTTTCTAATTACTTTTTTCCCTAATTTCACTAGAAGTGTCCAAAAACTTTTTGACATTGGTTTTACCATTATCAACAACTTTTTTTTTATAGTCATTGCCTACTAAATGGTAAAACTATTATGCCCATGTCATTACATTGACCACAAAGTTTCAGTTCCGCGCGACACCGCACGTGCTTTACGGGCCGTCTGTATTTCTCCGAGCAAACCGCGGGATTTTAATATCGATTTTTCTAACTTCATAAAAAGTTTATAGAACCAAAAATTGCCCCTCGGAAATAACTATATGGATACAATTTTTAAGTTAGAAATATAACAGTTTTAACAGATCGTGGACCTTCAACTTAAAATTAGTTTTAGACACTTCTAGGTAAATTATCGAAAACAGTTATGCGAAAATGTCAACGTCTATTTTTAAACGTCCATAAAATGTCATCCTTGGTCATCTTTGCATTTTTTCACTGATTCAGTGTCAAACACAAAGTGACTGAGCATATCTAAACTACGATCAAATCTTTTGTGGCCCTAAAAAGGGCCGTTTTCGCGGTGGGTTGGGTTGGAGAGGGAAACCTAGAGTGGTTGTTCCCCTCTCGCGATCTGCACCGATCGCGGTGCGGCACGCCGTCTTCGTGCCTCCAGTCGCGTGCTGCGACGGCTCCGACGGCGCTCCGTGAGCTCTTGTAAGAGAGCCTCCCTTTCTTCCGGACCCAGCAGCATCTGGGGTCCTTCCACCACTTCCACCGGCTCTGTTGGAGCCGGCTCCGGTGGTGGCGGCGGTCTTGGAATCGGCTGTACGATAGCCGTTGGCTTATTCGCGTTTTTTAAACGCCAAGCCTCCCAAAACTCGCTTATTTTGGACTCCCTTGTCGTCCTTAACATCAGCCTGTCCCACTTCATGGCTGGTTGAAATATGAAAAATGTGATGGCTGCTCCCGCTTTTAAAAGCATTTAGGATGGTGGGGGGTGAGAGTGGGGGTGAGAGTGGGGCTAAACAGTTCTAACATATCCTTTCAGAGTAACAAAATATTTCCTATAGAAGAGATTTCTTGTTCGAAATATTTTGTTACACTGAAAGGATTCGTCTGTTTTTGTCATACTTAAGAGCAGGTTTAATATTAGCCAATGTTCTATGTGAAACGACAAAATTCTGATGTATCTTTTTGAGCGTATCAACCCAGAGTGACTTTATTTTTTAAAATATGTTTCTTGATAGAAAGTCATGTCACTTTGAATAATTAGAGGCATATGCGTTCTTATCATACATAAAAACTACAAGCTAAATCTTGCAAATGCTCTTTCTCTCGCTATCTATGTATGATTTAAACACATAATGCATCTCTCACTCAAAGTAACACAATTTTTCCTTCGAGAAATATCTTCCTTAGGAAACATAGTGTTTAACTACAAACTACGATCAAATATTCTGTAGTCCTGAAAAGGACTGATTTTGTCAGGGGGCAGGCAGGGTTGTCGTATGAGGAGCTTTATTTGTAATAGAATTTACATTCTATTGCAAATAAGGCAAGACTGCTGATGAACGACTGTAAACAGTCTCTCCCTACACAAAGCACATCTCGAGTGGTTCCTCCTTTGATCACCTCGCGAACCCACTGTAAAATGAGTTGTGACGAAATGAACATCCATCATCACAGCTCCAAATCCTCTCGTGTAGCAGTGCATACACAAATCTCTAGACCCCCATGAGACGTAGGATTGCATGATGCAATACCTAGGTCTAAGCCTTCGCGGTCTCAGTACAAGCCTATGTTGCACATTTGGTGCCGCGGTCTGCTCGTCGTCACTGGAATATCCATCATCTGAACTTGATGACATCTTGGCTTCGAGTGAATTTAATTTTCTAAATCACGTCTTATATACATTCTTTTCCCCACCCCTCTCCTAAATTTCTGCCTATTCTTCATCGCTCGACCTTATTTACCAAAGCCCCACATTTGATGTATTAAAATAAGCCTCAAATATGTCGTATGTAGTAAGAATAAAACTCCAATATGTCGTTTATAAGTTTATTTTAAATATGTAAAGTACATAATTTGGAGAATTACACAACTTCAAACTAATGTATTGATTTGTTAGTAACAGAACCATTAAGTATATTGTAACTAAAAAATGCATCGTGAATAACTAACGCGTACACTTTAATGTCTTTAGGAAATTTACTTTTGCGTGTTTCGAACTCCAATTTCACGTCCACTGTGGACGTCCTGACGGCTTCTGGTTGGTGACTGCAATCTATTACGAATAACGGATTTTTAAGATAGTCGGCAAAACTCATCATAGGATCGCTCAGTTCTCGCTGGTAGTAGCTAGCTTGAAAATTCTCATAATTATAATAGGCTGCGGCATACAGTTTCTTGGAAAAATCTAAATTCCATCTTTCGTAGGGAAATACGGCAGAGTTAAGATAGAGCCTAATATCACTTATATCGGCCGTTGTAAATTGTGTGCTATCTTTTGCTCTGTTGTCGGAAGAGCTAGTTGGTTGAAAACCGATAATCAAATATCTCGGTTTTTCGAGACTCGTGCTAGTTCTTAAGGCCCAAACGTCTGACGATGTTTCTCTCAAAGAAGGTAGCTCGTAAAGATCCCATTTACGGTAAGCCATTGGAACGTTTGCGTTACTGCCACCTTTATTCATGCGTGATAATATCTTTAACTTCTGTCGATCGTCTGGAATAATGTGACGAATTTTCCATTCAATTTTTTCAATTGAAATGTCTGCATCTACTTCGCCGATATAGCAATTGTTGAAAGTGCGGGCGATAATTAAAATCAACTCTTGCTTGACGTTAAAAATACCCTTTGAATAATCCTCTGCGAAACCCATGAGATATTTTAGAGGAAGCTTGCCGGAGAACATGTTACTTGTGGAATCTAGTATCCCTTGATTTGCTTCGTCTAGACCCCATCCGCATGCCATGAGAGCTCTATTTTGTGCGGCACCCAATGACACCATAGTTTTCATCGTTGTGGTAATTCCGGGTTTCCGAACGACGGCAACTTGCTCCCCTCCCATTTCATAACGACATTCGTCGAATAGAAAGGCGATGGCATTATTTGATAGATAACATTTTTTACTAACATCTTTGGGTTTAAATGTTCCTTCGATGTAAATGTAACTATCCGATATATCCAAAATGATATCTTGAAAGTGTACAGGTATACGAATTTCATCGGAATTGCGGAATGTTGGAGAACCGTAAGGTTTATATGTGTGTTCTTGAAAACTAATAATGGAGTTATCAAAAATGGGTTCGGTAAAAACTTCGATTTTATCACTGCTAGCGGCCATCATTTTCTAATTTTTCTCACTTTCAAACCGATCGATTGTAGAAATTTGCAATCTTTCACGGAGAGCTGGCGATTGCTGTGCGGATGTGTTTTCGATCGTCCGTCTGACTTGCGAATGAACCTTGACTGTGTTGTCTGCTTACTTTTATGTCGTTTAACTGAATCTTGAATTGTTGACAGCTTATGCAGTTGACGGTTAAAGCAAAAACCCATTATACGATTTTTTTCAACTCTAGTTTAACTATTATTTTCTCACCTCGAAAATCGATCAAATCACCGCTATCGTCCAAGATGCGTAGAGTAATGTTGTCGATAAACTGACGACCATCCGGCATTATCGGCATATAAATATTATTTTGCGGTTCTTTGGAGATTTTGTAACCGGGTTCGACGTCAATATCAAATTCAAATAACGTATGACTTTCCAAAGAATTCAGGTATGCTCAGGAAATTATATTACAATCCACACGTACGATGCGCACTTTCATTATGTCCACGATGGCACTTGATTCGTGTCGTTGTCCACCTTGCAGCAGCACAGAGCCAAATCCGAGCACTTTGCCGATACTATTGCTACCTCGAAAATCGATGCTATATTTTGACTTTAGCTCACATTTTAACGTATTATTATTGGCTGTTAATGAAAATAAATCGGTACCAACTTCATTGCATGACTCTTTTAAAGCGGTGTACATGGCTTTTGCTATTTCATTAATTTCGTAAGCTCCTGGTGGAATCCTTAAATGCTTTGGTATCACTGTTTTCAAATGGCTGAATGAATTATTGCTTTCGTCGATATTAAAAATCGAATTATATGTGTAAAATCCCAGTAGTGCAACTCCATATTTGCTTGTTGTATTTAACTCGATGGGTGGGTAAAAATCCGCACTTAAGACACTTGAATGTCCTGTTAGAGTGAATGTGTAAGACATGACTGACCACGAAACTATTTGTGTAGCTATTTTATTGCTGTTTGCAACAGTTAAATGGATTTAAGCTGAAGCGTTGCTTTATTCCTTTGGACGTTTTTAAACTGTTTTCTGCCTTTATATTCACATCGTTAATTTTGCAATAACAACAAAATATTTTTTTTGGTATCGGTCCATCACCCTCGTCCGAATCTGAATTATTGCTATTATAATGTTCGAAACAGTATTGATATTTCAATATATCGACGTCACTTTTTAGGTGATTAGGTAACCTATCCCAAACTAGTGCTATTTCATTTGGAGCTAATGCGATCAACACTTCTTTGGGCGTATTTTCTAACTGTTCAGCTGTCATTTTTTGTAATCCTCCGACTTCACGATATGCTTTAAGTGATAGCAACATTTTGGTGTAGTTGTCACGTTCCATTTGGGGTGTCAAAGACATACTTTTTACGATTGTAAAAGAAACTTCAAACACAAATGTCCACACCAGACTGTTCCAAATTCTTGTTGACGGTCGTATGTATAGTAAATTTTCGTCGTCGCTTCGGAACCCATCTGCAGATATCGTACCAATTCCATAGGTGGGGGTAAATCACCGAAACTATCGTAGTATGTTACATCAGAATTGCTTTTTCTATATGCTACCCAATGAGTCCCTACACCCGACATACTATCCAAATTTATAATGGCGGCCTCATAACGTTTGGGACCGCGTACAGGTAATGAATCTCTCATATATACGCCTCGAAAGTGTGGTATTTTCATTTTTAAGGCGTACTTTTCTATATCAATATTGGATAGTGGTCTTTGAGGTAGGGATTCTATTAGTTTTTTGATTTCTTATTTTTTCCGTTGTTTATAAATAATCCCAAACCTGTGCGATATGGTTTCAAGTATAATCCGTTTCCTCTTGAACTTAGATGTAAGCCGGTACCTATTTTTTCTGCAGTCGACTTTTTTACTGCTTTTACGGCACGCACGATGCCTGCTGCACCACCTGCTAATGAACCTAAGGCCGATAGTCCTGCAAATATTGGTATTAACGGTAATATCCCCCCAGTCTTCGGAATTGGAATGATTCTGGGCGTGCGAGTTTTTCGTTTGCCACCGGCTATTCTTAGGGATTTACGTGCAGCTACTGCAGCTATTTTCGATGCTTTCATGATATTTTTCTCGATAAGTTTTTTCCCACCAGCTTTTAACAATTCTGATCGAACGGGTCGTCTAATAGATGATCCAAAAGCTACTTTGTGTACTCGCTTATGTTTACCGACGCCATTACCTTTAGTGTGGCGGCGGCGGCGCTGGAAGCGACGTTTACCTCTAGTGGATGCTTTTCTCGATTTTGATGATGATGATACACCCATACCAAAACGTTGTTTCGCTTTCATAATGTTGGTTACCAACCAAGCTGCAGCTTTTTCACTAGCGCTAGAGTCTTTCGATTTTACTCTTTTCCACGCGCTTTGCTCGAGTTCCTGATCTGCTTGGTGGCGAGCACTTAAATTTTCACTATTACGCAAATAGGCTAAATCGTGTTTTTTGCATGCGACATCCAAAGAATTAATTCCTTGATCTCCTCTTGCCACACGTTTTACTACTTTCGTCCCGGGCCCGCAATACTGATAGCCGGGAATGTGTAACTCGAACGGTAGCCTATTAATTACTGAATTAACAATACCGCTTCCAGTCTTACTTGATAAACGAGACCGTCTACTTCGTCTGACGAGCGACATCTGAATGATAGTTTACGTGAAAGTTCAGTATAAAATATAGATTTTGTTAAGATGCGTATCGTCAATCTTAAACAAAAACTTCCCGTCGATAATCTCGATGTAAAGGTCGGATCTGGACTAGAACAAAAATTATTTAAAAGACATGGTCCTTTGCTACCGTCATCTATTCGTGGATTATTAATAGGACCTTCAAACTGTGGAAAGACAAATGTTATGATTTCGCTGCTTACTCACCCCTCGGGACTGCGTTTCGAAAATGTTTATATCTACTCAAAGTCGCTCTATCAACCGAAATATGAATATTTAAAGAAAATTTTATCACCAATCAAAGGTCTTGGCTACTACGCTTTTAGCGACGCAAATAACATTGTGGAACCGTCAGATGCTAAACCTAATTCAATATTTATTTTTGATGACGTTATGTGTGAGAAACAGGACGTTATAAGATCGTATTTTAGCATGGGACGTCACAAAAATGTGGATGCCTTTTACTTGGCGCAAACGTATTCTCGTGTTCCTAAGCAGCTCGTCCGGGATAATGCCAACTTCATTATTATGTTTAAACAAGATGAGATGAATATGAAACATATATTTTCCGATCACGTTTCACCCGACCTGACGTTTACACAATTTCAAGAGATGTGTGCTAAATGTTGGGATAATAAATATGGTTTTTTAGTTATTGACAAGGATAGTGATGTAAATTCGGGCAGATACCGCAAGGGATTCGATAGTTATATATTCCTATAATAATAACTTGGATAATCATTTCATCGTTGAATGGTGCTTTGAAAGCATCATGAATGAAGAAATCGAATTAAAACGAAAGCTACTGGAAACTACAAATGCGGTTAGAAAAAAATTTAAACAAATTAAAGCAGCTAAAGTGCAGAATGAACATGATTTGGAAAAGTTTTATGAACCAGTTTCTAAACCACTAGAATCTATATCTAAAGCCGTAAAGCAGCAGCAGCAACAGTACGCAACTAAAAAATCAAGTACTACGACTAAACCACAAAGTCGGAGTAGCAGCAGCAGCTCGGTGGGAATGGCGAAAATGTTTGAAGAACATCCAACAGAAGCGGATTTTGAAACATCTACACCGATTTCGCAAAAAACACAAATTCCTACACCAAAACGTGGAAATCGTGAGTCACTGTTCGAAACCCCTTCCCCATCAACGATAACATCATCTTACACATCACCACACACATCCAGTGGTAGCAGTTCAGCCGCAAAAACAATTCAAGATTATTTAAATGGATTAAAATTGGAGCCATCTCATTATGATACCGTGTATGGTGTACGCTTTGGTAAAAAAGAAAATAAATCAACAAAATATATTGGCAACTTGGTGGTTCGTTTTCTAACAAACGGAAAGATGGTGTTATACAAGAACAAAACAAACATTGCTGAATTCGATGGAACGGCTGAGCTTTACGATTTGATTTTTCTAAAAAATCCAGCATGCTTAGATAATGAAGACGAAATTAGTCTAGATGTACTTCGAAAATACCAAACCATTTTGAAATTGACGGATGCGGCCTACGACGGTTATGACAAGAAACGTGGTTTAAGGGAAACCCGATGGAGAAAATATTTACGAATCATAAAACCGCTAATTATGGGAACCAAACTGGGTGGTGGTGGTGTAGGAAGAAAAAAAGGCGACAACAAAATCCAACTACCAGCAAAAAAGCGCCTATCGTCGAAATCATCTCAATATGTTTATTGGAATAAACCTAAGGAGTTAGTGGATAGATTACGATTATTGTGGGGGTCAAAAGTAGCTGGACATACCGGACATGATAATGAGATTATGTCAATTATGGAAGAGCTTCGAGAAGAAGGAATAATATATTAAGTTTTGCACGTAGTTGCCATCCTCAGTGTCTGATAAGACGTGGAACCTTATAATATGGATCCTAGCCGAGAAAAAATTAAAGTCGTAAATGAATTACATAGGACAGCAAGAAAAAATTTTGTTAGAAGACGTACGGTCATAAAAGGATATCGAGATTTGTGGCAAATTGATTTGGCGGAAATGCAGCAATATGCTACTGACAATGATGGATACCGTTACATTGTTGTATGTATAAATTGTTACTCCAAATTCGTGTACACCAAAGCAGTTAAGAATAAGACCGGTGTTGAAGTTACGAATGCCATGAAAAGCATCATTGAAGAAGCATCATATGCACCAAACAATTTACAGAGTGATCAAGGAAAGGAATTTTATAATAGCACCTTTCAAGCACTCATGAAAAAATATAATATAAACCATTATTCCACATATAGCACGAAAAAAGCGGCAATTGTTGAGCGTGTTATAAGAACTTTGAAAAATAAGTTATATAAACAATTCTCGGCCAGAGGTTCTTACAGATGGTTACAAATATTACCAGCTATAACGAAGACCTATAATAACACTAAACACCGCACCATTGGAATGAAGCCTAACAGTGTAAAAGAGGATACCCCTATTAAAGCATATGACTATTTGAAAATTGTTCCGAAGAAAAAAAAATTTCATTTGGGTGACGTTGTTCGCATTAGCAAGTACAAAGGTGTATTTGACAAAGGATATACGCCTTCGTGGTCAACGGAACTGTTTGAAATAGCAAAAGTTAATATTACAAATCCACCTACATACTTGCTACAATCATTGGAAGGTCAACCTATTAAAGGATGTTTTTACGAAGCAGAACTGCAAAAGACAGCTAGCCCTGGTGTTTATTTAGTTGAGAAAATTCTTAGAAAACGCAAGAACAATCAAAACGATCAATTGTTTGTAAAATGGTTAGGTTTTCCAAATCAATTTAATTCTTGGATAGACAAATCAGATATTGTATAAATATTATCAAATAGGTTTTACGTTACGTATGTATGCATTATAAATAATAAAAATAAATATTGCTTTTCATAATTATTCGTTTTATTTTCAATTTAACAGTATAATTATGTTTTTAAATAGAACTTTATCTAGGTTGGTTTCCATTTTGGTTTTTTTGGATCCTTTATCTTCGCTGTAGTATACCGTGCAGCAAGTGAGTGAATTTGATACATTTTTTCCTTAAGGTACGTAATTTTGGTCTCATCATCTTCAAACATTTTTTGAAAAACCGGTACTAGCACATTACTAAGTATGGTATTTATCTGCGAACCAAGTTGATGAACTTCCGTAAGGACATATTCTTTGGTAGCAGCATCATTATCATTTATCGGTTGGGCAACATTCCTTAATAATTTTCCCTCTATATCAAAATGTCCATCTGAAGTAAGTTTAAATCCGATTCCGGGCAACCCTCGCGATAAGTTGTTACAAACAGGAGTTTTCTGTCGACCAAATTTATCAATTGTGTTGTTAACACGACCCATTTTAAAGTAAAACTAATTCACTCTCTTTATGTTCAGCCTATATATAAATGACATAACTAATAAAAATTCATTTTACAATACACCATGAAGCAAGTAAGATTTGACGAAGAAAGAAATATTATCCACCGTATGTCTGTTTGGTGTTTTGCATATAGACAAGCCAGACAAAGTAATTTTCAGCAACTAATACTTGATAGATATCGTTTTCAAAGGAGAATTGGAAAAATGGATGTAATGCTAGCGAGGATTTTAGAACGGAACCACAGAAATAATATATATCAAGAGCGATTTGTTAATTCAAATGTATGGTGAATAATAAACATATTTAGTACAAAAAGATTTTTATTAAGATTTAAATAATACATCCACACTATCATTAGAAAAACGCACTTATTCACATAAATTTAAAATTACATGACTATCATAAGAAACTTTTACACTATATCTAAATTGTCTCTATTTTTCGGAATTACCAGCGCTGCCCTTCTTGGTCGAATTCCATGGTCTCACTATTATTACGTTCTGATGAACCTCCTCCCCCTACTCCTCCTCCTCCTCCTTCTAAGAAAACAGGACTTTGAGGTGATTCGTTAATTATTTCGAGATCTTCAAAATTGCTTGAAGAAGTCCAGCGCTGCCCTTCTTGACTGAATTCCGGCGTATCGTGATTATTATGTTCTGATGAACCTCCCACTGAGACAGCGAGACTTTGCAGAGATTCACTAGAATTTTCACGAGATATTTGTTGCGGTGATTTCATCCCATGTTTCTTATGGTACTCATTTTGACACCATTCACAGAAACCCATTATTCCACTAATAAATTCCCAATTTTCGCAATTGGCACACATCTGACGACCGTTTACAGAGAATGGGCGAACAACTGCAATTTGACGTTCACTTTTTGGTGACTGCATTTTGAGGAAATAAATTACTATGCAGTATTCTCGAAGTACTGAAATGCAGACTGAAACAAGAAAGTTTTGTGCCTCTATTTGTATCTGTTAGGTGACCTTCAAACCCCTCCACTCTCATATCCCATGTAAAATCGAGGTCACCATACACAGAATAGACTTGTTTCTTTATCTACATGCGCGTAATACGTATACGCTGAATAGCTTTTTCTTGATTCAACAATTTTGAATCGATTTCCTTAAGTCTTTTTGTAACAGATTGCAAAAAATCTTCATTCGCCTCTTCAGCAAGCTTTTTATTCATTTCATTAAGTTCTTTTCTAACATATTCCAAAACATCATTATTCACTAATTCACTAAGTTTTTTAATAATTTCACGCCTTTGTTCAAGAACATATTCCTGATTAGCGGCATCCCCAGGATTCTTTGGTGGTGCTACATTAGTTAGAGATTTCCCTTGTATATCATATTGACCATCATCGGTCAATCTAAATCCAACTCCTGGTTGTCCAACAAGAACAATGTGATTTTGGTCATTAAATTTTTGGCGCCCAAATTTATCAATTGTGTTGTTAACACGACCCATTTTTAGCTTAAACTGATGTGATTTTTGTGAAGGTTGCCTATTTATAAAAAAATTAAACAATAATTTAGGTACTTAATCATTTATTTAACATCTCATGTTATTATATTATACAATGAATTAACGATTTTCTTCATCTTCTTGAACACACTCCATTTCGTCATCGCTAACAGTAGCCAATGCTTTACTATCAACTTCATTGGTGACTGCTTTATTTCCAAGGTCATCAAGAATAGTGGTATCATCTGCGGGAGCCAAACCATATTTTGTAGCTAATTCATCGGGTAAATGAGGCACTTCGAATAGGTAGCTTCCCAATTCTTCATTTATCATTCCAGCGCAAAATTCGTCCAGATCAATGGTTCCATATAGGTATTTCTCGCAAGTATGTGCTCCAGCCGTGAAATTTACGGCGTCTTTCATATACTTCCTATACTGACTTTCACTAAAACCCATATCGGATTTACCATAATTTGCAAAGTGTAGTATTTCTTCAGCCAGCTCTCTTAATTTACATGATAACCAATTAATGTACATATCTCGATTTTCAATGACAGTAGGGCAGTCACACATCTTAAATAGAAAATAATGGATATGTGATTGTGTGTGACTGTGTGTTTTTCGATATATACTTAACAAGAACTATTTTATTACATTTTAAATCAACATTAAAATAGCCTAATCAACAATATATTACAAACAACCAAAATTTAACAACGCTCTAGTATTACCTCCAGAGAATACATGTGAGCTTTGCCCCAAATAAGTTAAGGTGTACTGATCACCGGAGTTATTCATCATTTCAATAGTATCCTCTGTCAGAATTTCAGCTACGCGTGATGGTAAAAATGTTTCAAATGTTGCTTGATGTGTTGGATCAAACAATGTGACGATAATGGCTTTTCCAAAACGTGAAGTCAAAGAATTAATTTTTTTTATCATATAAATTTTGCCCACCGTTAATGTAGAGAATTTTCTACGTTCCAGAAATTGAATATCTTGGTTTATCATATTATTAATTTCGGCTATGGTCTGCTTTGAAATGCTCATGATTTAAAATACAATAAAAACAATTACTGTCAACTACCTTGAATAAACACTTGTAGAACACACCACAAACACAATCCTTTATATGCCAAAGCAACAGTTAACGCATACGATGTATGAGTGACAATGAAAGCTATTTTCGAAATGAGCCATATTTATTAGGAAGTAATCCAAGGTCAAGTATTTATTTATGGTGGGAGGAATACATCCGACGACCTCGAAAAATACAAAACAAATGTAACCTTGAAATAAGCGTCGTCCACCTGGTCATCACCAAACAAAGAAACATCTGCTCGCGTTCAAGACCAAGCAAATGTAACCTTGAAATAAGCGTCGTCCACCTGGCCATCACCAAACAAAGAAACATCTGCTCGCGTTCAAGGCCAAGTTATTGACCTTGACCTTGGAACAACACCTGCGCATATCAAGGCCAAATAACAATAGCACACCTGAGCGTTCAAGGTCGACCCTACTGCGCATGCGGAAACTCACTAAGCATCTACTTTAACTACTTATATATATATATATATATATATATATATATATATATATATATATATATATATATATATATATATATATTGATATAAGGTACTTGTCACTTCCAAAGCAGATACACGGTAAACGTTGTCACTTCATATATGGCGTTGTCACTTCCATGAACGGAAGTGACAACGAAAACGCTTAAAATTTGGTAAATATATTACAAATGCCTCTGTCAAGCACACGGTAAAATTTTGTGTAGAAGTGATTTTGTCCTAGTTTATCCCCAGTGAGACATTTTAGTTCACCTATATATCGCTGGCGCTGCAATCGGCTTTAGGCTATATATGGTCAGATATCGCTATGACGAAGTCACTTCAGATTATAGTACGGTACGTTTCAACTTCATTTTTTCGGCAACAGTGCTTTTCTGCGACGTAGTGAAATACAATGAATAGTGCTAGAAGTTATAGAATATACCAATCGGCCGTGTCTGCAGGTAAGTTAAATAGGAAATAAATGGTTTTTAATTTATTGGGATATATCTAGAACTTGCTATTTAATTAGCTCAGGTAGGTATATCAGATGCGGTGAAAAGGAGGGTTGTTTTTTAAAAACGGGCATTTTTTCGAAAAGTATGCCGTGTGAGGTATCAAATGAAAAAGAATAATTGACTAGAGATTTTAGAAAAAGTAACATTTTAGTGGTTATTAGGAGTGAAAAAAATGGGGATTGTATTTACCAAACACACATTTTTTGAAATGTATGGCGTATGGGATGTCAGATAAAAGCCAATTGACTTTAGATTTTAGAAGAATTAACATTTTTTGGAGTAGATATATTACGGGTGGTGAAAGGGGGGCGGGTTGTTGTTAAAAACGCGCATTTTCTCGAAAGGTATGCCGAGTGAGGTATCAAATGAAAAAGAATTGACAAGATTTTAGAAAAAGTAACATTTTAGTGGTTATTAGGAGTGAAAAAAATGGGGATTGTATTTACCAAACACACATTTTTTGAAATGTATGGCGTGTGGGGTGTCAAATAAAAGCAAATTGACTTTAGATTTTAGAAGAATTAACATTTTTTAGAGTAGATATATTAGGGGCGGTGAAAGGGGGCGGGTTGTTGTTAAAAACGCGAATTTTTTCGAAAGGTATGCCGAGTGAGGTATCAAATGAAAAAGAATTGACAAGATTTTAGAAAAGTAACATTTTAGTGGTGGGTATATTAGGAGTGAAAAAAATGAGGATTGTTTTTACCAAACACACATTTTTTGAAATGTATGGCGTGTGGGGCGTCAAATAAAAGCAAATTGACTTTAGATTTTACAAGAATTAACATTTTTTGGAGTAGATATACTAGGGGCGGTGAAAGGGGGGCGGGTTGTTGTTAAAAACGCGCATTTTTTCGAAAGGTATGCCGAGTGAGGTATCAAATGAAAAAGAATTGACAAAATTTTAGAAAAAGTAACATTTTAGTGGTGGGTATATTAGGCGTGAAGAAAATGGGGATTGTTTTTACCAAACAAACATTCTTTTGAAATGTATGGCGTGTGGGGTATCAAATAAACGCAAATCGACTTTTAAGATTTTGGAAAAAGTAACATTTAAGGGGTGGGTATATCAAGAGCGAAGAAAGTGGGTGTTGTTTTTACCAAACACACATTTTTTTTAAAAATATATGGCGTGTGGGGTGTCAAATAAAAGCAAATTGACTTTAGATTTGAAAAGAATTAACATTTTTAGAGGCACATATATTCGGGGCCGAGAAAAGAGGTTTGTTTTTTAAAAAATACATATTCTTTAAAAGTATAGCGTGTGCGGTATCAAATGAAAGAGAGTTGACTCAAGATTTTAGAAGAATTGACATTTTTAATTTTTCAAAAGCCATTGAGGGATATCAAACGAGAGGAAATTAACTTGCCTTTATTTAAATAAAGTACCTACTGCTTAAAAGTATTTGGGAGCTTTATGCACGTGAATTGTCAAAGTATTTTTAAGGGTGATGTAAAGCCAGTTATTATTTTGCAGTAAATCCAAAAGACAACACTGGCGATTCAAACCGAAATAAGAATGAGAAAGGTCATAAGGCTAAAAATGTAGACGTTTACGTAAGTAAATAATTTAAAAATCTTTACTCGAATTTCCTAGCCATCATATTTTTTCACATGTTAGATTTTATATAGCTTTACAAGAATAGCAAAATTGACTGTTTTTTATCTGTTTAGAAGCAGTTGTATATAATAAAATGCATATAATAATAATATATGTAATATTGTTGTAAAATACAGATATATAAGACGTGTTTAAACCTGCTGCTGTTCACAACCCCGTTTGACTGATTTTAATTAAGTACTGTTTTACTTTAAGTTGTAGATTTTTTTAGGTACTAAACTAAAATGAAGAAACATTCAGTCCTTTTATGTCGGTCTAACGCACGTATTAAATACGCTAGACTATTTAAATTGATTAGTAAAGTTTATGGAATAAAAATTTTTGTTACATTAACCTTGCTACTAATATGTGATTTATGGGTTGGTCTAGGAGGTGGTCTACCAGAGTTCAGTTTTCAAAGCATTTGGTTCCGAAAATAGGTTTTTCCTAAACTCTTTTTGAAATAATTCTAAACTGCATCCCAATATTCCTAATTTGACCTTTTCGGTTTCTAAAGAGGCAGCTGCCTTTTTAGGTGGAAAACAGAACAGAACTGACATTGCATGCAGTAGAAATAAGCATATTTTTTTTATTTACAACACAGGTTATTTTATTTTAATTACAATTTGAAAAGATATTTTTCAATTTAAAAAAATATTTTATTTAAAAGCTAACCACAATACAAAGAAATTTATAAAGGTATGTAATTATTTATTTCAAATTGGACACACACAAATCTTATGCAAAATGGCTTTCCGTCAGTTTTATTCAAATTTTAATACTAGTTTTTAAGGTCAAAGTTAAACTGTTAGGTTTTTGATATTTTTTCCATTATTTTTCTTTTTCATTTTTCTTAAAAGTCTAACATGCACCCACATGATACAGAAAACAATGTGGTCTGTTTTAAGAATTCGAGACTAAGATAAAAATGTCAACGGTTAAAATCAGAACTTTCTCCCACGTGTTTCTCATTGTAGTTTGCCCATGTGTTTTTTAGTTACAACCGTTTCTCTGAATTATTAAGAACTTGGGACCTTTAAATTTTAAAGGGCTGGGATATAAACATGCTGTTGCAATATTCGACTGACAAAACGGGTGATTTTCTGACTAAAGTTAAAAAAATCTTTATCAACATAAATCCGGAGACACTTTGTTTCCAAGATACATACATGATATTTATTATATATGTTTTTGTTTTTTTTTTAATTATTTTAAACTTTTTCGAAGATAATTCGTTCAATTTCTGTACATAAAATACTTTCTATAGTGATCACGAAATCTTCTTATTGTAATATTTAAAATAATCTATGGGGTGTTATTTTTTTCGAAGTAACGACCCCCTTAACCTCCTCATTATTTTTTACGCCGATACTGGACATGCCTTCTACAAAAGACACTTTTTTTAGCAAAAAAAATTATTTTGAGGGAGCTTAATCACGGGAAAGAAGAAAAAATAAAAAATTAAATTTTGTCTTACCTCACTTAGCAAGTGGAGCATCAAATTAAAGAGCACGCCGAGTAGAATAATATAACTATTTTTTTTTTTTAGTTCAAAATGGCGCCTCCCCGCTATCTCAAAAGTACTATAAAAATCTGAAAACAATCTTGGTGTTAGGAAGGTAAACAGCGGGGAATACACCAAACCCGTTTGATCGCCAAAAAAGTTATTTTATTATCTCTATGGTGTTTGTAAAGTTTATAAACATAATTCCATATATTTTTGATTTACACATAGATTCAAAAGTTTTGTTCAGGTTTGTTGCTAAATTAATGAGTATTATCATAAAAAATATGATTTGGATTTTCACCAGAACGGACGTCAATTCCATTGCCGTATAGGTACGTCTGTAACACGGTCTCTAAAATAAACTGATTGAAATGATCCAAATATCGCTGTATAACACACTATTGCGTAAAAAAAAATATTCACTATCACTATTGTTTGAAGTAAAATTATTTGGACTCTGACTATTATCACAGACGTGACATATTAGGGAATTGAATAAAGATAAAGTTTTTGTTACTTACGTATCATGTCAACTTAATTTGCGTACTTTATAGGAATGGGTGGACGAAAGCCGTCATACGTCCCAGAAATGCGACGAAAAAGGTAATACAGTTTCAAAATCAGAATTTGCTGGTAAATACGAAAATGATTTTGAAGTCGATGATTCCAATACTAAAGTGAAGGTTAGTTTAAAGCAAATTTGATTATTGGTTCTGTAGTCCATTAGAACGATTTTAAACAAGACCAAGTATATTTTTAATCAAACCTTTTAGTAAAATATTATTAACCCATTAACCGTATACACAATTTCAGATTTTACAAAATGTCATTGTTTCAAATTTAAATGTTAAGTCATCAACACAAATAGCAAGTGGCGGTAATGTTTGTTTAGCAACTAATAATATAGACGAAGATATAAATAATCGTATTGGAGTCAAACATTTTGATCCAGAGTCTTTAACGCAAATAGCAAGTGGCGGCCATGGTTGTTTAGCAACTAATGACACAGACGAAGATATAAATAATGATATCGGAGACAAACATTTTGATCCAGAGTCTTTAATGCAAATAGCAAGTGGTGGTAACGACTGTGTAGAAAGTGATACAGACAAGGATATAAATGATGATATCGGAGATAAAGAATTTAATCTAGGAGAATTTTTAGCTAGTAATTTATCAGAGAGTACTGAAAGTGACTATGATTCTGATGATGATTCAGAATGTGTATTAAGGGATACTAAAAGAAAAAAGTTGGCAATTTCAAACGCTCATGATAATAAAAGAACAAAAATGTTACCTCTTTCAGAAAAAATTAAAGTAAGTTTATACTCGCGCCGGCACTGAGTATTTTAATATTTCTTTTAGTATTATAAAAAAAAGTGTATATTATAACAAAAAGTTTTACTTAGTAAGGGACTTTAGGCATTGAAATTTTATTCAGTTTAACAAAGTGTTTCATTTAATTAGGGCACAGGCTCTTTAACTGAAGTTTTTTATATAAAACGTCTCATATGTCATGTTTTCTAAGATTCACGAATAAAATTCGACTGTCGATATTTTACATTTTCAAAAATATGTTTTAAAATTGTCAGTTTTATTTGAATTATCAATCTAATATTGTCAAAAATATATACAGGGTGTTATGAAAATACTCTCATATTAAGGAGGGAGTCTACTCAATAAACTAATTAAAAAAGTCTATACTCGTATATACATATTTTTATATTACACTTTTTCCATACCATCCTGTATAATTTATTGCCTTCAACGTATGCATTTTAGGAAGAACGGTTGAGTGAACGTAAAGTTGTGTTATGCAAATATTGCGGAGACGAGGTAGGAACGTTAAATTTTGCAAGGCATTTACAAAGGAAACACGTGGAGGAAAAAGAAGTAATCGATATTATGCAGTATCCGAAAAACAGTAAGGCAAGACGCGAAGCGCTTGCTTTATTAAGAAATGATATAAATTTTGATCTTTTTATAAATGGTGTGTTGCGACCCAATAGACACCTGAAAAAAAATGTAAGCGAAGATATAGAATATTATCCTTGTGCACGTTGCAAAGGTATGTTTGTAAAACATTATCTGAAACGTCATGCCAAGTCCTGCATCCTTCGATCCGATTCCGATCAAGGATCCCATTCTGGCGGCAAGAGAAATCATATATCTCAGTCGCAGACTGCAATAGCTTGTGCCATGGATTCAACTAATACCATTGCCAGGTTAAATGTTAAGCAGCAGGTGAGTGCAAAACAAAGTCCATATATGGACCATTTTTTTTTTCATTATTGTGCTTAATATTTTGATAACAAAAATCTTTGCTTTTTTACGTAAACTTATACTATGTAACTACCCTTGTCTAAAATAGTCTTTGTATTTTCTACAATATCTGTATGTTATACCTGACGTATGTAAGCAATGTATTTTGTAAAGCATGAAATAAATATCTATCTATCTATCTATCTACCCTTGCTGTATTAATTTTTTTTTAATAGGTTTTTAACTTGATGAGGGGGGATGAGATCGCACAGCAGGCAAAAAAAGATCTTTTTATAGTGCATTTCGGCGAATCATATTTAAAAAAGCATAAGAGAGAACGCATGGCATATGCATGTAGCAGTAGGATGCGTGAGCTTTCCCGGTTATTAATTACCTACAGAAAGTTAGTTAATAACGAGGATATAACATTAAAAGAACTTTTCCATCCCCGAAATTTTGATACGGTTTTATCAGCTGTAAGAAGTATTTCAGGTTATGATTCCGTGGAAAAAACCTTTAAAACAGCAAGCCTTGCAATGCATTTGGGTACATCTCTTAAAGCCGTTGCCGACGAGCTAACACATTTAATTTTAAAGGAGAGTATCGGCTTCAGGTGCCAGACCCCAGCTGAAACAGATGAGTGTTTGAAAAATATAAAGAAATTTAGAAAGCTGGTTGAATCTCGCTGGACTATTGAATTATCTTCCCTTGCGAGTAAGGATCTGCAAGAGAAGCAATGGCAAAAACCTTTGCTCGTACCATTAGTTACTGATGTAAAAATGTTTCGGGAAGAGTGTATCAGATTGGCCAATCATTGTATTGAGTTATTTAAAGATGGAAAGGACGATGCAGACACTTACAAACTATTAGTAAATTGCTCCCTAGCTTTGCTTATTGTTTTCAACAGACGTAGAATCGGAGATGTACAGTTTTTGAAAATTAACGATTACAACCAAGACAAACGCACTAATTTCGTTGATTTTGAGGGTACATTAAGCCAAACCGAAAAGATACTAACAAAACAATACAGGCGGGTCGTGAATGGCGGAAAAGGTTCAAGAGCGGTTGTCATATTGATACCAGGAATAATACAAAGTTTTATTAATATGTTATTGGAACATAGACAAAAATATATCCCTGCAGATAATGACTACGTGTTTGCGATTCCTGGCAGTACTGTAAAATGGGGCAAGGGAGATGTAGCTATTAGGACATTAGCTAAACAAATTAAATTGGAAGCGCCGCAAGCCTTCTCTAGTAATAAGCTAAGGAAACACATAGCTACAGTTATGCAGTTACTAAATTTAAGTCACGAGGAAATGAAACAGTTTAGCTCTTTTATGGGACACACACAAAAAACTCATGAAGATTTTTACGAGTAAGTATTCTGCTTAAAATATTTTTTAACTCTACAGCGAATCAGGATTGAGTTTTTTATTGGGTTCCGAGCGTTGGGACTTTCTTAAAATTATAAGTAGTTTAGATAAATGAAGTATCCTAAATTTTTTTAACAATAATTCAACCGTACTCATTAAAAATGAACTAATTTTATTATTTTTCTTTTAGACTACCAATAGATATATATCAAACAGCTAAAATTTCAAAACTTTTGCTAATAATGGAGAAAGGCGCATTACCTGTAGAGCATAAAGGAAAATCGTTAGCCGAACTTGATATTGATGTCTGCATGGAATATGCTGAAGAAGATGAAAATAATGGTACTATCTAAAATATTATAAAGGATAATATTTTTTAAATTATAAACCCCCACACATACATAGTAAAATTTTGGCAAACAAAATAGGGGAGTTTCATTACAGGGGGAAGAAGAAATAAAAAATCAAATTTTGCCCTACCTTAGCAAGTGGGACATCAGTAGTGGCAGAGTATTTTCTCATGTTAATATTTCCAAAAATATCTATATACATAAAGTAACCTACTAGTCAAAAATATAATGTACTGCATGATATACAAATATATATATAATTTATATTAATTTTTTTTTACATATCATTTCAGAAGCATCAATTCACGAACCGTCCATAATAGATAAGGTGGTTTCAAAGGAATCCTTACCTTCTGTTGCTTACCATGAACCATTGTCTTACACGGATTTGCCAACATGTTCTAAGATAAACAAAACAATGTATAAAGAAACCCCTGGTAAGTTACATTATTTATAGTATCAACTATAACGAAGATAGCCATTTCCTAAAAATAAAAGCAGTTGCCCTGTACATAAATATTTAGCAAGTATGCCGTATAATATTTTCTATATCGATATTGTTTGATTAATTTTTTGTTCAATTACAGACAACGACGAAAGCAGTGATGATGACCAAAATTATGAAGATTTTAGCAGTAAAAAAAGGGCTACAAGAAAAGGTATGCACGTTCCATAAATATTAAATTTATAACTATAGAAAAATAAATAAATTTTAGGATGGTCTAAGAAAGAAATAGAAGCTTTAAGCAACGAGTTTGATAAAAACATAAAGAAAAACTGTTACCCATCAGGAGCAAGAATAAAAGAATTTATCAAAAATACAGGCAGCAAACGAAGTGTAACAATAATTAAGTCTAAAATTCAACACTTAATTAAAGTGGCTAAGAAATAATATTTCCAAAACGGTTGTTTTACTGTCCTATACAGGTTGCACGGTGTGCTTCGATTAGGTTTGACCCAAAGATCTTCCCACTTCCATTTTTTTTTTCAGAAGAATTCACGGCCATTTTTTAAAGCATGCCTGGCAACAAATTATGAATAAAAGTTCCTGTTAACACTGGTAGTTTATTAAAATGTGTTTTATTTTATGTTCATATACTTTACTGTATACCATTTTTTAAAAATTTAATAAGCATGACATTCTAAGTGCAATGATACCCTATATGTTACTTTTTGACATGAGGTTTGATTTTTTTTTAAATTTATTTTTGCATCCAAAGCGCTTAAAATTATTTAACATGTTAAAATTTTGATCAAGGACCTTGGCAAAAATACAATTTAGCTTTTTTCTTTTATATTACCTATACAGGGTGTTTTCTAATTGAATGTCAATATTTAAGGGGGCGATTTTTGGGTCCATTTTAAATAGAAAACTTCATATGAACGTATGTCCTAAACGTCTTAACTTTTGAGATACAGGGTGGTAAACTTTTCAAAAATAAATAGTTTTTTTATTAATATCTGTAATACCACTTTAGATATTTTAATTAAATTTGGCATACATGTACTATGTATCAAGAGGCATTATTTAGTGTACCACAATTTTTTTTAGTTACACCAGTGGCGTTCGTACGGAATTTCACCTGCCTATTTTGGCAGACATTGATGGTACGCCACTGATTTCTCGTAAAATTAAAATTATTCCTGAAATTCCCAATCATTTCTAAGCAAATTTGATCTCTTGAATTTTTTCAATCCGATGCACGATTTTCGCATAAAAAAATAAAAACCTTTTCTCTGCATGATCATAACAATATCGTTACTATGACAATATCACCATGCAGAGAAATAGATTTTATTTTTTAGATCAAATTTGCTTAGAAATTAATAAGGATCTCAAAAATTAACTTCCTTATTCATTTCTAAGCAAATTTGTTCTAAACAATAAAATCTATTTCTCTGCATGGTGATATTGTCATATTAACGATATTGTTTAGGACATACGTTCATATGAAGTTTTCTTTTTAAAATGGACCCAAAAATCGCTCCCTTAAATATTGACATTCAATTAGAAAACACCCTGTATACAGTGTTTCCCAAATTCGTTGCTCACCATTGGGATCTCGGTTGGTATTGAAGTTAGAGAGATGGTTAAATTAGGAAAGTTTTAGAGAATTTTATGCTGATTTTAAGTGCCCTTTTAGAATTTGCTTAAAACGTTCCGTTTTTGAGATATTTTAAAAAAACTGAAAATTATCGATTTTGTTTTGCGTTAATACAACGTAAACTATTTATTTGACAGCTGTCAAACTATGACATTAGTAAAACACTTTTTTGTTGTGAATACTTTAGTCCTCACGAAAATTGTCGATCGTCTTTCGTTTTCGACTTAATGACACTAATTTTGTTTTCCTTATGGGCGCCATATTCAATTTTTATCTGGTTTTGTAGCCCTTACAATTACCTTTTTAACGATGTATCACATGCTATGGTTCTTTTTTAGTATAATTGGCGATGTTGCCATATTCCATGCAACAATAATATTTTTTTAATTATCCATCTAAATGTTAATTTTGTAATAAATTCAATATATTGCTTTGAATTTATTACAAAATTAACATTTAGATGGATAATTAAAAAAATATTATTGTTGCATGGAATATGGCAACATCGCCAATTATACTAAAAAAGAACCATATCAGACTCATACTGAAGCACAATCAAATATTATTCGAGTAACTGCCAATAATAAAAAACATAAAAACATAATATTAAATCTACAACACTAAAATACTTAATAAACAAATTTGTTACTACACTTATTATCTAAATTGTTCAATGTGTCTTCCATTTAGTTCAACACATTTTTGATACTTCTTTTTATCGGCTCTGCAGACTCGTCGAATAGTATTTCTATTAATGGACCTTAGTACATCTTGGGTTCGAGCTTCTAGGATTTCAACTGTTTCAGGAGTTTGATCCTCCTAAAACAGTTGAAATCTTAGAAGCTCGAACCCAAGTTGTACTAAGGCCCACTAATTGAAATACTATTCGACGAGTCTGCAAGGCCTTAAAAAGAGGTATCAAAAATGTGTTGAACTAAATGAAAGACACATTGAACAATTTAGATAATAAGTAACAAATTTGTTTATTAAGTATTCTAGTGTTGTAGATTTAAAATTGTGTTTTTATGTTTTTTATCAATGACAGTTACTCAAATAATATTTCATTGTGCCTCAGTATATGTCTGATATGACGACGAAAATCCATTACTGTAATTTAATTTACCATATTATTTAAATCAAATACTGGCAGCCATACAGCACAGTTTAATCTTATAAACAATATAAAGTAATCTGCTTAAAAATATAAAACTAAATCTTAAAAATGGGACAACATTTGGGGGAGAACTAAAAATGAAAATATAAAATAAGATTATCAAATATTATTTTACCCAAATTATGACTGAAAGAGAGACCTAATTTCTAAGGGTACCAGATGGTGTCAAATAACTTTTGCTTTCGAGATTTGGGTCAGTATTGTTAGGGCAAGTGCAAAAGCACCTCTCTTGTAAATACAGATGGCCAGTTTGTCTTCCGGGGCTTCATTGGAGTAACAAAGAAAAAAAACAAAGGTCGGTAAACCGACAGGGTAGATAAGAAAGAAAGGGTATTTTATTAAATTAAACGTAATCTGCATTAGTAAAGAGAAATATTAAACAGGGGTGTTTTAATAAATTAAAGGTAATCTGCATTAGTAACGAGAAATATTTAAAGAGGTTGGGTTTGGGGTAAATAGGTACTATCTCGGTTGACAAACGTATTATCAAAATTGGCAATGATAAATATGGGTGTAGGTATTGACATGATGCTAAATGTAAATTTTTTATAGCATGTGATACATGGTTGGAAAGGTAATTACAAGGGCTACAAAATCAAATAAAAATTCAAGATGGCGCCCATATGAAAAACAAAAGTTAGTGTCATTAAGTCGAAAACAAAAGACGATCGATAATTTTCGTGAGAACTAAAGTATTCACCATAAAAAAGTGTTCTAATAATATCATAGTTTGACAGGAGTGAAATAAATAGTTTACTAATTAACGTAAAACGAAATCGTCAATTTTCAATTTGTTTTAAAATATTTCAAAAGCGAAACGTTTTGAGCAAATTCTTAAAAAGAATTTGAAATCAGCATAAAATTCTTTAAAACTTTTCTATTTTAACTCTCTCTCTCTCTAACTTCAATAACAACCGAGATCCCAATGGTGAGCATCGAATTTGGGACACACTCTATAGTACATTGTTTTGTACACACACTTCAACATTCAAAAAAAAATATTTTTCCCCCAAGTCAATTTTTTTAAGTAATAACAGGGTGGTTCATTATGACAGGAAGGAGATTGTTTCTCTTATTAATTTGATGTCACACACAAATGGGCCAAGGCAAAACTATCTCCTAATTTTTTGGAAAAATGTTAAAAAACATCCATTTTGTCGTCTTAATTTAGTTAATATCGAAATATATACAGGGTGTTCCATTTCAAAATCCAAACTACGTAGCTAAAATTCAGAAACCAATGAAGATGTAGCAACAGTGCTTTATTTAAAAAATGCATTTTAATGTATCATTTGACCACCCAAGATTCAATATCTTGTAGGTATAGTAAAAAAGTTGTAAGTGTGAGCCACTATTTTGTGACACCCGGTATATTGGCTCCAAAGCTAAAATAAGATGTCTTGAAGAAAATTTCAAGAATGAATCCCTGGGTTAAATCCATAAAGCCCTAAAACAATTTCTTAGCACTTCAGAAGCAGTTAAAATAGTCGAGTGCCGATATATCCTAAATATATATTTACAGGTCACCACCCAGCGTCAACAATTTGACCTGGGTAATACAAAATGAACCATCGTCCGTCGGTACATATACTTTTTATTGCCGTTAAACACCCAGTAAACTCTAACCGAACTGAAAAGTACAAAGGACCCGATTATGGGCGACATGCATTTAAAGTGAGGCAAATTTTTAGAATGAGTGAGATTTCTAGTAAAAAGAGCTGCAGATAAAGAGTAATTATTGGAATCGTATTCATTCCCTTATTCTACTGATTTTTTCATATTTTGAAATGTTTAGGAATTATTTACCAAAATATCCATTATTTCTGTAGTGTGTTTTACTTTTATGTGGGGGACGACAAGATAATACAAACAAAGGGTGTTATGATGTATAAAATATTAAACGGTTCTTATGTACGTAGCTCATGGGTCGAAATCTTTATTGGGAAAACTAAAAAATATTATCGAAAAACTAAAACCACTTTCTATCATGTTATACTGAGTTTTAACTTCGACAAATCAACAATTTTTTTATGAGATTATTTTTGCAAATACTCCTAAATGGAAAAATGAATAAAATTTTGCGTGGGGTGTCTTTTCTGCCTCTTCAAAAAAGTGTAACATCTAAAATAATAATTAGGGAATACAATATTTGACTTCTTTACAATTTTCATATTATTTCCCATGTCCCGTTTTCCGACGCACCACCTGGTATTATTATATTATCAAATTTATGTATTATTATAATATTATAAAATTTATGCAACCAAATTTTTTGACTGTTTCCTAAGACAGGCAATGTCTGTTTGTTTATGCACGCCAGTTGTAAAATAAATATTAAATATTAATTAATATAAATAGTAATTTTAAAATGGGAATGACGAACAGTTTATTAATCTACAACCTTGATAAGCAAGAATCGACAGAAAAAATTATTCCCTATACTCTTGCCCTTAATAATCGCCACAAATTTCCTAAACAACCTAAAGCTCATTAAATATACTTCAAAAAATAATATATTAACGTTAAGTAAACTTCTTTCAAATTTAACACTGGGAATTAACATTTTTTTAGTTCCCGGTAAATACGTAATTCTTATTTGGCGGCAACGTTGCATGAAGTGGCAACGCGACTCTAGTTTCTTGCATATATATATATTTTGGAAGTCTCTTCGTAGCTTCTACGTGGTGTATACGAGAAAATTATTAATTAAAAAATTGCTTCCCCTCTTTTGACTTTTGGAATCTTGAGGCTCCCCCAAATACAAATCTATCAAAAGTTTAGGGATATTTTACAGAGAACTCGTGGAAGTTAGGTCGCCTCTTATAAATAACGGAAGTGACTACTTAACAGGTATCAATATATATATATATATATATATATATATATATATATATATATATATATATATATATATATATATATATATATATATATATATATATATATATATATATATATATATATATATCACTAGGTAAACATTAAAAAAATCAAAAGAATTTAGTATAGGTATTAAGTGAAACAGGCCGGGCATTAGAATAGCGAATTAATGGCTATTGGTCATAAAACTCAAGCCAATAAAAAAAATTCATTAGGTTTGGCACAAAAATCCATCGTAAATAATAAAAATAGACTTTTTCAAAAAGAAAGAAAAATGAGAAACTCAAAAAGAATTCTAAAAAATCGTAAAAGTTAAAAATAGGTACGTGCAAAAACTACACCTTTTCGAAGGCAGTCGTTATTGTCAGAAGTTCCTTTTCTCGGCACAAATCTTGATTGGATCTGTCTGTAATTACGAAAGTGGATAGGAGATAAACGCCTCGACCGGAGCGTACGTTTTGTAGAATTTAGTGAAAATGGCGGGGTAAAAAATAGTACAAGAGCCAAAGAACTTTAGAGCTTTTTTTGAGGCCAAAAAACAGTGTTGTACCTACCTACCTGTGTGTATGCCTGGGGGTGACATTAATAAGCTTATCCTATTTTAATTCAGTTTTCTCAAGGGAAAAGGTCGTTGAATTTCCTATGTTTCAAACACAAAAAAAATATACGTGTGAGTTAGCATTGAAAAACACGGAGTCGCCGTTATTATGATGCTAATTTAGCCGGAAGATAGAATTTTCACGTCACTTTCGATGGACCACACGAATGAAATTGACGTCAAAACGTCGGTCTCAAAGGATATATTATAACATAACCATGGAGTGCCAGAACTTGTCCTGCCGCAACTCCCTTGGCAGTCCTAATTTTATAATGATTTTATAATATTGGGGCAGCCAAGTAGTTGCAACAGGGTGATGTCTGACAAACCATGATGAAATAGTACTCCTTCAGATCGACATTTTGACGTCAACTTCATTCGTCTGGTCCAGGATAGTCAAAGATGCAAGTGGAAGTTACGTCACAATTCCATGTTTCGCCTAAATCAGCATTATAATAATGGTGGCTCTATATACAATACATACATAGGAAATTTGTCGGTCGCGTCGGTTCTCCGACTGTGAATAAATTTGAATGATAAAAAACGGGTTTCTTACGATTATGATTCAAAAACTCTGACCACTTTAGATTACTCCTGATACTCTAGAAGAAACGAATTCTTGAAAAGGCAAGATAATTAGGTAATGTTTAGTATTAGTAAGACATTATATCCCAGTAATACGACCCATATTATGATTTATTGTAGCTTACCTCTACAATTTATCTTATTATATTTAAAAATTGTAGAGGAAAGTAGAAAAATAGGAAATACCGTTTTGTTCTTCAAATAGTACAAAACTCATAACAATTAAAGATTTTTATAGAATTTTTTTTGACGTAACAACAACCGAATTAATTTTGTCTCTTTGTAATCACGTGTGCAAAAGCAACCAATGACAATAACATTACAATAATAACAGCCAATGGGTAGTTATCATCACTTATGTCATCATACGTTACCATGGAAATTTTTTTTTCACAATTCTGTAATTGTTTGACAATTTAAAATGTCATCACGTTCGGCAAGATTTGGTAAACAAACCAGTCCTTCAATAGAAAAAATTATTGGAGAAAATACACCAAAAAATACTGTCAACAGTAAATAGTATACTTGGAAAATATTAATGGAGTTTTGCAGCACGCGAAAATATACATTCGATGGAAATCGTACAGTGGAAGAACTGGCATTATTACTTAAGGATTGGGCGGTTAATATCAGCGAAAATATATAACAAATAAATTATTACAAGAAAAGTACTACAATGAAAACAAAATCATAATAGATCCATTCAAGAGTGTGATTTTTAAACAAGCGCGTAATGCCTGCGACGCAACACGGAGAATTCTATAAAAAGACCCTTCTAAACGTAAAATGAGTTCTGTGGCATTAAGTTCATTGGAAATAAATAAAATAATCAACTTCTGGAATGAAAATACCCCTGAAGCACTTCAGCGAAAGTTTTACCATATCGCCGCAGTTGAATTAGCTTGGAGAGGCGAAGCCGATACTTGTTTGGTTGAAGTTTTTCATATCGCCAGAAATAATGATGGTTCTCCAACAAATCGCATAGAATATAACCCAGTTTTTAGTAAAACCTGTCATGGGGGCTCAAAAAGCTGCACTGGCAGCAAATGGCTAGTTCGGAACAACAACAACGACGCATGTCCCGTCAGGCTATTTCTCAAATTATTATCTAAAAGGGGCACAAAGATTAAAACAATAGAGTCTTTCTAAGACCAAATCGCCACTGGGAGACTGAAAACGATAACTGGCACGATAATATGCCAATAGCAGGCGCGGCCCGTGAGTTTTTTTACAGGTGGGTCAAATTTCGTGAGTAACTAGTGATATCAACGTAACAAGCAAAATACACTTTTTTAATTAATGAAGGTTTTTTAATAATGTGCCTAGTTCTGCCAAGAAATTATTTACCTACAAATAACACCGCAAAAACATAAAATATTAAAATTTTTGCAAACAAGCAGCAGCAGTCAGCAAAACTTTGCTGACTTTTTTTTAAATTATACGTGCAAACCTTTTTAATATTATTGTTTTATAATTTGCTTACCGTTCATGTAGTTAAATGTGTTTGTATATCAAATCGATCCTTCTATCCTTCTGTTGGGAGAAATTTTCAATCACTAGCTCATTAAAATTATAAATACTTCTAATAAAAAGTTTTTCAATGCTTAACATAGCTAAAGCGCTTAACCTCGACTCCCCCATTGTATTTCTTAAGAAAGTCTTAATCCTTTTTAGTGTAGAAAAGCACGTCTCACTTTCCACTGTCGTCAATGGAATAGTAGGTACATAAAATCCGAAAACGTTTCACTGAGGCTCATTTCTAACAAGACCTGTAAAATGGCAACAGCACCCGCACTATTATAAAAATCTTCACGACCAAATAAAACTTATACAATTCTGATTTAAGCTTGGAAACGTTCAACATCTCATAATTATCATTTAAATGTTTTATGTCAGTAACGCCAGTTTTAGTCCATAATAAATCATTGGTACAAAACAAAACACACGGAAAACAAAAACGCACTTTTTACGTTGCAACCGCAAATCCAGTCAGAAATGTTGTACATACTTGGCTTAAAATACCTGTTAACGTCTTTCCCTCTATCTTTCGTGGTCTGGTTTAGGTCCAAAAAAGGTTTGGGGCGTCCTTTCTCTTTAATTTCTAAACGTTTTTCAAATGTCAATGCACCACTTATTTTACACTGCAGTATTTCTTGCACTGTCAAAGCCATTGTTAACATAAGTTACATGGACATGGAATTATTAAGAAAAAGGGCATGGCAAAGGTGCGCCTGATGGAGTTGGAGGATGTTTGAAAATAATAGCTGATAACTTGGTTGCTTCTGGCGGAGACATTCCAAATGTAAGCGGGTTAGTGAGCTCATTGGAAACTGTTGTCAAAAGCATCAAAATCATTAACATTCCTTTTGACGAAATAGATAACTGCACTATATCTTTGCCAGAGAAGGTTAACCAGTACTAGTACTGTACAAAAATAATACAAATAACAAATATCCAATAATATCCAACTAAAACAATAGAAAAACAGTAAAAAAAGTTAAATATTTGAACATTTTTAACCGGTAAACAAGTTTTGACGTTTGCTGGGCTACATCATCACTCACTTGTCATTTCTGACAGCGTCGCATGCTGTGTTGCCAGGTTTCTGTTATTACTGTAGGTTTTAATGTCTTATATAGGCACAATAATACAATTATTATTATTATTAATTATTAGTAGTAAATACCTAAATATCTTAACATAAAATTAGGTAAGCTTATATTAAATGTATAAATGTATCGCGAATTGCGAATATTGTTCTAATAATAAATTGGTCAGACTTAAATTAGTGAATTAGAATTTGCGACAACCCGACACCCAGCGCGGTGGTGTTGACAACCACGCGCGCCCCGAAAGCGATATTATTGGTGGGTCGTCGACCAATTGTGTCTCTTTTTAACTTAATGAAGCGCGTATGTCTGTTTCTCTCTTACTTTTAATGAATTTATATCGTCCATATAAACCTAGAAGATCAATTTAAAATATGACCCAGCCCGGAGCAAGCTTATTGGATATCCTTTGACGACGGCTTGGTTTGATTCTTTCTTGGGGAGCTTTCGCATGGAACTTTGAAACAAAAGATACTTTTTTGGTTTTAAAAAATTAAAAAATAAAATATTAGGTAGGTCACTGAAAATTTTAGGTGGGTCATTGACCAAATGACCTTATGGACGGGCCGCGCCTGGCCAATAGGTAGAAATATAATTAACGAGTGGACAAAATCTTCTGCTGAGGCAATAGGTTTGGATACACAGAGGATAAAAATTGCCAACCACTCATCTACTGCAGGTAGTCAGCTGGCTAAAAGTGGAGTACAAGAACAGCAATTATTAAAAATTACAGGACATGCTAATGCTAATTCCATAAAATCATATCTAAATATTGATCAAGACCATCATAATAACATAATCAACGGTGAAACACCTCTTCAATGGAATCGAATACGTCATCTGCATCTAGTTTAAATTTTTCTAATTGTTCTTTTAATAACTGTATTTTTAATAAATAATTTTGAATAAAATTTAAAAAAAATTGCAAAAAATTTTCTCGCCGAATATCCCTAAATAACTCAAAATTTTATTACAACTTCCTCAAGCACGTCGGTTTTTAACAAGAGCCCTCTGCCTACGACGTAGGCAGAGAGCTCATGTTAAAAAGCGACGGCCTACGACATCGGGCTGTTTTCAAGTAACGTGCTTTCGAAATCTGTAATAAAACTATCTCGTACATAGGTGGTTCTAGACCTCTATATTTGGGGGGGCTTAACCCCCTGGTTCATATATAGGCGGCCCCCACCTAAAACCGTCTATGATCTCGTAGTTATCAATGCTCTTGGGATATTGAGCTCATAAATCAGTTAATGGGTATTCAGTTGTCTGATTGTTAGAAATGGCATGGTATAGGTACCTATACCTAAGTATACTATTCCATATTTGGCTACTTTTCTATATCTTCTTATCTGGAAACCAAATTAATGTGTTTTTGCATTACTAAAGTACTTTTTTAATCGTAAATTTTTATCCGAAATGTTACAGTAATAATTTTAGAATATATCCGTTGTTTCTATAAAAGTTTTAATTGCCTTTAAGTCTACACCAATACCTGTAAAGAGAATTACCTCACAAAATATATTAAGGGAAAAAAAATCTAAAAATATTGCTCCAGTGACGCTTGTGTTAGTTACTAAGTTAACTGATGAAGGTTCTAGTATTAAAATTGCTAGTGTAGCTTCGTTAAATTGTTAATTCTCCTTCTCAATACATTTATACCCTGACTACCAAACGCAGGATTTTCTCAAGAACGCCGGGCTTCAACCTGCTAAACATTTCGGTACGAAGTTAATCATCCGAAGGGATCGCTTTTAAGCTCGGAAATTGTTTTTCGCAACGGCTAATTTTCTCGAAATGACCTGTTGAAAAGCAGGGTATTATTTAAAATACGATTGTTAAGAGCATGCTTACAAGATATGAGAAAAGACCAAAGATTAAAGTCTAAGCCTGTAGTTAAAATTAATGCAAAATTTTTTTGCCTTAGGTTTGTAAGTGGAACAATAACTATTGGATACCTTTAGAGTCTTCCCCTTTCGTTTTATCGTTTAAACCACTTAAGAGAGGATCAAAGTTATTTTTATTGTAGGTATTTAATTTTTATTTCCTTTAAAACAACGCAGTTCGTTAACGTTTTGATGTAATACCCCAGATAAAACCAGACGTAATACTCTGTACTTAACAGGACTCTTCCAATAGTGTATCACAAGGCTACTTTTCCATTAAAAAAAATCGAGATAAAATTTACATCACCCTTAAAGTCTACCAAGTTTTAACCCTCTATAGTTCCAAAATTACAAGGGTAGGCAATAAATGGTAAATATACATCAAATTTTAATTTATTCTTACTAAAAATACTAGTCAAGAGGTTAGGTAAGCGATACATACAGAAAAAAGTTCGTTGTTGGTAGGTCCTAAAATAATTAATATAGCCAGGTAAAAAAATTATCGTAGGTTATACGTGCATCTCTAATTTTTCCGAAAAAATTTGAGAAAACGAGTTGCTAAGCAACCTTTTTAACAAATAGCATGGGTATTGGGTTTGAAGTCGAAGACGAACGAAAATTGTCGCTTGTGATCGGTCAGAGTTAAAACAAAGGAAATAGTCATCATAAAAAGTCCACTTGGTCCTTTACGCACACAGATGTACCTAGCATTGATTTCTACTCCGGACTAGTGGGTTGGCTAGTTTTTTTTACAGAAACAATAAACAAAGTCAAAATGGCACATAATTTCACTGCCCATTCAAGTGATGAACAAGAAAAAAGAAAACATGAAATACATAATATATTTGTATAATTTTTTGTGCTGTCTCATTTTTTGTAAATTTTTTTACAATGTGACATTTTAACACCGCACAATAAAAATACCTTGTGGATTAGTATAAGATAATAGCCCTGTTCGCACAAGAGTCACAAACCAGTCAGAGCCAATAAAAATTACTGGAAACCAGTCGGCAAACTGTCACGTTACCAAATATCTAAAATTTGATTGGCGCTGATCGGTTTGTGATTCCTCTACGAACAGAGCTATTATAGTAGGTAGGTACATGGTTATTAGCTATAAATGGGTCACCCCCTTATCTAACTAATATAGTTCAAAATTTGGTTTTTCATTTTATATTATGCAATAGGGAATATGCATAAAACCCAAGTAAATCTGAAATATTTTTTTATATTCTCTACATAAATTAAATGTTTATGGCGGTTGCTGTTATCCATTTATTTTAGTCTTTATTAACAAAAAAACAAGGAATTTCTACTGCAAATTTTTGCACCAATTTCGAAACTTGTAAAACGTGATCCCATTGGCTCCGCGAGTACCTGGCATGCGTTGCAATGCCACTGAAAGAAAGAAAGTGTTTGTGTTTTAATTCTGTTTATTGAAGTACTTTTGGATTTGAAATGTCGCTGTTCAATTCAATGTAATTGTGAATGAAAAAAAATTCATTCACAATTTTCTCAAATATATCCATTTTCCAGTGATTTTAGGTTTAGGTAAACGGTCGCTGTTTTATTCAATGCAATTATGAATGAAAAAAAATGTATTTGTATTATTTCAGAAACCTCTGCGGACGCACAACTCACGAATGTTTCATCGCAATCGGATGAATGGTATAGGAACGCATAAGGGACAAACAAAGAAACATTCATTTTTATTTATTTAGATACATAGACAGAAGATAGAAAAAGATAATGAGTACATGGCCAATGCCAGTGTTGTAGGGCTATCGAAAAATCCATAAAAATGGCACTTAATGCGTAACTCATCCAATGAAATACCCCTGCACTTAAAGTAGAAGGTTCCTAAAATCTTATTCATGTATATTTCAAGCCGCAATCGGTCCGGGAACTTTTCAGTTTTGCAACAAAAATTGGCATTTTTAAATTTTGACACACGATATGTTAATAATTTCGAGTAAATAAATTGCAATTCTATGTTTTCATGGCAATCTTCACAAATTTGAAAATTTTCAAATTTTGCAAGTAAACCTATTTATTTGCAACTTTAACGAAAAAATAAGCCATTCACATTAGTGGGAATTATTCTTAGATAATTAGCAGATAAAATAAACACAAAAAGAATCCCTAAATGAGGAAAATAGTGTGGAATAATGTCGGTTAAAAATAAGATTTGTCGGAAAAAATCAAAAAAATTCTGGTTTTAGCCCTTAAATACGCTCCTGGATGACCCATTCGGTATTCCTTTTAAAGTGCGATTATCCCTTTATAAGATAGTGTTAAAAAATTGGAAAAAAATTAAATAGGAAAAAATACAGAGTGATTGAAACGTACCGATGCAGAGGGCAAAAAAAGTTAAAATATCGAAATTTAATCGGCGATTGCCCCCTTCCTATAAAGAATAAATAACCTAAAAAATCTGTGGATCATGTATTTCGACGAGCTCTTTCCGATGGCGTATATGGGATTTTAATTTGAACCATTTTCAGCCCACAAAAAATTAAAAACCCTAAAATATTTGGGTCAAAAATCAAAATTCCCAGTTTTTCCCAAATATATCCATTTTCCAGTGATTCTATGTTTAGGTAAATGTATTGCAAAAGGAAAGTATTTAAGATTTTAAAGTTTCACTTATAAATCAGTTTTTCGAACCGACGGACGAACGTTTTTTTGTTTTCGAGTTATTTATAGGTACCAAACCACTAAGGACAAATGGCTGCTTTTTAATTTGTAATAAATTATACTAAAAAGTAAGCATTTTTTGTTGCTAAATTATCCTAGTAATTTTCTTGAAAATATTATTTTTAAGTTTGTAATAACGATATTAAACGATTTATGCAATAAAAAAAATATGTGCATATTTCTTATTGCTTGATTAATAGCCATAATAATGTTATTGTAAACCGACGCGACGGCAATGTATATGTATATTATGGAAAAAAATATTGGGGTGGGCTATTCTAGTTCTGGTTTCTATCGAGGGGGGGGGGGCTAAGCCTCTGCAAGCGCACTCCTAGTTATACCTATGATTACATAGAAAAATGCTATACATATACATAAAAAATGCACATTGTGGTGAAGCTTTTTTCAAAATGTGTGTGCAGTGCAGTGCAGTAGCAAGTCTTTAAGTCCAACACGCTAATTATATTTCTTTTAAAGTTATTTAATTGTAATTAATCACACTTTCCCCCCCGATACGATAAGTGCAACAACCTCTTAAAAAATCGCAATAACCCCATTAAAAAATCTAATAATCAAGTTTCGAAAAAAGTCACGGCGATGCATTGGCACCCTCTTATAGGGTAGCATCTAAAACTTTATCATCTAAGAAATGCTTCTTAAAAATTTAATAATACAAACCTTGGTTGGCGCGAACTACCCCTAAAAAAAGCACCATTATTAACGTCGTGAATGACAGACGAGGGGTGCGAAGCTCCATAGTTACAGGGGGTGTTCCGAACAGCTACACTCTAGGGGGTAATTTGGGCATCACTAGCAGCGACGTTCGGTTGTCTTTCTGTCTGTCACATGACTCGATGCAGGGTCGTTGTTAAAAGTCGGCCTGTAATGAAAATAATTTAGGGTTAGATATCAAATGCATAATAAATGCCAAAAGGGAAATAGCAATAGAACTGAAAGTTTTAAAAAATTTTACCTCAATAGTTACCATTAATGAAATTAAAGCAATCAATATAAAAAGAAGTATATTTTGCGATCATATGACTATAACTGAGCTATTTGTACTGAATATAGATAATAGTAAATTATTCTTTTGGGTAAAAAATTTATATTTTTTATGGAGAATCTGTAGGGTTGACTACAACCAAACCATAAAAAGTAATAATCTAAATAAAAGATGCTGTATTTTCTTCAAACGTTCAAATTTAGCAAATTGGCAGAATATTTATTAAACTGTTACATAATTATGAGCGACTGCAAAAGTATTTTTCTAACTTCTTCTGCTATTGTATATGTTACAGAAAACATTCGATTTCAGGATATAATGAACTATTTTGGCCAAGGACATATTAAAACTTCCTGCCGTTGTTAGGACGTTTGCGTTTTTCCTAGGACCTACTAGTATTGCCTAATACTTTCTTGGATAAACTAGGATGGCTCCAGGGTTTGTTTAGTATTAGTTGATCAGTTTTTGTTTTTAATTATAATCTCTTTTTTGTTACATCATTAAAAACAAAACTGATCAACTAACTAATACTGAGCAAACCCTAGTACGTCCTAGAAAAAACGCAAATATCGTAACATCGTGAAATCGGATGTTTCCTGTAACATACGTATATGTTACCGGCCAATCCCGATTTCCGGATAAACTAGTTTTCCAAGACCAAACCAGTCTATCCGTAGAGCGATAGGATGAACTAGTTTGTTCTATTCGATTTCAGGATATACTAGTTTCGCCTAGGACATATTAAAACTGCCTGCAGTTGTTAGGACATTTGCGTTTCTCCTAGGACGTACTAGTATTGCCTGGTACTTTTAAGGATAAACCGGCATGACCCTAGGGTTTGCTCAATGATATAACAAAAAATATGTTATAATTAAAAACAAAAACTGATCAACTAATACTAAGCAAACCCTAGGACTCCTAGGAAAAACGCAAACGTCTTAAGCCTGCTTTTAACTAGTTTAAACTAGCTAATCCTACAAAGTAAAGTAAAATCGCAGTTTGAACTAGTATAGACTAGGACAAATCAGTTTTTCGTAGCAACCCTACATTAGTTTCAGGACAAATCAGTTTTTCGTAGCAACCCTACATTAGTTTCAGGACAAACTAGCTTGGACTAGGACAAACTAGTTCATCCTATCGTTCTTCGAATAGACTGGTTTAACCTAGGAAAAACTAATTTATCCTGAAATCGGGTTTGGCCGGTAAAATATATAATTCGCCAAAATACTTGAATGATTTATCAAGTCACATTTGGTAAATACTTTTGCTGCCGCTAGCGTCGTGGACAAAAGTACCTGACCGTACCGAATGCAACAGTACGTAAATATTGTCAAATATTAAGAAAAACATTAAAGCTTAAGAAAATAACTACTTTATTGCTTCGTTAAAACTCTCTAAATAAGCCTACGCCTAAAAAATCATTAACATTACTCAAAGAGTAAATTATAGCTTTACACAGTAAAAAATCCAGTTGATTAACCACAAGAGATGTCTGATTTTATTGGCCGGATTAAATTTTTTGATTTAATTTGTAATTATTTTCTAAATCAGTTTCATAATCTTCGTTATGATTCAAACAAATTACTCATTCTCGATTACTTTAAATCGATACTGATCAAATGCATAAAAAAGACAAATATTTTAAATCATATTTCCTTGTCAAAATAATCACAATAATCAGTATCAATCACCTACTGACTAAAAAATACTCAAACTTCTAAACCAAGCCGCCAACACATGCGCAGTACGCAACCTTTTAATCACAAGGGAGTACCGATATCCATCCACCCCGCTGCAATCTGCAAAAATTCCATTTAATCGGCAGTAGGTATGGCGGTTTCTGTGGTAGTGCAATGTGCAATGTGAGGTTATAACGAATGAAGTGGTCAACCTGTTCTAAAATTTTACGAATATTCTTTTAAAAACTTTGTTGTTACATCATGTTGGTGAAATTATGTTTCAAAAACAAAAGAAATACGCAAAAATCTCAGATCTTGAATCCAATCCCTTGGAGGAACTCATGCACCAATGTAAGTTATTTTCCATGTATTTTCAAAGAAAAGATTTGTCATGCCAGGTCTTCATTAGTGTTTTATGTATTTATTTACAGATGAGTAAATCATTTTCGTGTTTTTACTTCATATAATTATTTTCAACTTTTACACTGTAAAAAAAAATTATTAAATTTTAAATCAAATTCAACCCAATTTTGACTAAATCCAGGTCCACGCCTCACCTCCCCGGATTTTTGTTTATGATATGGGACAAACAATTCCCATGCTTTGGGAATTTGCATTACGTATCTTTTATGGCATAGCTTTCGACCGGTTTAGTAGGTGGTAGAGTGTTGTTGTTCGTTTGCCTTTGTTCTTGTGCACACACAGACTAATTGAGTCCATTGTGCACTATTACTTTTCTTCATTTTGTATATTGTTTTGTATTGTTTATTAAAGTATGTATCTTGCAAATAAATAAAAAAAAATATATATAATTTCATCTGTTTGTTCTTTAATGTGTTCCCTTTTCTTATGTATTATAGTATTGTCATTTAATAAATAAAATCGACGCCCTAATCAGGTACTACTGATGATTGCATATCAATCACATTGGATTTAAGATTTAATAAAAAATTATTAGAGTATTATGGAAATTTAATCATTATGGAAGAAAATTTTAATAAAAATTGATTTAGATGTAATCAGAATTAATTGTTAGGTTAATCAATTTTGAATAAGAAAATTTAATCACAGATCCTTCGATTTAATCAATATGCAGTGTTAATTTTTTCAATCAATCTGGCGTGGACCTGGATTTAGTCAAAATTGGCTTGAATTTGATTTAAAATTTAATCATTTTTTTTTACAGTGTAGGCTCGCAAAAGTTATCCCAACAAATTACTCCTTAATTACTTAAGTATACATTGTTTCTAATAAATCATTAAATTATTCTGTTGCAATACTGCACTTTTCGAAACACTAGTGTGGATAATTTTTAATTAAAATTTATTATTTTAAGTAATCATTCATATACATTATTTGTTTTTATGTATGTTCTAAGTGCACACTTAGATTGGAAAAATGTGTACCTACTTATAAATTGATTATGGAAACTGAAAAAACGGGGATTTTTCAGCGAGTTAATTAGAACCTAGATTTGGTCGGATCAGGGGCAGCTGCTAGATATAATTGGTCCAGGAGCGAATCTACCAGTTTTATCTGGGTCCTCAGAGTTAAAAAAAATGCTGGTTAGTAAAAATGCTTAGACTCGGGGGCCTTATAAGTTGCTACGCTATGCTAACATTATTTAGTTATCAAATATTTGCGTTCTTGAAGTCGCAGTTATCAGAAACTAGTTTTTATTTAGTTACCTTCCTGTATCTGGAAAGTTCTGCTTAGACAAAAAATTATAGAAACCTACGCAAACATCATTTGAAATAGTTTGTTGTAATTATTCACCAGATTTATTTAAAAATTGTAATTGGAAACCATACCACCTGCGCCGGGTTGTACTGCAAGACAAAGTATTTATTTTCTCGAGTCATTTAAACCCTTATTTCCGCCGTCTTTGTATCTTCTTTCATGGAAAGATAATTTTATCGTGCAATAGCACAGTGTGCTTAATTCAATAAAGAAATCCCTGTAGAAAGGATAAAATCGGTGCAATAAAAAGATATAACATATTATAACACAATGCATGATTTTCGTCATTGAATTGTTAGAACTGATGCTGGACAAGTTATACTGTTTAGTTATCAACGACTGAGTTTTTGAGCAAGAATACTTTGCCCTTTGTATACAGTATGTCCGCGAATGGGGTTTAGAAGAGGACAAATGGACCAAACGAAAGTGTTGCTCGTAAAATAGATAAGATTCACTTCATGAAAAATTAATTTTTGATGCAGGGAGCATAACAAATTTGAAAATGTTATTTTGCGTAAGAGCAAACATACCTTGTTTATTTTTTCTACCAAAAGAACACATATGAAATATGTTTTAAGTTAAAGCCTAAGCCGAAGTACAAGATTTTATAAAAACATTGAAATATTAAAGTAACGAGTTTAATCACGTTATTTTTTTAAAGTTCCAACTATTCTCTCTCACACCTTTCACCAGAGTACTACTTGCTACATATTAAACACTAATGACACCTATGGATATGTTTGTCAATGTCTTTATTAAATGAACCAATTATTTAATTTAAAATACTTCTCATCAAAATGCTATCTACTAAGCAAAGGATTATGGGGATGGCCAAGTATCATACCGCTACATCATGGAACAATTTAACGATAAATCTGTAGGAATCCTTATAACTGAAATGACAATCTACAACACTATAAAAAAAGTTCCAAAGAACTGGTTCGGTTTTGAATCTCAAGAAGAAGAAGAAATATGACCAAAACGATGCTGTCACAGTCTTAGTTCTTCAGTCTGTTAGGGAAACTTCTGTGATATCCCTTAGAAGTCATGCTATAATCATCTTCTAGAAGTTGTAACAAAATCATTTTCAGATTATCTTAAAAGGAAATAAATTATTTCCGTTCAAACCCCACCTCAAACAGTGGAAGGTATGAAGCGAAAAGACTAGATTTTTGTTTATAGGTGGGAGACCAAATTTTAAGTGGAAATATCCATTTTCATAAATTTATTATGTTTTCTGATGAATGTATATTTTTTACTAATGAAACTATAGCATCTCTGGATGTCAGGTACTGGTCTCGAGAAAACCCCAAATTTAGAGTGATGAGGCGAAGACAATATTTTACAAAAGTAAATGTGTGGTGCGCGATATCTGCCCATGGCATTATTGGCACTTTTTTTTTAATAACACCCGCAATAGAATAATAAAATTCGCAAGTTGGACCACTTCTGAAATTTACTTAGAAATGCTGGATACATACAAAATGTATTTTCAACACGAGGGTTCTCCAGCACATTGCGCTCGCGAGGTAATATAATGGCTTCCCCGCAGATTTGCTCCAAGGTGTATTGGTAGAAATGGCCTAATTTTGTGGTTCCCAAGGAGCCCTGACTTAACGTTGGCCGATATGTTTCTATGGGGCCTTTTAAAACAAATTGTTTATGCCACTCAAATACAAAATACTGACGTGCTAAAAGGCAGAATTACCCAGGCTATTCGTTCAAAATCCCAGGAAGAAATCAGAAGTTCCATCAGATATCTGAGGAAGCAGTTAGAAAAATGTGTTGAATATGGGGGTGAAGTTTTTAAATTTTGATATCTTTATTGCATTGCTTAGTTTATATCATATTCTTTTGAGTTTACTTAAATGTTCGTATTATTAAAAAATTGCACTGGAATAAGAAGTATTTTGAATTAAATTGCTTCATTTAATAAAGACATTGACAAACATGTCCATAGGTGGCATTATTGTTTAATCTGTCCCATAGTACTCCGGTTAAAGACGTGAGAGAGAATAGTTGGAACTTGGGACTGGAAAATAATGTGATGAAAGATTAAGGTCGGCAGAAGCGCTTTTTCTTTACCATTAATCGCTCCCTACCTGCATGGAAATTTTCACGTTGCTGGCTCAAAGGAAAAATTTGTTTAAAAAAAACAGGCCGGCAGACATGTCATTCCCTGTTAATCCAAATGTCGCTTGCTTCCCGGTACAGGTTGGACGCCTCTAACTCCTGGGCTTTACATTAAATAATAAAACCACTCTTCATACGCAACATTCGCATACACTATGGTTAACGTTTAACAAAATTTGATTCTTTAGTATGTCATCTGTCATCTGTCATTTGTGTTAAAAGCCAAAGTAGTTAAAAATAGTTAAAGTTATTCGACTTTATATGGTATTAGAAGGTATAAAATGTATCAAACGGCATTTAAATTGGCTATTTTAACTTATAGAAACTTTAAAATTTATTCAATCGTGTAATTTTTGACTTATGTTGCACATCAGTTGAAACATCTATTTTATTAATACTTATATAAAATAAAACACTTGCGATCATATGACCAGATACGCTGTAATGTCCTATTGGAACAGAAACATGATATTTGAAAATTCTTTAATGGAACTTAAATTTTCTCATATATTGTTGTTATTGGTTTTAAGCACTCGTTAAGTATTAAATAAAATACTATAGGCCCATTACGAGAAGCGACTGTGTGAGGGCAACAGCTGTTTATTTATACCCAACTTGCTGAGCCCAAGAAAACGCCAAATAAAAATAGTAATTTATTTTTAAGAAGGCTTCAAAAGTTGTCCTAAAATATAAACGGTCAGTTATTTACTTTAAATTGGTAATTTTATCAGTGACGTGGTGTCAGATTTAAGCCTGAAGAGGAACTTACTAAATCAGAAATTCTCGGCTGGTAAGAAGTTCTTAGCATTGGGGTAATGTTCAAAAATTCTTACCAATATTACCTGCCACTATCAGGTAATTAATGAACTTCGTCTATTACCTTTCACACAGCTACTAACATACTAACATATTATTAAGTTTATTTGCTGTCCCGCTTCTTTAATCAAATATTACCTAGAGATTTCAGTTACAGTACATAATTAACAATAATTTTTAACTTTATGACTAGTTAATTTACAAATTAACTATGAATTGCTGACATTACTGCATGTAGATTCGTTCAAGTACGCAATAATTACTGTGAAGAAATAGCTTTATCTATTATCTGGCACACAGGTTTTAATTTTATTTATTGTCCCGCGTTTTGAGTAAAATCATATAATTTTTTTTTAACGGAGTAAATTAAAAAAAATATTTTATGTAGAGGAAAATAAATTTAATGATTTTAAACAATAACAAAATCACAGGTACTCTAAGCAATAAACAGCTTAATTATCTAAATAAATTGTCCAAAGTGTCCTCTGTTAACAGCTAAGAAGTACCCTAAGCAGTCATAAAAATGTCGGCTGACATTGCACAACTGGCGTACCGTAGTAGTACGTGAAGCCTCGACAATTCTATTTTTCAGCTCATTTACATCATTAGGTCTCCCTCTCACATAATCAAAAACCCTGGATGATAGATATCCCCAACAAAATAAATCTAAAGGTGAGATATCGGGATTTCGCGTAGGCCATTTAAAAGGACCGAATGGTCCAATCCAGCTACCAGGAAACATGGTGTTTAAAATTTCAGTCACGACTGCTGGGCTATGAGCTAACGCTACATCGTGCTGAAAAGTTATCTCTTCATTTCTGTTTGCTAACGCAGGACCCACTTCCGTTTCCAAAAGTTCCCGATATTTTTCTGCTGTTAATGGGCCGTCTATAAAATATAGCCCGATGATCCTATTTCCTAGAATTCCTGCCCAAACATTAACCCTTTCGCGTCTCTGTGTGTTGGCTGAATTACGTCTCTTCTCTAGCCCGTTCTGCACTCTTGCTTGTTTCCTGTTCCATTTGTAGAAAAAGAATTTTCGTCGGTAAAAAGAATAAGTTTTGTAATATTTGGGGTATTATTCTATCCATCCAATATTCACAAAATTTTATGCGTTCAAAATAGTCGTGCGGTAGAAGCTCATGGACTTTTTGAACTTTATATGAATTAAACTTTTCTTGCTAAAGTGCCTTGTAGGAAATGCTTCTAGATTCATTCGAAATTTCAGCAAGCTGCGTTTGGTTAACTGATGAATTCTCTTCAACTGCTAGACATAGGTCCATTTTTAATCATTATTTACTACAGGGGTATATCTATCTCGCTTTGCATGCGAAGAAACAAGGCAACCCATAGCTATAAATTTTTCGTACAGTCGTTGTACTGTTGTCTTGCTGATTATTGGGTGATCTGGATACACTGCACCAAAGTGATCGGCAACTTCTCGATAAGACATCCCTCTTATGCAGTTTGAAACCATCTCAATTCGTTCGGTAACATCGTAAATTAATGGACATCTTTTAAATATTTTTGTTGTGACCATACAGAAATGTCAGAAAATGTCAAAGTTTTACCTTTACCTGGTTAACACAGGTAAAAATAAGGAAATACGGGGGTTAAAAAGTGCTTTTTATCAAAAACAAAAATGCATTTTTTTAAGTAGTTCTCGGAATTTTTTTGTTACAATAATTGTATTAATTATTTTTAATAAGTTGACTTGATCTATTTCATGTTTTGACTTTATAGCTATAATAATGGGGTGAACATGGGGTCAAAGTTTTACCATGTAAAATTCTATGGCCCGCGTTAAAAAACAATACTGTGCGTTAACTTTAAGGCTCGAAACTACGGTAATCTCAGCATTTACTAGAGATTGCAGTGAAAGTAAATAACCATCAACCAACCAGTTTTCATGGTTACAAAATGGTAACAAACAAGCCTCAGTAAACCTGATGAAACCCAAAAATAGATTAACATGTGTACACACAGAAAAAAGATTCTGTAGTCTGTAGAATAAAATACTCTGGACTCATAAGTACATCCGCGAGATATGTGAAACCCATGGTAAGAGTTAAATTTTTGTGTGATACTTTGTTAAGTCAAGAATACGCATTTCCTGGCATAAGAAAGTATGTAATTTTTTGACAGAAATACTAGCGTTACTTTTACTGAATGAGAATAAAATAAGACAGACAAACCTCCCCCCTTTAGTAACATTTTTCTTTAGCTCGTCGACCACTTTCTTAATTCGATCACTTACTCATTATTCATTGTACTTCACTTTACTAAGCACTTAACACTTATCTGCATAGCTCTACTTAATACCAATTATCTTCTTATAGTGGTAAAACGGATCTAATATTTGAAGATATCTGGCGTAGAAAAATGACGGTGATATAAAACTACAAACAGCCAATCTCACATACATAATTATGAGCTCCTCTTATAACTTTTCCGTAACACATTAATTTTGCTGTTGTTGCGTTAAGTTGATGCTCTGGATAGATAAATATGATGTTTAGCGACTGCTTACTGACTGATGTTTGTGATTTTATAAAGATTTGTCCTAAAATTTAGTTTGTTTGTTTACCTGGCAGAAAAAAGGTTATGTGTATCACGTATTGACTCCGTTAAAGTTGTCACTGTCTTACTGTCTAGGTAACTACATAGAATGGTTCTAGTGTTGTTCAAAGAGTAATAAGATAAAAATAAATAAAGTGCAGAAATGTGTCCAGAATTAATAAGATATTTCAAAATAAACAACGCACAAGATGAATAAATACCTCAAGCCTTGTTTATTTTGTGTACTCTTAGGTATCTAAGAATACCATATATTGATTCTAAATAAGAAATGATATGGTTATATAAGACGTTTTAGTATTCAGGCCGGTGGTGGCTTCCGACAAATTTTCACCATATTTAATGCCACCATAAACGAAACTTTGGTACCCAAGAGGTCGCTCAAGTTGTACATAAATGTTTAAAGAGTGGCACGAGCCACCACTGCGTGTGATAAACAATCCACATTCCCCCTACATCCCAAAATTCTATTCAATTTCATTTGTTTGTTCTTGTTTAGTTTAAAACCTCTATAAATTTGCAGTGAGGTGTCCCATATTGCATAAGAAATGTATACACTAAATTTACATGTAAACCTATTTGTAAAAGCCATAAAAATATGGTTTTACTTCATGTTCATGAATAGAGCCTTTTGTAAATATGTATCTATAAATTACTTCAGTGTAGGAAGCTTTATAAAAGATGGCAGTTTTAGTGCGCTTTCTTTAAGATAAGGTGAGGTAAATACGTACCATTTTCAAACGCAAGAAAAAAGCCCTGTTTCAACTTAACTTTATCAATGAATATATTTATTTATAATAATATTGCTACTGTGCTCTTTTATCTACTACCCAGCAGTTTGTTAATAACCTTAAATACATCATACATCAAATTTGTAAGAAATCTGGAGTACCTAAAAATTTGTTCTTTTTAAAAATAGTACCAGAAAAGGAAAAATATATTAAATTATTCAATGCACTCACTTAATCCGTATTCAAAATCATTGATAAAACAGGATGGGAAATAACAATTTATATATACTATTAAGGGCGAACACCCCCGATGAACGGATGATTTAAGAATTATGGGAGTAGAACTATACAGACGACACAAAGTTATAAGAAATATTATGGCCAGCAGTGAAACACAGTGGCTTCCTAGAAAAAAGAAGAAGAGAAATATTTAGGTATGTATGTTGATGACATATGACATCTGTCTTAAATTTCTCTTTTCTTTTCGGCCAGCCTGTATTTTTTCGTTTTTATGATATTTTTTCATTCTTATTTTTTTTTGCTTTTTCTTCTTCTTAGATCTCTTGTTACACATTTATGTTCTGTTAGGCCACATTCTCTTACAAGCACGGATTGCGAAAATCAAATCGAGACGCTTGGTCATACTTGATTATAGTTTGTGATTCCCGTATGCCTAACGAAGGCATGTCCTGCCTCATACGCCGTTCTATATTCAACTTTTTTAAATTTGTTGTTTACAAATAAATAAATTTAAATGATTTTCATAAGTGCTTTTATCGATAAGTGTTTACGATTTTTTTTTTTTAATTTTACGTTGCTAAGAAATTTTTATCATTTATGATATTATTTCTTAAGGACATTTGTCACACAATTTTTCTAAAATTAAATACATTTTCAATAACTTTCTTGTTAGCTCCTTATCGCATAATTTAAAATTTTTAATTACATATTATGTATCTACAAACCTGAACAATATCCCCTATGTGAAGCTTCTATTTGATATAATATTTAGATTCTTATTTTATGGTAATCCAATTTTTTTTAGTCAATAATAATAAACTTCTATGTACCTACATGGTTTAATGGTGTAAATAACTTGTTTTTTTTTTCGGTCTACTGTAGAATTTTAAATTTTGCACACGTCATTCTTTTACAAATTTTTCAGATTTCGGCGAAAAAATTTAGCAATTTTTAAAATGTGCCAAAAAAATTTTTTTGCGTTTGTTTCTGTCACATTGCAAATTAATTATCTCTGGTTCCAATCATCGGATGAATACCGTTGTCTCGCCGTTTTATTTATTGTTGTGTAGCCTTTCTGATTGCTTGCTGAAAATAATTTTAGAATAGTTATTTATGAAACAAGTTGCAAAATGAGCGACTTTTTTGCACTAGATGTGGAGATTGAAACACGAGCGCAGCGAGTGGTTCAACACATCGTGTGCAAAAAAGAAGCTATTTTGCATCGTGTCTCATACAATATTTTTTGTAATTCAGTTATTATTACGAACAATTATTAAAAAATATTTGATTTGTTTAAATTCCATTTAGACTAAAATAATGTTAAAGGCATTTTTTGTTTCTATGGAAATAGCTTTGATAACAATACTTATTTGAACATGAGTGTTAAAATGAAATCATATTACAACTTGTTTCAAAATGAGCCATATTTGACAATGAAAATCAATGTCAAAAAAGGTGACATTTCATAACTGAATTACAAAAAAATATTTAATGAACACTAATAACTAGGGAGCGGATTCTCTTACGAGGACGTAAAGAGGTCATGGTCAACCATAGGCGCGCATAATTTTTGAAAATATGGTAATCGTTTATGAACTAATAACAACCATATGGTTCCAACCACTTGTTCTATACTGAAAAAACATTGTGGGACATTTCACTACAATTGTGTACCTTTTTCCAACAATTTGTTCTAAAAAACGTCCAAGACCAATTTGTAGCAAAATTTGCTACAATTGTATGAAAATGCATAACAACTGTTGTTACTAATAATCCAATTAGAGTAAATTGCACTACAAAGACTTTGCTACAATTTTGTGTGAAAAAAAGTCCAAACGATTTTTTCAGTGAACACTTTAAATTACATGAATTGCTTGAAATCATTAATCCGCGTAATGACTTGGACAATTTCTCGCGAACGAACAGTTTTCGCGATAAAATGCTCTAGTCAGTACCGCATGAAATCTTATCGCGAAAGATTTTGTCGTAAACGACCGCTATCCGTAGCTTGCCGGTACGCATTTTTCCGTTTCCTATTGGGCTAGCGCAACCGGGTGCGCTAATCGTGTAGGAAACGGATGCGAGACCTGTAATTCCGTTCCCTAAGTTGTTTACACACCTCACGGTTTTATTAAGCATGCCTTTGCCTACCCGAAAAAGAAATATGTGCGTATACGCCTATCCCATCTAATTTATAGGTGTATTTTTTTCAAATTTACATACAAACTAATAATAATAAGGTAATTGTTTGCTATACCAATTTCTGCTATTTTTGCGTTTTTTGGAAAAATTCTTTTATGGTCACATTCTACAGTCTTTCCTGATTGCCAATATACTTGCGCAGATAAAAAATTATGTTGCTTTTATTAATTTTTAATGAAACAAACTTATGGGACCTGGAAGCGAATAGGTGTTTGCTCAGGTTTGCTGGGGTTTATTCAGGTTCTACCCACTTTTACTTAGTCCTTTTAAAATATTTTAACAAAAATTAATAATAGTTAGTGTATTTTATATATATTTCGTACTATTTTTAGGTTTTTAGGTTAGGTTAGGCGCGATCATCGCAACGCTAAATTATAAATTTAGAATACATCGAAATCAATCGCACTGCCAAAACAATGCAATATAAAAAAAGACTAAGTAAAAGTGGGTAAAACCTGAACAAACCCCAGCAAACCTGAGCAAACCCCGCCCGTAGCGCGCGCGACTAATACTTGCATAAGGTGCGTTAACCACTTAGGGAACGGAATACAGGGCTCGCGTATCCGTTTCCTACAGGATTAGCGCACTCGGTTGCGCTAGCACTATAGGAAACGGAAAAATGCTGCCGGTACATCAAAGAAATCGAGTGATCAGTTTGGACGGGATATAGACCGCATTTGTGTTCGCAATTGTTTTGAAATTTGAAAAACATATTGTAGGTGTGAATAAGAATCTCCTGTTGCTATAAAATGGAGTCTTACTGCTAGTCTTTCTTTTGCACTAATGGCTTTCCTAAATTTGGTATCTAGCCTCTTAATTTTTGGGCTGATGGCATAAAGTAAGAATTCAAAATCCCCCTTTGCCATATACATAAAATTGTTAAAATGTCCACTGACTTCTTATCTTTTTTTATCTGAGACAGTACTAAAGTACCGTTAGTGTCTGAAAAGTAGGCAAATATAATGTATTGACACGGGAATTAAAGGATTGGACGTTTGGAGGACAAAGGTCATTAATAAGTCGAATGGCTCTCTTTTGAATAGAATCAAGGATGTTAAGTGTCGAATGTGATAATAAAAATAATAAAATAAAATAAAATAAAATAAAAATGCCGCTCCCCACAGATGTGGGAACAGTATTCTAGATTAGGTCGTATTTAGGAAACATAGAGAGTGTGTAAGTTGGAAGGAGAAAATTACTTTCTGGCTCGAAAGAGCAAACTAAGCTTTTTGTAACACATAACAAGACATAATTTATCACATTTTTTTTTAAACTGAATCTCTTATGTCTTTTTCAAAAGGTTTCCTGGTTAACATACCTACATTTTATTTCGGCCACTCTGGCAAGTGGGCTGGGTAGTGCTCCAGGGCATCAGAGAGGTAGAAGTGCCGGAAGCGACATTATACAAAAAAGTCAATAAAAAAAGACAATTAGGTTCATCGGAGGATTTACAAAAAGGTGAATGGAGTAATGCCGGGTAGCATTTCCAAAAAAAGTCGACTGTTTGAAAAAAACAACATCTTTTTTGCAAGTTAAACAACTTCTGATTTTTAATGTACTTCCATAACCAGGAGTAAGTTAATGGCGGCGGTTTGTTACTCCCTTTTGTTAGCACCATATTTCTTTGTGTTCAATTCCGGCAAATGTCTCTAACAAAGTTCAAATTAAATATTCTTAGGCTATAAAACTATACAGTTATTTTTAATTGATTTGAATCTACTTAATATTGACAAAATTATGCAAAATTATTTTCCACAAGGGTGAACCACAGGTGAAAATATCTTAAATTCAATTGTTTACTATTTCCTGGCTTTTACCTTTTTTGGTCGAGACCACAGAATAAAACTATGCAACATTTATATCGTTTTTTAACATATCATAATATGTACTGGATGCCTTCTATACTGTTCTAGGCTTTGCACCTACCTATGTGGAGTTTTTGCATAGCCGTCCGGTCTCTACTAATAACAAATTAATTGTTTAAATATTTTTTCATGCTCGCCCCCACAGCGTTTAAAAGAGCAAAAAATATCATTATATGCGTTGTGTTTCACTCTAATAATCCATCAAAAAATAAAAGTGGAGTCTCTAATAGGTCGAAAGATATTTATTTATTTCAAGCGCGTGTCGCGAGGTGCTTTGTTGTTTATTATAGTACGTGGTACAGCGCGTCCGAACGTGCATAGGCATGCGGTGAAGCCTTAGTGGCACGAATAGTATGAATAGTATTTCAATTTATTGACAATAATTGCAAAACAAGATTTTAGTGAAAAATGAAATTTTACCATACAATTTTAGATGATTAAAAATTTGTAAACTAAAAAGTTATTCCGTTTCTTATTTTTCGATTACACAGAAAATAAATTAAAAACAAAAATTAGCACTCACTTCGGTAAATGTTCGATAAAGGCATTTGAGTGGCACAATGTACTTTAAAATCAGAAAAAAATGCTGCACGTTTTGTAATATGCGCTATTTTTATAGAAATGTTTACCAATCTTAAAGAAATTTTTATTAACAAGCGTTTACTACTATTTTGACAATTTTTGATGTTTTCTCACAGTGCAGTACAAAAAATGACAATATAGATTGTACGAGTGAAAAAAGCGTTCGATTCTGAATAAGTGTGAGGTTGGTCACACAAGCAAAGCAAGTACGATCATCACACTCATTGAGCCTCGAACGCTTTCTCACGAGTTGTAGGTAGTACTTTTCTTTAAAAAAATCACTGTCACTTTTCACAGGTATTTTTTTATGATGCGTGTCTTATTCGCATTCGAAACAGTTGCTGTACAAGAATCCATGTATGTTTAGAAACAAGCAACGAGTGCAAGATTGCTGAAACTGCAAATCATGCGCGATATGCGGCGCGGCGCACAGCGCGCAGCTCATAGTGCTCGCCGCTTGACACGCGCTCGAAATTAATAAATATCTTTCGACCTGATGGAGACTCCATTTTTATTTTTTGATGGATTATTAGAGTAAAACAACGCATATAATGATATTTTTATCGATTTTATCCGCTGTGGGGGCGAGCATGAAAAAAATATTTGAACAATTAATTTATTATTAATGTTCATTAAATAATGTGGTATAAAATTTTTTGTAGCATGCAATTACAAAGGTAATACAACAATAAATACAACGCTACAACGGTATCAATCCGATGATTACAGTTGGAGATAATGAATTTGCAATGTGACAGAAACAAGCAACCTATTAAAATTCATAAAAACCATAGCTCGGTAGAAACATTTAAAAAAAATACCGATACACGTGTTGGTTAATTTTATGTATACTATTTGTAAATAAAATTTCTAACCAACTGAAAATCATGAAGATTTTTAGGGGTACGATTTGTAAAAGAATGACTCGAGATATAGCTGAACCATCGTGCGAAAACTGGAACGCATGTGATGAAAACCAGACTACTGCATTTTCTGAAATTTATATTATAAAGAAGAACAAAAAAAGTTTAAAATTTTGTCAATTTTACTGGCCTTACTCTAAACTAAACTGATTTTTATTACCTCAAACTTTAACTTATACCCAGTCAAAGTCAATTCTCGACATCCACATTAATTCAACCTATGCTCCCGTATAACGTTATTTTTATCTTCCGAACCTGAACTTTCCCAAGAAGAAATATATTTATTACCTCTCGTATATCATATTTATGTCGGAACGTTATTCGTTACTCAGCTTTATTTAACAAACATAACTTTCCCGTGATTTACAGCCACCAATAAAAATAACAAAATTCAATCAGCTTAAATGAAAATTAGAAGCTGGATGCATACAATCATTATCTCTTACATTCATTGTTGTTAAAAAGGTCAGCTAAAGATAATTAATTTTTGTTTAGAGCGTCGTAAAATTACTTGTTTATTTAATATTTTTTATCTACATGAAAATGCAGTTAACTGCGAAGAGGTAACGATGTTGTACCATAATCGTCATGGATTTAAATTTATAATTATTTATTTTCTTTACCAATTAAAAACAGGTAATGTTTTTTTAAGAAAGGCACGCAACTGTAATCTATATCACTATTATAAAAATAGGAAATATGCACATAACCCAAATAAATCTGAAATATTTTTTTTTATATTCCCTGCATAATATTTGTGGTGATTGTTTTTATCAATTTATTTTTGGCTTTATTAACAAAAAAAAGGATTTTTTACTGCAAATTTTCGCGCGTGTTCCGAAATTTGTAAAATGTGATCCCATTGGCTGTGACGTCAAAAGTGTAATAATAAGTAGGTACATGGCGAATTTCAGTATTGTAGGATCATGGATAAATCAACGAAAATGGCGTTTAATGCATAACTCATTAAATAAAATATCCCTGCACTTACAGTAGAAGGTTCCTAAAATCTTATTCATGTATATCTCAAGGCGAAATCGATCCAGGAACCTTCCAATCTTGCAATAAGAACTGTCATTTTTTAGAAATTTTAAGACATCATTATTTCAATAATTTCGACGTAAATAAACTGCTTTTCTTTGTTTTCATGGCAATCCGTGGTCGAAAATTCGAAATTTAAAAGTTTCAAATTTTGCATGTCCCCGATGCAAATAAACCTATTTCTTTATAACTTAAACGGAAATATAAGCGATTTAAATTAGTGTGAGGTATTCTTAGATAATTAACGGATAAAATAAACCCAAAACGAATCACCAAATAGGAAAAATAGTGTAGAATTATGTCGGTTAGAAATAGGATTTGTTGGAAAAAATCAAGAAAATGCCGTTTTTGTCCCTTAAATACGCTCCTGGATGACTTATTCTGTATTTATTTTAAAGTCTGATTATCCCTTTTTAAGATAGCGTTGAAAAATAGAAAAAAATTAGATAGGAAAAATACGGAGTGATTTAATGGTATCGATGTCCAGTGCAAAAAAAGTCAAAAAATAGAAATTTAATCGGCGATTGCTCCCTTCCTATGAAGAAAGAAGAAACAAAAAAATATGGATATCATGTATTTCGACGAGCTCTTTCCGATGACGTATTTTAATTTGGATCCATTTTGACCCAAAAAAATAATAAAAACCGTGAAAAATTCGAGTCAAACATCGAAATTTCCAGTTTTCCCAAATATAACCATTTTTCAGTGGTTTTAGGTTTAGGTAAATGTATTGTAAAAAGAAAGTATTTGAGATTTTAAAGTTTTACTTATCAATCCGTTTTTCGATCCGACGCGCGACGCTTCGTTTTCGAGTTATTAGGTAACAGACAGGGGTCGCAAATGGTATTTTTCGACTTACAAAAATTCAAAAAATTACTTGCAAATTTCCAGTCCTCACCAGTTTCAATAGGATTCTGATGAAGCTCCGGGTCCTCTTCAACCTCCAAAAATTTAAATTGATTTAATTCACTTTTGCGACCTGTACCCGATTTCAACGGAAATCGCGAGAACCCAGAAAATTCGATTGCTTCCCTTCTAACTGTTTCCGGGAAAAACAAACCTGTTCTACATTGGCTTAAGCTTTACGATACTTTTGATAATCTCCTGACGTCACTGTTCACTACCTGACGTCACTTTTCACTAGGGGCAAATGGCTGCTTTTTAAATTAGGAAGTTTCCATTTTTTTCATTTTCTCTTAATAAATAGTCCTAAAATTGTAAAAAACATATGTATTTTTTGTATTTAATTATCTGTAGAAATAAAAAAGTTATCGTCCTTCAAAGTCTGAGATGCTACGCTCACGTTGACTGAGGCTCGATGACGTCAATCGACACCACGCCGCCAACAGCGGAATAGGCGCCCGTTTAATCTTTAGTGTTATTCTTACCGGACAGGATGCAATGCATGGATTTATTAGGACTGGATACGGGATGAGCTCACATTCTTTGAAGCCAAAACAAACCATTCTAAACGACACTGTAAACACAATTTGTAAACATTGGCCACATCTTATTTTACCTTGTATGTTTGTACAAAAAATACGTTAGAAGCATCACGCGAAAGCAGCAGCGGGCCGCTAGCCCGGCGACCATGGGGCGACAGCGTTCTGTATTTTGACGTCACGGCCGATAAAAGCCGCGCGCGAAGTTATTAAATAAGAAATTGAATAAGTTCGTCAATTTTGAAGATATCGAGATAATTTTTTTGTTTGACAAGTTAAGTGAAAGACTATTACATGATGTTGAAGTTACTCGCTATTTCTGACAGGAAACTTCCTAATTATAAAAAATTATACCGAAAAGTAAAAATTTTGTCTAGTTAAATTATCCTAGTAATTTTCTTTAAAATATTTTCTTTTGGTTTGTAATGACTTCCTTAAACGATTTGTGCTATAAAAAATACGGGCATATTCCTTATTACTTCGACTCACTAAAGAGACTTTTAGATCGATTTTAGTTGCTGGCGAAACCAGATCTTATAATTTTAGTTCTGTCTATATTATAAAAAACCTACCACCAAGACTAATATGTCGTATTAAAGTAAATCTAAATTAGGAGCAAGGACGTTGTAAACGTCTAATGTAGTTTAGATTACAAAGTAATAATCGTTTTAATAAAATAAAGTCAGTTGTTAATGCAATATTTATGTTAGTTTTAACTTAAGTACACACAGAAAAAAGACTCTATAGTCAAGAATAAAACACTCAAGATATGTTAAACTCATGGCAAGTAAATTTTCTTGTAATACTCTGTTGAACCAAAAATACGAGTTTCTTGGGATAAGAAAGTATATTGACAGAGGCATAATGTTTTCGGAAGGAATACATTATTGCTGTCAACTTTCGTCTAATTCAGATATTTTTGAAATGTAAGCATTTTAAATTTATTATAAATACCCTCTGTAAATATATAACCTTCGAGGAGTACGGAAGAATTTCTTATGAGTAATTAAAAAATATATTTATGGTTAATCAGTAGCATTTTTAGGTTAAGATAAACTTAAAAATGCTCTCCATATAAACAAATATTTTCTTCAGTACATGTTTGCAGCTTACTTGGCCTAAGAAAATAAAATTATTGTAGTAAGCTTTGTAAAAATGTCTTGGTTTAAGAAAAAAAAATTGTGAAAATTGAAAGCATCTATACAAAAACCAGTAGTACTAGTACTACTTCATTTGTAGTAAGCCATAACTGCATTTTCACGTTTTTTAGTAAATAGAGTATTTGCTAACAACCAGTGTGATTATTGAAACAACAAAATCTCGAAACCTGCACATACAACATTGTAAACATGTTTATCACTTTTAAAAATCGACGCTATTCTCAAAAGCGAGCTACCTAGCTGTTCCAGATTTGGTCTTGGATTTAAATAAATAAGCGTATAAGTATGCTGATACTAGTACGACAGAAAATATTAGCTTGGTTATGTTATAATAATAGATTATTTTTGTTTCGTCTTTTTATAAAAAAAAAACAGGAAATACTTTCTTAAATAATCTTTTACATAGCTGACCCTATATCTTGTTGTCGGATAATAAACTTTAGATTTTAAATTAACCTTTTGCTAATGTTTTAGTTTAATGTTTAGTTTTTTGTTCCTTACTGGGTATATTGTTAAGCCAGAGAATAGAGAATCATGAATGGGATGTCCGGTGATACGATAATACCTACATCGATCGGCGCGACAGTGTACTGCGGCGCCAATATTTTTAACAATGGGTTTTATGTAAAAATTTAAAAGGAAACAAGATAATATTATGATTCCTGATAATTTCTACATGGTAGCCAGTGTACAAAAAACTAATTTTGTTTTACCTCACCCGAAATTTATCTATCCAATCAAATGATAAGTACGACTAATTATTTCTTACCACAACAATGAAGTATCCATGGATTTATTAAGAATGGATACGGGATGATTTAACATTCTTTGAAGCCAAAATAAACCATTCTAAGTGACACTGTAAACACAATTTGTAAACATTGGCCACATCGTATTTTACCTTGTATTTTTGTACAAAAAATACGTTAGAAGCATCACAAGATTTACTAAAAGTAATAAATGGCCTAAAATATTTTATTTTTCTGCTAAATAATAATAAATTTAAGTCAAAAAGGATTTATTATTTATAGGTTATATTATTTCTAAAGGTTTATTTAAAGTCGCTCCGAGTCATTTATAAATCTATAAATTGCACTTTTTCTTTCCTAGTTCATTAGCCAAAGACGTACTTGTATCCGAGTGTTCAGACCGAGGTTCAGCCGTTTTCCTAAGCAACCAGCACAGACAGCAACACTTCTGAGCTCCAACACTCCAATGCTATTTTATCTCTTTCTACTACCATTCTTGATTCAATTACGTAGTTCGTAAACTAAACCCCTAGGGGAAATGTTTTCATAACAAACAACAAATATAAGGCTTCACGTTCGATACGCTCACAGTATACGGACATCGAATCCTTTCTTAATAAATCCATGGAAGTATCTGTTCTTGAGTGTAGATTGTGTCACCGATAAAAAATAAAAAATCTACGTGCTTCCTAGGGTGGAACGCTGACAGGTTTAAAGACCACATGGAGTCACGATCGCTTGTCGTTTAAATACTTTTTCTGGATACACTCTGATTTATTCAAAACACACTATCAATCATTGTAACAACATACTTAGGGCGGCGTTTTTTCTCTGTTCGGGTCTCTTAATCATTTATTTTAAATTTGATCTGTGGTTGATGTTAGAGCATCTGTTAAAAACATTTGCCTTGGAAAATATATTGCTATTTTAAAAATAGAAAAGATCTTTTTAAAAATAAATAACTCTTTTGAACAATAACTAAAAACTAATATAAGGGTTGATTAAAATAACAGCAGAAATTGATGATGTACAAAAACGCCTTCGTTTCCATTGTGATGCTGATATAACTTTGTTTATTATGTTTATTTATTTTCTTCATACTCAAATATACTATAAAGAACTCGTACTAAGTTATAATATACAGGGTGTTTGGTAACGAATAGGCCATATTAGCAGTGGCCTTCCTGGCTCAGTTTAGGTCTATTTAACCTAATTTATCTCTATATACTTATATATAAAAGCAGAAACTGACTGACTGACTGAAGTATAAAAACACAGCCCACACCGCTGGGTCTAGAAACTTTAGATTTTGCACAGAGGTTTCTTATATAGCGTAGGCGTGCACTAAGGAAGGGTTTTCCAAAATTCAACCCCTAACGGGGTGAAACAGGGGTTCAAACTTTGTATGGAGAAAAAATATTATATGGTCCTAGTGACTCGAAACATCATAAAAGTACTCTAAAAAATAAATAATGTTTAAACACGTGTTTTACAGTTTTTAATAAATCAACCCCTAAGGGGGTGAAACTTTGTAATAGAATAAAATTGTTACACGGTTCAATTACCTTAAAACTATGTAAAATTACTCTAAAAAATAAGCACATGTTGTATAACTTTTTCGAAAATCTAATTTTGTGTAACAAATGTTAACAAATTAACGTGGGGGGTTAAAAAGAATCGGCTGGAAATGTTTCCAAGATGTTAACTAATATGTCATTTTCAGAGTTATTGAGGTCAGAAAATCTAATTTTGTCTAACATATTACCAAATGTTAAGAAAATTAACGGGGGGGGGGGGGGGGGGGATGGAGTAAAATTGTTATACCGCGGGCAACGTCGTGGGCGGAAGCTAGTCTTAGTATAAAAGTTGATACCTAATAATAGATATACAGGGCGTTAAACTTGAAATTTTATTTTATATTTTTATCGATATGTTTTGAAAGATATTTAAATGAATTTGAATGCGGTATTGCACAGAATAAATAAGAAATACAAATTTTGAATATCACCAAAAAATAATCCTTTTTATTAAGGAAATACAAACATCAAGTGAAAATAATAAAACTTAAATAAAACATGAATGAACAATGAAAAATAAACTGCTGAAAATGAACTCATGGTATTTTGAAGATTCGCTTAAAAATAAAATTATTAACATGACGCAAATTCAACTATTTTTTTAGCAAATGTTCAAGATACCCACCGTTTGTCTCAATACATTTGCGACATCTTTTTAGAAAATTTCTTTTAACTGCAAAGAAAGTTGGAAGAAAGTTGGAAAATTCGAGCGGCGTTTGCTGCACCTACAAACTATCCTTTACCAGAGCTCATCTTTTGTATTGGTGACTGCAGCAAAACTGAATTCAAATGCATTTTTCTCAGAAACAGTTGCTTTTAGCGACATTAATAAAGTGTACCTTTTTAAGTAAAAATGAAAATAGAAATGCGAATTTCTATTTAGAAATTGTATACACTGAAGCACAAAAAAGTTAGGACGTTTTAAAATGGCATTTAATGCCGTATGGCACCCTCTACAAAATACAGTCAATTTGAGAACGGACTTGCTTTTTCCATCCCAAAAAACCTCCGCCTGCCAAATTGTGTGAACTTATTTACTATCTTCCAAAATATATCAATAAAAATGTAAAATAAAACTTTAAATTTAACACCCTGTATCTCTCTTATTATCCACTTTTGTACTAAAATAAGTTATAAAGTTGATGTGTGTACTGCTACATTCTTGGTGAAACTGGAATAACATTTTTACTTTTAAAAGTAAAAATAAAATAAGTTAGGTTAAATCGACCTAAATTGAGCCAGGGAAGCCACAGCTATGGTATGGCCCATTCGTTACCAAACACCCTGTATGTTAACACAAAGTGTGCTTTGACTTCTTCAAGACTTCCATAATTAATTATATTTTTAGTTTATTTTTTTACATTTGTAGTAAAGATTTTTTTTCTGAGGGATACATATGTACTAATATTAATATTATTTTGTCATAAAAAGCTAAATCTACTCACTTACAGAACCTATGGCATTATTGAACAATTACATAAATAATTATTTTTAAACGCAAAACATCTTTACCAATATGACGAATCGTCACTTTCATCTGAACAGGATGAGTATCAGTAACATAATTTAAAGTTAATGACTGTTCTACATGTTTAACATGTGTCTACTATGCAACATTTGGTGATGCACATTTATCTTGAAGTAGACAATATTATTATTATTTTTAATTATTATAATTAGGTGCAAGTGTACAATAATATACATTTTTTATTTATTGCTGTATACTGCCAAGAAAACATTTCTAAATAAGCAAACAATAACATTTTACAATAAATGTATCAATATTTTTAATACAAATTTATTTATGAGGTTCACACAATGAAAGCTTTCAAAATTTATTGCAGATCGTAAACAGGCCTCTGCCACCAAAAAATCTTTTCTGTTATTTATGGAAATTTGTTGAAGAGGTATAATCTGTATAACATACTTACAACATAACATGCTGTATAATATACCTCAATGATACAATATAAAGTAAGGTCGCCCAATTTCGCACCCCATTTACTTTTTAAATATGGTATTACTGATCTTCGATTTTCATGATAAAACAAAATACCAAAGTAATCATTATTTATGTCTTTATTAGAAATATTTATGGAATTTAATATTCTTATAACTTAGCTTTATCCACAAACTTCACTTTTACAAAAACAGAGACCGACATTTCTTAAATTATTTCTTGATTCATAGTACGGCACCTGGGGGTGATATTGGAAATATAATTATAACTCTACTCCATTTATTCTGATAAGCCGTAATTAAGTCTTAAGAAAAATAATAATAAAAAATCCAAATAAGTTGAGTAAGTAAAAGCCGGACATGCACATTATACGCTGTTTTAATATTATCATCATCATTTTCCGATGGCCACGGTTATATACGGTTGTGAGTTAAAGAATAAACAAATCATTCAACTATCATTTGTCAATCCCCTTTATTGTTTAATTGTCGATCGCAGCCGTGAGCAGTGATCAGAGCCCATCCGAAACCATACATCTAATACAAAATAGAATATTATGCCTCAGAATCGCCCTGGGGGCGGTATTGGCAAGCTGTAGGGGCAGTATTAGAATTTTTTCTATACGGTAACTAAAAGTATTAGTTCGTAAGATAGGTGGACATGGGCTTAAAGTAAAATCATCGTGTTTCATCTTAGGACTATCGAGTAAATTAACAACCTAACAACTTTAATGGATATCGATGGCTTATTTGCAATAGGACGTAACACATTTTTTTAAATACAATTTTTTTTTGCTCGATTATTAACAGAGTAAACAATCCTAAATTATTTGCAATTGCGCCTAACCCTATAACCACACATTTAATTTGCAATAAGAAATAAAATCTATTATTTTGTCTCTACTTACTACTTACTTAGTTTTTCCCTTGTCTTAAAATTTGCTTGTGTGGGGTTATGTCCCATTGCAAGTAATATGCTACTTGTTATAGCAAACATAAAAATATAAACAGAAACTCAACCTAAACAACTGATTTCTTTTGTCCTTAAAATAAAGTGGCGCGGCGCGCTCTACTATTGCCAATATGATCGACTGGCCTAGAATGCTTTGGTTTCGCAACTTATAGCAAGGCTCTTCGAGTTACGAAAACGCTACCATCACTGGCAAATGTACATTATCCAATAGCATTGAATTATGTTTTTCTACAGGGTGTTATGAAATTCACAGCGTATATTAAAACCGGTAAATCCTGGTATGAATTCAGATGGGGAAAAGTAGTCATAAATGGCGCTTCGCGATAATAAGCTAGATATCGCCCCGCAAAAAAAATATTTTTAACCAGTGCGCTTCACTGGTAATAAAGACATGGCCATATAAAAAACAGGGAGCTAGATTGTTGTGTTGCCAAGTCTCTCAAGAATAATTCTATGTATCAAGTTTTAAGAAATAATATTTTTGTTTCCTTTAAAGAAAGAATTCCCACTAAATTTTCCATAATCTCAATTTCAAAAAATTAATTAAATAATAACGCTCAACAAAACAGCCAGAAATGTTGTGTTTTACTAACTTATAATTAAGGAAAGGAAAAATCATACGAGCTCGCCCCAAGTTCATGGGCGGCGTAAAAATATTTTTGTGTAATAAATGTAAAATGAACACAAATTTAGACTCTATCACAAGTTACTGCCATTACATGATATAACCAACATTTTTTCAAAGTTCGCTTCAGTAAAACGCGTTCGATTATAATTAAGAATAGCTCTAAGTCTAGAAGAGCTTCGTTCGACATCACAGCTTGTAACAGGAGCGACACGGAAATGGTTATACACGTCAGTATTTCTAGTTTTCAATGTTTCAAAAATATTTTTAATTTCTGAAAATCTTGGATTTCCTTCTAAAATTTTTGGTATATGTATATACACTTTTCATTTTTCTCAAATTTCGGTAGGACATGCTTTGTGCTTGCCTATGGTTGTCTGAAATAAATTAAAAGAAGTCAAAGGGGAAGGTTTTGTGTCTACAACTGTTCAGTTACACCTGGAAGATATCGAAAATTTTCAGAAATAAATTTTAAATCATTTTTAAGCGTCAGTGCACTTATAACTTCTTTACTTTTTGGTGCACTCAAAGAATCATCTTTTAGACTGTCGATAACATTTTTAACTAAGTCGTAATTTATATGGTAATATATAATGGCTGATAACCATGTTCCCCACCTTGTAATAACAGGTTGTGGGGGCAATGGGACATTAGGACACATTTCTTTAAATTTATTTATTCGCGTTGGTGATTTGAGAGAAAATTTTTTTAACTCACTAACTAAAGTATCAGTAACTGGATAGAAGTCACGCATTCGCATATTCACGTAGTCACATATTCTATGCAAGGGATGAGCTAGACATATAAAGTGAATCAAATTTGAAAAATGTTCTTTTAACTGTCTTCCTGTTTTTAGCATAATATATGCCGCACTATCCGAAAGCAGCAAAACAACGTTTTCAGTAATATCCGTATCTGGAAAGAGCGACCTGATACTTTCTACTGCAGCTTCAGTTATTGTCTCACTATTGGTTTTAGTCAGAAATTTACTGTTTACTACATATTATGAGCTTTCCGCTTCTATAGGATTTAAAGGCCCAACCATAATGTTAGCAACGTATCGACCATTGATGTCGGTGGTTTCATCAATGCTAAACCACAACTTTTTTCCTTCGATATTAAAACGTATTGCGTCAATAGTTTTTGAGCATACCTTATCCACATAACTTTTACGAAGAGTAGATTCGTCTGGTACTCTGTGGTGGCAGTATGTTTGCAAAAATTTCTACATGGATGGATTATTTATTTTATGGAGAGGAATGTCAGCTTCAACAAAGGCTTCATACAAATCCATGCAAAACTCTGCGTGTATACTACATAACGTTCTCTAGATGATCGCGCCGGATGAGATTGCATCTTCTCTAAATACTTTGGACCTTTGACATGTCGCTCGATGTGATTTCGTTGTGTACAAATAAATTCGGAGTTCCACACTGCACACCAAACACCATGCTCCCGTTCAAATAAGATAGTTGAATATGGAAGAAGCCACTCCAACTTAAGTTTTTTACTTGTACTCAATGCGGCTATTGTATATGGTCACAGATAATATAAGTAGAACAAAATAATTTCAGCGCACCACTAACTTGTTTACACTGAAACTGAACAAAAACATAAGTGATATCTATATTTTACATCTCAAAAACTAACTGAATTTACAAGCAATAACCTCCACTTCAGAGTAAGAAAGAATAATTGTATGGAAAAGTCAATTAGGCATTTATTATATATTTATTGACCCTCATGCCAAAATTTGTAGGCAACCTTGTACCTGTGCAAAATACACCTCTTTTTTCCTTAGCTATTGTATAGGATCAGCCTTTTGATCCCACAAGTAGGTACTACATAATTAAGAGATTACCAACAGGTATAGTGACCTAATTTGCAGAGAACTGTGGTTGTGCTGTGTTATATTTTCATTTCAAATATCATAATGGTCTACCTTTACTTATACCTAGTTAATGATAGGTATGTTCGGAAAATTATTTAATCTACGTGCACACATTCTAGCCGAATGAGGATAACAATCGACAAAGAAATTTTCGGAGAGGACTGAGGACACATTTTCATATATTCTGTCAACATACAAATGTTGATAATCTATGTACACCTGTCAAGGTAGGTGTATTAGGACAACATTCTCAGAACATAAAAATTAAGTTGTGCTGATATTGTGTAAAACTAAAAAAAAAGTTAAGAATTTGTTTTACGTCAGTACAAAGATCTCCACACAAAACATAGTTGGTATGCCCCGAGGGCATGTAGGGGATATAACTGCTATATGTATGCAAATAACCGCAAAATACTTTTTTCTACAATGTAACACTAACAACTAATTTTCCCACTACGTGGGATGACTACGGGTCCAGATCAGGGGTCGGCAACTGGCGGACCGCGGTCCGGATTCGGACCGCGGAAGGTAGGAAACTGGACCGCCAAAAAAGTCTTAATTAATTTGTAAGAACAAATACATATTTATCTTATATTATTTTTAAGAGTAAAAATAAAAGTCTAAGACAAATAATTCTCCGGATCTCGATATAGTTTTTCAAAAGTAACCGGACGCTACTACAAATTAGTTGCCGACTCTTGGTCTAGATGGTTATTTAAAGTTATTTGCTAATGGAATAAACCAAATTCCGTTATTTACTCAGTATCACTTTGAAATAAAGCATCAGTATGAGGTATTAACTATTCTAACTTCAGCTTTTTTTTCGCATGCATTTTAATACTTCATTTACTTTTTTACAAATTTAAACAAACACTACAGTCAGTATATAAACGAACTAAACGGCATCCTGCACGCAGGAGATCTTTACCTCACGACACACCAAACGAATTTAACAATTGTGTGATACTTTGAAACCCGCTACGAGCTTTTCTCAGTATTTGCACCGTTAGATCATTGATATACTTTGGCGATAGACGTTAAATTCCTTTTCCAGTTTTTATTGCGTATTTACTATGTACCTACTATTTTATTGTTTAATCTACTATTATCTGCATTTTTGTAAATTTGCTAATATTTTTGTGCTAAGTGATCCCAATTTAATGTATAAGCTTGGCTAAAAGGTTGTAAGGCCAGTGACGGCGAATGCGAGATGCGGCTGAATCCATAACGCTGTGAATTATTTGGCAATGTTAACTATTTGTTTTCGCAGTCGCGAGCGTTTAGTTAGGATGTTTTGATGGTTGTTTCTTTTTTAGTGTTAAAACGATTTACTTTACGAGTAGAGTTTTTTATCATTACAAACGCCATAACCGTAACAAATTTTTTCCGATTTAATAAATAATCACTTACCTGCTACCCCGTGACGTTTATGGGTTCACATGTTTACTACAATTTATTTGCTTTTGGAAAAACATTGTCAAATAATTAATTATGTAGCGTTTGCACATAAAAAATTATTTTTGCAACAATATACGTTTTCCCTGTGTAACGCAAGTGACCCCGGGTTGTCTTGGCATTCCAGCTTGGAGAGTTTTCGCACTGCACTTGCAGAGAGAGTTAGTTGCAAAGTTAGTTGCAGAGTTAGCAAACATTGTATTTGTGTAGGTAATTATTCTGCATTACGGCAAATATGAATTCCCGTAACGGGCGGCGGAACTTTCGACCCCATATTGGGTCAGTTACCTGCTAGAAATTATAGGTCAAGTAATCTTGCAAGAAATTTCGGCCCCAGACATTGCAGGTAAGCTCAATATCAATTAAGTACCCACCCCGGGTATTTTCCGACCCGGTACTTTAGGTATACTTAAGGGATGGTGTTGATATAATTAAATTGTCATAACAACGACAATCATGAAGGGTATTTATTCAAGTTTAGAGACCGATTATAATCATTCCTCTTCAGTTCTTGAAGTTGTATGTTTTATGTAATCTATTAAAAATGAGTTTAATAAAAAGTTCCCGTAACCGCGATTTACTTCTTGTAGAAAATTATACGTTTTGCAAAAGCAAAGAATTAAAAAGTGGTGAGGTATCGTGGCGGTGTATCCAGAAGAATTCTAAATGCTTAGCGAAAGGGGTGACAATCGGTTCTGACGTTACAATAACGAAAGCAGACTTAGTGCATAATCATAGAATAGATGAACGCAAGACACAGAGAAAAATAATCACCAATGCGTGCAAATGAAAAGCTGAAGAAGATTTAACAGAAAAACCTGCTAAGATTATTCGACGAGCTATTGCTACAACTTCTTCAAATGATGTGACAATCTCAGACATTGAGGCTATTCGAAAAAATATTTACAACTGTCGTCGGAAATTGCTACCAAGTTCATTACCAAAAACAATTGAAGAAGGTCATAGTGCAGTGAGTGCTTATTCTCTTAAAACGAACATAGGTGAAGATTTTATATTTTTAAATAATCTTGAACATAATATAATTATTTTTTCATGCGAAACAAACATTCGTGCATTATGTGAAATGGAAAAATTGTATATGGACGGAACCTTTTCATACTGTAGCAAATACTTTTGCCAATTATTTACTATACATGGGCTAGAAAATGGACTTATATACCGTTAGTATATTGTTTGTTAAGAGATAAAACAGCAGCCACATACCAAAATCTATTTTTTCTGCTAAAATCAAGAATATTTGAAATTTTTAGAATGTCGTTACATCCTGTAGAAGTCTTTGTAGATTTCGAAAAAGCAATTCATCTTGCACTGCTAAGTATTTTTCCACAAGTAAAAATTAGTGGCTGCCGTTTTCACTTACATCAAAGTTGGTTTAAAAAAATGCAATTGCTTGGTTTGGTTCCCGAATTTAAAAACAAAAATCCAGATATTGGAAAATGGCTGAGACATACATTTGGCTTAACATATTTAGCTCCAGCAGAAGTAGAGGACTGTTTTGTATTTGATTTAATGAGCTATAAGCCAAATAATGACATTCTTGATAAATACGCTGATTATCTTTTAGAGGTGTACATTATTCAAAGTGCCCAATTTCCACCGACAATATGGGCAAACAAAAATCCATCAATTATTAGGACTACAAATGCTTGCGAATCTTTTCATTCTAGATTTAATTCTTCTTTTTATGCGCCACATCCTTCTATATATATTTTTATGGATAAATTAAAAGAATTCCAAATATATGCTTATATAAAAATGAAAAGTATTCACATAACGGCAAAAATTAAAGACAAAAATTTAAAAAATAATTTGACATTTTTAGAAAAAATGATACAGAACTTCCAATTGGGGCATATCTCTAGGTTAGATTTTGTAAAAACTGCAGCATATTATTCCTGTAGTAGCAATAAGTAATTTTCAGATTTTGTGTAAAGTATGTTGTAATATGTAAATATATTTTTTTATGTATGTTAGTGATGAAATATAATAATTTTGAAATAAAAAACCGAAATATACAAACCTTACCTTGCATTTTCATTTCATAAATGATTCAAAACACAAAAGGTCATAAAAAAATTTAAATGTTATAATATTAGACTGTTGGGGCCGAAAATACCTGTAATAAAAATATAACCCTTCCATCCCGGGGCCGAAAGTTCCTGTCAAAATCTGGTCGCTAACTGGCCGGGGCCGAAATTTCCTACGCCCCCAGTAACAGTACAATTACATGAATTAAATGTTTCTAAATGTATACGAACTTTAAGACTATTTTTGGTTTATTAAACTAATGGAATAGGAATATAAAAAATAGTCGTTTACACTTTTATTGGTGCAAGAAACGTGATCCGTCAGTTACAGCTATTCTAGAATAAAAATACTAAAAATAAATTCGAAATGGCTAGGAATTTGTTTCTGATGCTTGTTATTTTTATTGTTGGTAGTTCACGCAATTAAATGAGTGGAAAAACCAAATTCCGCTCCTTACTTATAATGCACACCACTAAGCGCGCATGATATTTTGTTAATACTAATAGTAGGTACCATTAACGAGCTGAAAATTATTTTCTTTCACTAATTAAACAGAAAGCAAAAATTTACACGGCATTATTCATATTATTCAACTTCACTTCTGTCATCTAAACAGTTGACAGCGTGTTCAGCAGACCAATCAGGTGGAAGCCGAAGGCGCACAGAAACATGCCTAACACAATAAATAAATAGGAATAATAAAAATGCCATTCAAGTAAATGTTCTATGCGCTGGCCGCATTGTTTTTGATATTTTTTTGCCCGTGATTGTGAATTACAGTAAGATACCTGTACATAGGATTAGAAGGGTTTGGAAACAAATTCATTGGGAGACCATTATATTAGAAAAGTCACAATAGTCTCTTGTATTATAATTTTGATACCTTTTGTTAATTTTTAATACTAAGTAGTAGTAGTTATATTAACATGGTTTATTCAAGAAAGCATCAAATTGACGTGCCCCTTATTTATAGGGAATGGCGAAAAAATGCCAGAAACGTAGAAAGATTGTAATAAAGAAGCTGCGTTCGATGCAACTCTGTAAATGTGACAACAAACTTCGTCGTAAATTGGTCAATAAAACATACGATTTGCACTCAGTACACGCGAGTGTTACAAACAAAAATGCTGAATAATAACGCTGACAGGACCAAAGTCATTACCAGTTCCTATAAGTAACTTGATACCCATATAATAATTTATGGAGCAGGTAACCACAAACTACTGCAAGATAATTACAAACTACAGGAATAATCTTTTAAAACTCTTTTTAAATTTGGTTTAAGTGTGACAAACACATTATACAACTTTTAAAAACAAGCTGAAAACGCATTCTAGTTAAAAAAAACTTTGTGTTAATAAATAACATGCTAAGTAAATATAAACTCAACCCATTAAGCTGTTACTATACACTTGAGACTACAGTCAAGTTAAAAGACAAACTTACTAATATTCCCTTCACACTTATTCTTGTGTACCTAATTATCATTCCACTTCAGCATCAATTACAAAAACTCCAACCATTGTGTTCAAACTTAAACTCCAATAAATCCTTTCAAACTTATTTAAAAGTCAAATCTTGTGGATTGTGGTAAAGCGCCATAAAGTATTTTTATTCCACACCCTCCAGACACCCCATTTTTTATCGACATAGACAAAGGTGTCGACGTGGTATTAACATAATTTTATACTGTAGGAGTCATGTTTATATTCACTCCCTATTAATTTTTAAACAAGAGCGTTTTTGTAGACATAATTTTTCATAATTTTGTCACTTTTTTTCGTTCCTTTCAGCGGGTTTAAGTTATTTGTTTATTTTCAGGTTAAATGTATACGTAAAAATTGCCATGACCGGATTTAAAGCAGCGACGGAAGCAATTTTTTATTCAGTTTTATTGTCGAAAACACATTTACTTGAAAAATGGAGTCGATGATATTTTATGTGCAATGTGAAAGAATTTTGCCATTGTTTTTATCCGGATAAATAAACACTCTGACCTATTTGTTCTGATTTATTTTTACGACGGCGATAAAAAAATATGACTAGCGAAATATTGTGGTCTTTGAAAGAATCATGTAGTGTTTATATATAATATAAACCGTTAATGTGAAAAATGAAAATTGTGTTTATATTACCTAGATATTTTAAGTTTTAAGGTAATAAATAACAAAAAGGAATGCAGTGAGTAAAAATTAACGAAGCTTATTTAAAAATGGTATAACATACAGAATTCAAACTTGAATTCGTTTTCGGAAATTTTCAAATGCCACCCAGCACAGGGTAACTTTATTCTGAGTATTTTTCTGGATATTTGGCTATAACTTATTAACTGAAATAAGACTACTTGGTCGGTTATTCGGAAATTTTCAGTATTAGTCGACGGGGCCGTATTGTAATAATTTGTATTTTAAAAATAAAAATATCTAGAACTTCCTCTGTGGCAGGTAGACATAAATAAAATATATTTTACTTGTTGGCCGACTTTTTGTACCTGTTATCGGTAAGTATCTATTTCATGTTTTCGAAAATTGAGGCAAGTAATTCAGTCTTTATTTCACACGCGAAAACTTCAGTTGTATTATAATATGCCCCATAAGTTTTGAGAAACACTTGCGTTGTTGAGTCGAATAAAAATGACGCTTTTTGTCTCAGGTGGCTTTACAACAAAAAAATCCTAATCAATGAAGGATTGCCATGACATGTCATTTTCGCCAACACTTGCAATTACAATGGCGCACAACTTGATACTCGAAAAATCACTTTTCCATTAGTTGGATAAGTACCTAAGGGGGCCAAAAAATTTCAGGGGCTGCAATTTATCGAACAATAAAAGAATGCGAAGAGGGAATACCTTGTGTAAACTTGCCGAAAAGTGGAAAACCGAGGGTACTAAGTCAAGCGAATGAAGAAAGGCTGGTTCGATTAGCAAAAAACAAGGTATACGTCAGTGCGCAAGCTATCTAGAAGACTCAGGCCTCGTGTCTCGCGCATGACACTAAGTAGGAGTCCTACTATAGGACTCACTCTCGAAGCAATTTGAAATATTGAAAAAGAAGAAAAGCACTAAAATACACTGTAGCTCAATTATACAAAATTCCAAGGTGTTGCCGTGTTGCCGCGCACTGAGGCGTGTTCATTTTGTTGATAAAGTTGTCATCATCGATGATAAAAAATATTTTACTTTGTCCAATTCAGAGATTAAGGATAATAGCGGATTCTACACACAAGACTGTCCAGACGCAGTTAGATTAAAAGGCAAAGTCAAGTTTTCTGAAAAAATTTTAGTGTGGTGCGCAATTTCCGAAGCAGGTGTTTCTCAGCCGTATATTGGACATACGCGTGGTGAAGCCATTAAAGCGGACATTTATATTAGGAAGTGTTTGTCAAAACTTCGTCAGTTTATCACTGTTACTAACCCCAATGACGAAATTATCTTTTGGCCAGATCTTCGTGTCATTAGGCAAGATACACAACAGATTGGTTGACTGCCAATAATATCAATTTTGTCCCAAAGGTAGACAACCCACCAAACGTACCAGCGAGATCTATAGAAAATTTTTGGGCCCTATTAGCTAGAAAAGGTTATGATAATGGCTGGGAAGGTCAAAACTTAGACCAGTTACGTCGCCGGATAAACCAAAAAATTCGAGAAAACCACATTGCATTGGTGCCGTCCAAAGGCTAATGCCGCAAATTAGGGTTAAACAATAAATGTAGAAATAACGACTTATAATTTAATATAGTAAAAAATTAAAAGAACACAAAATACGAGTATTAATATTTTTTCTTAAAACTTATGGGGACATTGATAGGGCTACTGCTACCACAAAATAAGTATATTTATTTTGTGCTGCTAGTGTTACGCTAAAAAAAAAAACATTTATCCGTCGATGCTAGGGAAATTGTGAACAATGTATATAGTTCTTTGGTTAACAGGGGTCAGGGGTTCCAAATGCTTTGTGGCTCTCTGCAAGAAATACTAAGGACTCCTGCGTGGACTCCCACGAAGACACAACCGCAGAACTTTTCGAGAATTGGTTCAAGAATTGTATTTTACCAAATATTCCTAAATCATTTTATTTATTATTAATAAAAGATATGAAAATATTGTCGACACACCGCTTCAAGCCTAGAATTATGAGGTAAAAATTAAACTGAATATATGTATAAATAATAGATTATTAACCATTCTGAAACCTGTTAGACATTATCCTGATATATTCAGGGCAAATTTACTTATATTATAATTTTTGAATTTGAATAAATTTATATAAAAATATTTTGCCCATATTCAACATCCTCTTCTAATCCATTCTAAAACGCTTTTAACTCTGTGCATTTAAATATTAAAAATATTAATATAATAAATAATGGCACTTCTACCGCAGCCCTACCCTGTAACGCAAGTTTGCAGTAGTGCTTATGCACTTGTCCACCGGGGCCGACCAGGTAGTTTAATTGCAGTTAATAAGTCATAGCTCAATATCCTGACAAACACTATACCAGAATATAATTTTGAGAATACTGCTACAGTGCAAGTTTAGGTTACAATCACTTTTACTGAATTCTGTGGTTACTTTACTTTAAACCATACACTGGGGCAGTCCTCACAGAAAAATATAAACTTTTACAGTATAGTAGCCAACTCCAATCCCTACTTTTGTTTTTTTAAATACTGTTGTTGCTCAAGTATTTGATAAAAAAAACAGTGACTTTCCGGTAGAGCGAATTGTTACGGTGCACATTTTTACCGGAAAGAAAGAATGCTTTGATTCATTTGATGATTGATATGAGTCATTCTTTTACAAATCGTACGCCGAAAAAACTTCATGATTTTCAATTGGTTGGAAATTTTCTTTACAAATAATATACATAAAATTAGCCAACACGTGCATCGGGATTTTTTTTAAATGTTTCTTACGAGTTATGTTATTTATGATTTTTTTAAATTTATTCTGTTTGTGAAGTCATAATAATTTCGGTATATTGTGTAACTTACTAAATCTGTTAAAATATCTAAATAATTCAAGAACGAGCATAGATACATCGTCAGTTATAATAAAATTAAACTCCATATACATTCGGGTGGAGCGAAATATTTTTTTTCTTAAATCTGGCACGTCTTAGATACGGTGTCAAGTACTCCCACCGCCCCCCACCACTTTTACTATATTGTCGTTATAGCGCCCATGTGGCGGTGGAAAAACAAGTCTGATCGATTTTTTTTATATAAAAAGTGGTAAATGTGCGAAATAATTTTTAATTTAAAATATTTTAAAAACGATGGTAAACCGCATAGGGTTTGTTATACAAGATACGTCTAGAACTTCGCCTAGAATCCAAAAATACGATAAAAAATCATACCATCCAATCTAAAATATGCGATAAAATCGACGTTTTATACTATTTTTTTTTTTATTCGATGCTCAATTGTTTTGCTAAGGTATATGTATGAATGATCCATAAAAATCCACAAAACTTTCATATTTAACATTTTTCCCATCTTTAAAAATAAAAAAGTTATAAGGCCTGATAACTTTTTTTGGATAACCCTGTACATACATAATATAGGAACAATTACATAAAGCAGTAATTTTCTGGCAACGCTGATACCTTAGCACCACTAAGCTTTTTATTAAACATTAAAAAAGCTCCCCATTGAAAAGTATAATTGTAGTTGTTGCACTTCAATAAAAAATCTTAAGGCACTTTAAAATGTTTTTTACTCTATATTTATCGGACTTCTTTCTTTAATGGGCTTAGTATTTTATTACTTTATTAACGTTTTACAAACAAGATAAACGCTTTGTAGTTTGGAGGTTAATAAAACCGTGGATGCAGCAAAAAGAACAAGACAAACTCAACTTCCACTTTATGAGTATGATTTATGGATAATGTGGATACTAATATTGAGGGATACGGTGAGTGGTGGATTCGACTTTGGGTATTAAAATTTCATTTTAAATTATGCTTCTTTATCACCTCCCATTGTTGTTTTATTCTGTAATTTATCCCAAATTTGTGTTTAATAAAGAACTATAGTTTATTAAAAAAATCCATGTTTGCGATATTGCTTTTATTAAAAATAATTCTAGCAACATAATTTTAGAGGGGACTTTTAACAATAACGTTATTATACATAAAAGAGTGAAATGCTAAGCTTTATAACTGTAAAGCATTTTTTTTTTCAATAAATTAGTTTTGGAGCAGATTTCCTTTCTGATAAACATGGTCAAAATCTTGCAATATCCCAGAGCATTAAAATGTAGTAAGAAAACACCTTTTGCGAAAATATTTTAAAAAGGATTAGATACTACTTTCTTAGTACTCAATAAACTATAGACAGTTGGCCTGTGTTATAATAAAATGTTGCAGCGATAGAATTATATGAGAGAATAATGCGGAAAATCTAAAAATATCTGCACAAGGCAATTTTAATACGCTTTATAACCCTGAAAGGCGCTGAGAGCTACTTGTGTGGCCACTGAATGTATGTATTTTCAATTTGTTACATTTATCACACAAAGTACAAAGTCTTTGAACTATTATTATTTGCTTTAACGCGCAACGAAAGCAAAATGATTTTATCTGAAATTGAATATCTCGGGGTATTTGAGGCATAAAATAAAAGATCATTGCTTATTATTTATATGCAGTATACTCGTATATGTATTTACTTACAGAAGCAATATATGGAGGATATCTAAAAGTTCGGTCATTACGGCCAAACTTTTTTACTACTGTAATAAATTTATACTGCTTCGTATCAGACGTAGGCAGTCCGTAAATAGCAAAATCGTTGTAAGTTGTTGCCACCTTTTGTAAATATTGTACGAGCAGCACTTATATAATGTAAATGGTTAAGTAATAATTTGTTACAAATATTATTAAGGATAATAAAGAGATTTGAACGTGTGAAGAGCAGTGCATTAAGTATCAGATATATGTAAAGTGCTTAGTGTTGTGAAATCAGGTGAAATAATGAATAGTGATTGAGCGATCGAACTAAGAAAGTGATGACAGAAGAAAAATGGGATGACATGGTCGGGATTTAGTGTACTTTCATTCTTTTGGGTAATAGTAGGTATATATCTATCAAGAAATTACTTTAGTACACCAAGAAACGCGTTTTCTCAACTCAATAAAGTATCACAAGAAAATTGACTTCGTGCCATGAGCTGCCATATCTTGCGGATATATGTACAAGTATGCGATATAATTAAGTAGACTGTTTTATTTTTGACTATAGAATCTTTTTTCTGTGTGTAGGTGTATGTATAAAGTGGCTTTAATTTTCTAAAGTTCTTGAATTCTTTATTTAACAATTCCACAAAAATGGTAATTTTTAACTGAAGAAACCCAACGTAAGCCCGATACCCCTATATAACGATAGGAATTATATCAAAATAAAAAATATTTGACTTTCTACTTCTACAACCATAAAAATAAAACAGCCTCCTAAGCAATGAACTAACCTTTTAGACTACAACGAACAAAATTTTTCTGGTAAAATCAAAAGAAACATGATATAGCGATTTTTTTCAACATGATTAATGTGGATCGCGGTATATTTATTGATTATAAAGGCAATTAAATTCGACTTGAACATAAATCGACCGGTCGGGTTCAATTTTATATGTAAATGACAACTTTATAAAAATTATTGGTTATATCGGCACGATTTTGATTCTATCTTGTATTGTTTGTTGTCGAAGCACGCATATCTAGATGTTGTTAAAATCTGATAATTTATTTGTGACAAAAGAGTGATGGTTAGTTTTACGAGAGTTAATAATAATATGTCCTATTATTAAACGGTTGCTATATTTATTAATAATATATTGTGGAACAAGTGTTGAAAATAGAACTTTTTGAACGAGTGTGATAGTTTGGTGACCCGAGCCGAAAGCCAGTGCCATAAGTTACACGAGTGTGAAACGTGCTTTTTGCACGTGTGGCACAACAAATACTTTTTCTATTTTCACACGTAGTTTTTCTACTATTACACATGTTTAGGAAACATAAACCAGAAAATTAAAAAATACATCTATAATAATAAACTTTTACAACCAGATTCTCCAACGCTATTCCGGTCTAATTTGACAACCAAAAGTTTTAAACTGACAAGTGTAAGAATAAGACAACTAAATTTTATACCGACTATGAATTTGTTTCTAAGCTTTTTCGAAAATATATAAAGAAGAGGGCAATTTTAGTACGCACCTACTTTCGACAATATAATATAACTAAATTCATTACAGCAATCCGTTCCAAAGATGAAAATCATTTGGAAACCAAGCAAATCGCTGAAATATCAATTCATAAGTTTTTAATGACGCAGACGCAGCATTAACAATGACAGGAAAAAACCTGTCAAAACATAACTGATCAATTATAAGATCTTAATTTAAACCAGTACTAAATCTTAAACCTTCTGAATCTGAATGTTAGTTTCTTGTTATAATAAACTTTTAGTTTATTGTTATAATAAATTTGTAGTTCATTGTTATAACAAATTAAAAATCAAACAATTGTTACCTTGCAACATAAAAACAATTGAAGAATAGCCCACTGGATTCCTAGACTTGCTTAGGTTTCTTATTAGTAGTGACAGGAATGTTTGTAGGGTTGCATAAATGTACTTTTTTTAATTGGTCATAGTTTTTTTAAGCATATAGCATTCGTAAAAAGAATATTTTTCTCCACGACCGTCAAAACATGACAATGTTTGCGCATTAATGTCGGTGTCTCGCGACAACTTTTTTTCATTGCAAATATTTATTTCACGTTACCATGATACTATGATCTATAATATATTTAAATTACAATTTTTGTTAGCAACGCTTTGCAATTATTGTTTCCATAATAATTATGGTCTGGTTTAGCTCTTTTTCTCAGGTTGGGTTGGGCTCGGTTGGGTTGGGTTTGATTGAATTGAATTATTTAATCAATAAAAAAACGGAATATGGTTTATATACTACAGTGCGCCTAACCATACTGTGCAAGTAAATGAGTTTCAAACGCTGCGCTGTCTATCTACATTTTGAATGATCAGTGTAGTCATGCTAAAAGTTCTAAGTCAACAAACAATTTCTACCAAAGTTGTCTCTAGAAACAAAAGAAACATGACTCAGTGGCTTTTTCGGTCATGTCATGACTTATGTTGGGCTCGGTCTCTTTATTGATTATAATGGCAATTAAATGCGACTGAAAAGTAAATTCACTGGGATGGTTCAATCTTGTATGCAAATGGAAACTTCGTAAAGGATTATTTTTAGTTTTATCGGCTTTCTTGATGTCGTTTGATATCGTATATGGTAATCAAAGCACGTCCATCTTGTATATACATACTATATTTAAATTTGACCGTAAGCTTTGTGCGAAGAAAATAGGAACAGATTTCATTTGCTTTTTAGATGCATTGGTAGTTCAGTAATGGATTCTTGCACTAAAAGTGAATTTTATATTGTAATTATTTATATCTAAAATCAGGGTAATATGTGTTTTACGGTAATAAGAACAATCCTGAGCTTATCCATAATTTTTTAACCAAGGAATAAAAACCAATTAAAATTCAACTGAATTTAAAAGCTCTATACCTCGCTCTATATACAGGGGGTAGGGGGGTACAAAGGGTATGTGGAAAAATTTATTTTCTAAAGGACTTGCATCAGTGGCGTGCGTTTATTTTTGGCGAAAAAATACCACGTCACTGATTTTTGCAAAATTGATATCGTTTTCTTTAAGCCCAATTAATTCTGCGTGAAAAGCGTCTCTTGAGCTTTTTTGTTCTGAGGCACCGTTTTCGAGATTAAAATTAATTTATTTCTTACAATACAAACAAATAATGAATTTATTTTTTAATATTTTTTGTTCAGAAAACGGTGCTTTTTGATTTAAGTGTATAGTAGATGCTGGAAATGGCTTCTTCGTGCTTCAATACATGCTTTAAATCGTATTCGCATATTTCCCCTAACTCTTCGGAATACCTGAGGTGCGAAAATATTAAATACCCTGTATCTCGAAAAAGAAGCGTGAAGGATCCATGTTTGTATAAACTTATTTTCATATTTTTAGATGGAGAATCTGCCTTTAAAATTTCTTAACATCTTATTGTAACCCTATATAGACGTAGAAAAATATCGCCATGGGCGATCGGTACAATCAGTATTTTAAAGCAACGTAGTCTGAAAAACCCGGATTTGATCGGTTTTTGCGAAATTTACACCTAATTTTATCATAAACTATTAACATGATGCTTATTTTCTATAGCTTTCGATTTGGGTTGGTCCAGAAATTTTCATTTTGAACGATGTTGCTATAATTAAGTTTAAATTTTGATAACGCCAGAAACGCATTTTATACATGCAGAAACTTTTATCACAAATAAAATTTTCTGAGAAATTAGAAATAAACAGGTTTACTATTATAGTGCCAACTTTATGTATGACACTGTATAAACTAGACTATTTTATCATATTATATGACATAATATATTCGTATTCTTTAACAGGCATGTTAAAAGTTTGGTGCAAAGTTGAAATATATTTATATAATAAATATATATATATATATATATATATATATATATATATATATATATATATATATATATATATATATATAAGTGATCATATATTGGCTCCCCTATTTATTTTAGATTAAGAGTGTATTTAAACTTTTTGAAGAATTCAATAAGCCAAACTCACTTGCAAAAGTTTAATAATTTTTATGAAATCTATCCAAAGTTATTTAACGAACATTATCTTTCATTTTCCTAAAACAAATAATACGGGTCTGAATTACATATTTTAATGAAGACACCAGCAAATATTTTGACTAATTCTCTCAGTGTCAACTTCAAACAAAGTTTGACCAATTTTTTTAATTTTCAACACTATTTTGTTATGAACTATTCTACGTCTGAAAAGATTGCCATAGTTAAGTGGTATTATGCAGGAAACAGCAGCCGAAACGTATCAGATATGTTTGCAGTACATTATCCAGAGAGGCCAATTCCAGCAATATCGACCGTAACCCAGAATCATTAAAAAATTTGAAAGTAGTGGAACTCTTATTAACAAATGTCATTGCGAAAAAGAGGACGAATACAATAATCCTGCAAATGAAGATGGTGAAGATTTAAATATTTTTCTGCATGTAGAAGAAAATAAGGGAATTGTAAGTACTCGGCATATTGGAGACGAAGTGGGGAAACATCATACAACCGTTTTGCGAGTCTTACATAAAAATAAATATTATCCTTATAAATACCACAGGCTTCAAGAACTAAGAGATGGGGACATGATTCGAAGGGCGGATTTTTGTTTTAATATGATGGAGAGGGCAAATAATGACAGGAAATTTTTGCAAAATATTTGTTTTACCGACGAATGTACTTTTACCTTGAATAATGAACCTAATGTACAAAATTTTCGCTATTGGAGTCAAGAAAATGAATTTAGGTTTATCGAAACAAGGACGCAGTATCCCCAGAAAGTCAACGTTTGGGCTGGCATTTTGGGACATCATATTATTGGACCACTCTTGTTAAATCACAATTTGACCGGGCAATATTTTCTTGAACTACTTCAATGAAATTACGCCTGCGTTGCAAGAAGTTGTTCGAGAAAATCAGGAAATTTGGCTTCAGATGGACGGCTGCCCAGCTCATAACTCCGCAGCAGTTAGGGAGTATTTACAAAATGTTTTTAGGGGTAACGTTATTGGATTAAACCGCACAATTAATTGGCCAGCTAGGTCTCCCGATCTTTCGCCGAATGACTTCTTCTTGTGGGGACACTTAAAAACGACGCTCTACAAAAATATTAGATACGAGACGTTGAAGATTTACAAAATGCCATTACTGCAGAATGTGAAAGGCTTTCGGTATATCGGTTAAGAAATGTTCGAAACGAATTTTATGATCGTCTGGGGTATTGCCTAGCAGCAAATGGGGGGTTGTTTGAACATTTAATTAAAAATAATTAGTTATGATTAATTTAATTCTTTTATTATGCATTACAAAGTACAATTTTCGAAAAATAAAGTATTTGTTGTTCACCAAAAATGTTTTATTGATTTATCCTACCCTCTATTTTCGTTTGGTTGTATCACAGACAGACAAACCTAGTTGCATTAAACAATTTAAATCCTTTAAGAAGCATTTAACTCTTTTACCTGAAAAATAATTCTAATGTCATGTCATAAACATCTCCCGTGTCAGTTATTGACATTAACTGGTACTTTTATTATAAAGCTGCAGAACCGTACCTACTTTTAAATTTCGCCAATCTAAGATTTACATTTTTCTAAATAACCCCTTAAATACTAAATGAATCAGGTCAAAATTTTCCCAGTTAGATCGTCAAAGTATTCGTTTAAATAAATTAAAATAAATTATCGGTCTAAAATAAAAAGGGAGCCAATATTTGACCACCTTAAAATTCGCATGGGATTTCCTATGTTGCGTGGATCGATGCACCACCCTGTATATATATATATATATATATATATATATATATATATATATATATATATATATATATATATATATATACACATATATGTACACATTTTGTTTAAACATCACCATAACTTTATAAATATAATCATCTTATAATTTAAAATAAAAAAATACCACTAGCTCAATAAAACAAATTTGGTCAAGTGCAAGCTATACTAGTGTTCCGTGCCATCAGCCACCCTGAGCAAAACTAGGCCGCCCGATCTCCACCCATCTGCCGTGCTACTCGCCGCCGACGGCACCTACGCCGTATCATATAGCGTATGCGCGGGGGCTGAGTGGGGAGCGTTTCGACTGAGCCAAACTAAAAATTTTGAAAAACGTGTACCTAAATACGAAAGTACATCGTGGGAAATATTTTTTGTCGAAAAACTTTTTCTTGAAAACCAATGGTTCAGCAGTTATAAGGAAATAAAGAATTAAATTGTTTATAACAATTGACTGCGCTAGAATGTTTCAATCCTGATAATTTTGGTTCAATCTACAGCTATTAAACAATTAATCATGCTAGTCTTTTTACAACTTTGGCTCAATCTACACCTAACTCTAAATGTTCATGAATTTTTTCAGATTTTTCTGAGGGTTCCTTTTGGTGATAAGGGCGAAGGACAGCAATTTATAAGCGCTTTTCCCGAAAAATATTTTCAAAAATGCATAAAAAAATACATCATAATTGTTGAGTTTGTAATTCAATAAGCTTTCATTTGACACCCTACCCGATGCCCTTGAAATTTTTTTCCATTTCCCAATTTACCCCTGAAATTAACCACCAGAATCAAAATTCAACTTTTTATGCTTCACGTCTATAATTTGGCCACCCTCTATCTCTGAGCTAAATTTCAAATTTTTACGAATAATTTCAGAGAAAATCGCTTCTGACAGACGGATGGACGGACAGACGGACACCGAAGTGATTCCATAAGTGTTCCGTTTTGCTAATTTTAGCACGAAACACTAAAAATTACTATTATCCATCTGCATTAAGTTGCGAACACTCAGTTCGTCCCCTGTAGTGGCACTCTGTATGAAAAATAGCGATAGAGATCGAGCTCTCTTGCTACTAGTAGGAATTTGCAAAGAGAGCCGATCGCTATCGCTATTTTTCATACAGAGTGCTACTGCTGATGCACTGTCATCACACTACAATGTGACCATTTTCTATATTCGGCAACATCGGAGAGGCGCTTCGCGGCACTCGCAAACATCTCTTGGCATGTTGATTGGACGGATTTTATTTCAATTCTGCAGTGGGACTCTGCGTCGTTATAGTAATCTACTATAGCTTTCTACTATAGAAATCTATTAGCGTTTTCTACTATCGTCAAATGTGCAACTCTGTTTAGTTGTAGACAATGATCGGGTATCTTCGGAGGGTAACTGTCTGAGCTAAAAACATTGCGGAAATTCTAGGGATTCTTAATTTTATAACTAGAAGTTTTGGACAGAAGAAATAGTTTGGTTATATTTATGTTCAAAAGCATAGTAGAGTTGGGAGATATAGTGATTTTTCGATATTTGTTAGAACAGAGGTGGTGATTTAAGAATAGCCGTTATTTTTAACGGTGATTTTTCACTACAGCGATTTTTATTTTTAAGGCGAAAAGGAGCAGCATAGTTGCTTTTACAAGACTGATATTCGATATAAATATTGAATAATGCAGCTACAATTGGAAGTAAAATTATAAGTTGATTTGGTTAGTGAGTTATTAGGGTAAAAATAGTATTTTTTCGAAACGCCCAGTGCCAGAAGCGTAGCGAATATTAATCGAAAATGGCCTTTATTCTTGATTTTTGCGCTAGATTAAGTTAAAAATATTACATTTTTTCCGAAATTACAATTATAATGCTTTTGGTAATTTTGAGTATAGGTATACCTGAAAATGTTTTTATGACGCTGAATTTAAATACGACAATAAATTAATAACACTATAATCTCTTAGATACTTTTCAGATTTGAAATTAACCACCTAAAACTGCAAAAAAAATCCCATTTAATAGCTTAAAATTGAGGACACACTGAGTCTAAAGGAGATTATAAAATACTTAATCTCACAACATAAATAACAAAAGAATTATAAACAATAGTATCAGAAAATATAATAAAAAAAAAACATTCCCTTTTATATCTAGCTATGTCCTGCAGCGTCGTTATAGAAAACTACTATTGCTTTCTACTATAGAAATCTATTCGCGTTTTCTACTAAAGAAAATTTGCAACTCTATTTAATTGTAGACTAATGATCGGGTATCTTCGGAACTCGCCAAAGGGATAACTATCGGAGCTAAAAACATTTGCGAAAATTCTAGGGATTTTAAATTTTATAACTAGAAGTTTTGGATAGAAAGAAAAGTTTGGTTATATTTAATGTTCAAGGTTCATGTTCAAAAGTATTTTACCCTTTACCTAAGTTCAATTTTTTCATTTTTTCCATGTGCCATCCAAAGCCCTTCTAGAACTAGTAACACCTAAGTACAGCTTATACAATAACACAGCTACCTAAGTAAGTTAAACAGGGGCGCACCCAGGATTTTGTCTCAGTAGTAGTTTGTAGGAGTGTTTCAGGGATCACGCGATTTGGTGGATTTTTTCAATTATTAGTGCACTTCTTTAATTTTTGTGTGTCTAGGATGTTAGTGTAGGGGAACTGCCGCCCCCCCCCCCCCTGGGTACGCCGCTGAAGTTAAACACCGCAACGCAAGTCGCAACGTCATCAGCCGAGAACTTACTGCCGCTGTCGACTGGTGACGTTGCGGTGTTGTAACTTCAAGAAGGTCCTCACCTCACGGGCAGAAGAAGCGGAACAGCGGACAGGAACTTCGTTTGTTAAACATGGCAGAATTCAACTAATCATATAACGAAGCGCCTCTCCGCTGTTCCGCTTCCTCCGCCCGTGAGGACCCACTTTTACGGCGTTACTAGTTCTAGCATCTTTGGCTATTTATTTGGATATTTTTATTTCTGGATGAGATTCAGCGAAGTTGATCAAATAAAGCCAGTGTTCACTTCTTACGCGCATTTTACTACAAAGATACTTTTTGTTTGTTGCTTATTTAAAACTATTTAGTAAAAAATGTATGTATTTCGATCTCAAAATTTTCAACAGAGTAATTTGTATCCAAATTATAAGCAAAGTGCATAAAAGCAAAGTAAGGAGCTTTTACTGGTCCTTTTTATTTTTTATAAGCTCTGCACTTAGGACAATTTGTGGTTATACCTAATGCCAGAGTGAAAATGCACAAAATTTTGAGACTCAGACTCATTAGGAATAATCTTAAACAGAAAAAGCAATAGTTCAAACATATGACCTCTAAAGCCTTCGTTCACCGAACACCGAACCGGCAGTGCTCTGATCCAAAAACATGTAAACAACTTGATCCATAACCTCACAAAACCGATAACTACAGCATTGGCGATGTCGTTTCAAGACGACAAGATGGCTGTCACATAATCGACTTCGAACCATACGCAGAGTACGAAACGATCGTTCCGTTTCTACAAATAGAATTCTATGACATCGTGGAGTCCCACTGCAGCGTTAGCGATGTCGCTTTCGTTTCAAGACGACAATATGGCTGCCACATAATCGACTTCGAAACCTACGCGGAGTACGAAACGATCGCTTTGTTTCTACAAATAGAATTCTACGACATCGCGGAGTCCCACTGCTGATTTGGTCAAAGCGAAAATCGTGCAGGGTTGCCAGTTCATTCAAAACCACTATTTCTATCATAAGAATGGGGAATAATCCATAACACGCCTCTGATATTAACTGTGCAAAAGATATAATATAATATAAGTGCGGTCGTGGCTTTTTCTTGCTTGATCCTTACTTTACCGAGTTAAAATATTCTTAAGTTAATAGCTATAATATAAATTATTAAAAACAAGTTGTTTAAAATAAAATTTATGAACAATACCTGAAAGCTATATTGCATTACCTTCTTTTCATCGGCTATTATTTATTATAATAATGCCGAAAACACTTATAGCGCCATTCTCAAATTTACATTTTAATGTTTTTATTATTTTAATTCAGACGAAGCACAATCAAAATTATTGGTGTTTAGTAAACAATAGTTAATCAGCACTTTGTCGCGTTTCTGTATAAATATATTCAGGTTTTACAGGACCAAACAATATGTAATTTACAATTCTATTCAATATTTTTATATGCAAATTTTATATTTATAATAAGGTTCGATCCTCATGCGAGCATATTTTATATTGTGTTTTCACGCAACCTATCATTTCTTAAAATTTGCCATGTTGCTTATAATATATCTGATGTATAAATTTGCTCAAAGGACCCACGACTCAGACGATGCAGATGGTATTTATTTTTAATATTTTATTTTTGTATAGGCTTCAAGCAATCGTAAATATACTGGGCAAAATTTTATAATATTTTAAATGTCATTTGTATCTCATACAATTTACAACAATCTAGTGATCCTTCTTATTGTTTGGTCCAATCTGGGTTTCGTTAAAATTTACTTTTAGCAATTTTTTAGTTTAAATTTTGTTAAACGATTTTTTTTAGAAACCTCGTTTTCTGTATATATATAAATATATATATATATATATATATATATATATATATATATATATATATATATATATATATATATATATATACATATATATATATATATATATATATATATATATATATATATATATATATATATATATATATATATATATATATATATATATATATATATATGTATATATACATATATATATATATATATATATATATATATATATATATATATATATATATATATATATATATATATATATATATGTATATATATATATAGACTTTCCTTTTTGGATTTTTAACAAACACCTAAAATTCATTCATTTTAATTAATATACGAGTACCTACGTATTATGTAAGTATTCTTCTTTACAGAGAAAGTATGATCTTCTTTTCTCGGTTCTTAAAATAAAGATTAAAAATGTAAAATTAACACAAAGTTGGCTTTCCAGCACTTATATAAGATTTACGGTACATTAGTAGACTTGCTGCCTTCGTGGGTTGTATGAAGATAAAAAAAACATCCCCAATAGCATACATCAAATTTAATAAGACCCTTTTTGCAATAAAACTTCTTTTGAATGACCGGTCATACGAAATGATTCGTGCCCAAGCTGTTATTATTTTAATTAGTAACCTACGCTCCTATAGAACTGGTTTTTAGGCCACTTTTATAGTAAGTATTTTAAAAGTTTTATAGCGGTGTTTAAAATGTTTGTGTAGTAATTATTTTTAATATCTGACGGCTGTTTCAGAGTTTCCTCAAGATAATTACAGATTAATTGGGATATTATTAAATGGTTGGTTTTTATTGTTAATAGTGCAATTTTGTACTGTTAAGTGCAAATGGTGCAAGGTATATAATCTCTGAAATTACAGTGATTTGGTACAAAAACTTGCGAATGCCTCGACATAAGTATGCCAAAGAAAATGTTTAAAGTATACCATGACAGATATATAGATATAAATATATGTGGGGTGTCCGAAAAGTCTTAGTATGGGCAAATATCTTTGCTATTCGTAAAGATAGAGACACCAAATTTAGGTGTATCTATCTTATTCGTTACTAAATCTACTTTTTTAAGTGATTTAACTTTTTCAACCCTCTTGAGAGGTGACACTTGGGAGTTGAGGTTAAAATTTTGAAATGTAACCCTATGCCGTGTGGTACCCCATTTTTAAGGTCTTTAAAAAAAACATTTTACCGCAAACCCAATGTCTGTATCTTATTTCGTTTTTAAATGGCACACGTTTAAAAATAAAAAGTCATAAAAAAATTTAAAATTTAAATACCTTTATTTTACTTATTACTTTAAAAGTTCAAAATGTCCACCATGAACGTCCCGGCAGTAATAAAGTCGATTTTGGAACTTACTTCTCACATTTTCGAGAATGGCAGGGGTACTTCTTGGCAGAGCTTTATAGCTCATCACATACCTAACCGTAACCGGTTTCGAGATATCTAGTTTTGAATATCATATTCTAATACACTATACAAAAATATTTCAGTTAATGTATTTACCTTTACCCTAAAATTTAATAATCTCCACCAAGTTTTTAAACCAGCCATATTTTGTAAACGAGACACGTCTTTCTTAAGATCGCGTTGTGTTTTAAATTTAATTTTTGCTGTTTTCACTTTTAAGAGTTTAAAAGTCAAAATGAGGAGTGTTTTGTATGGTTGTGATGTGAACAATCAATGCAAGGGCTTTATGCCCGATATTAAAGTTTTTAGCTTCCCCAAAAACAAAGAAACACAAAGTGTTTGGAAGCGTCTGTGCAAACGAGAAGATAAGTTTAATGTGAAAAATGCTAGAATCTGTTCTAGACATTTTAACGAAAGTGATTAGGAAGGTAATTTAAAGCCTAAATTGTGTCATGTCATGAATGTCAAATGTGTTTAATGTTTTTACAAACTCGTTTCAATAAAACAGTTTACGGTGACAAATAATTGCTAAAATTCTCCACGGTAACGAATCATCAGACTTTAGTCGAGAAAATACGACAAACAAAGAGATTGAAAAAAAGGATATTTCCTTAAAAAATAATTTCTTGTTTTAATTTCATAAACGTAGATATTTTTATTATGTTTTAAGATTTTTTAAAATTTGAAACATCGAAGAATACAATAGTTTTTAATAATTTACTATTTAATGTGTAAAAAACCCAAAAATTTGACACAGGCGCCGCGCCGCTTCACACTCCCTAATCGGAAGCCGCACCGATGAATAAAGGTTGCGCGAATTCAGTGATTGCTTAGGGGTGGGGGGGGGGGGTGGAAACCACAGTTTGATAGTTGGGGAAAGATACAAGGAGGCAATATATAGAAGAATAGTAAAAATAAACAAGGAACCAAAATATAAATATTAACAAGACAAAACAACGGAGATAAAAGTCGATTTAGAATTTTAGCACAGTTCACTTTGCTGCTAAGGCATCCAAAGCTGAAAATGGTTTCCTACAGTTGCTACAATAAGCTGTAATACTGTAAAAGGAAAATAAAATACCACTTGGATCATTAAACTTCTAACTTATTCGTTTCTATACGAGACTCCGGCGTTAAATAAAATTAAATCAATTTGTATCAAACGATTAAGTAGAGTAATCAGGTTTTCACTGTTTAAATTCTCAAAGTTGCTTTTAACGAAATTACCTTTTGAGTAACGGGCGTTGTTTGATAGCGCAGTTATAAAGTTTGTAAAATATAATTTTAGGGTAAAATGGAGTTTCCCAGTCACTTCTTATTTCAAATTTTGGTTTTATCTTATTTTTACATAATACATAACGCATTGTAATTTTTGATGTCCATACCTTTATCGATACGGAGAGATTTGCAGCTTAGGTTTACAATTTTGTGATATGTTTTACATCAGCAAAGCATATACATCTTGTAAAATAAATCATTTTTAAACCAAAATTATTGGTTACTGCCACGCCACGTTTTAGACCGTTTCCACCTACAATTTTTGGTACTCAGACCTCTGCTGACATCTAAACTAAGCATGTTTATGGTAGAATAGTTACGAAACAGGTTTTTTATGATGTATTTTTGGAATGCTCTTAAACATACATATTTTATAAACTAATAAGTCGATTACGCTGCAAGATCGTAATCTTGTAAAAAGAGATGTTATTATATATTAAATATTTTGTTGATTTTAAAAGTTAACCTACAAAGAATACAAGCAATATAATCCCAAAAAATAAACCACAGAAGAATTTTTGTATTAGCTGGTTTTTTGAAAGATGACAGAAAGGTGTGTGACTCTGATCACGTGATATAGTAACTTTAAAATTTCCCCGTTTGTAAGCTCCATTTATAATTTTGCCATTTCTGACCTGTCTTGTTGTTCGCTGTTTGTTTTTTTTTGGCAAGCAAACGCTTTTATTAGGGATTGCTTTTTTTCATATCATTAAAAATTTGGTCCATTTGTCCTTTTGTCAACCTTATCCATACTGTATGTTTAAAATATTTAAATTTTCCGTCAACTTTCAAAAAGTTAAACCAACTAGATTTAGACAGATATGATATTATTGACACTTGATTTGTCAAAAGTATCGCGAGATCATTCGCAAATTTGACTTTAATTAATTGTTCAGATAACATACATGGCATAAATGCAGTGAATATAATTTAGCACATACATTTAGGTCATTTATTAATATCTTAACGATTAGTTATTCTTTGTACAACAACCTTTAAAATCAATAAAAAGTTAATATCAAAGAGTGTATTTTTTTCGATTTGTTAAATATATAGCTTGTCTCTTTTCACGAGACGGGACAATAAATAGCACACACGATTAATAGCACAAAATTTTTAATAAATCGATTAATCAAATGACTAAAAAATATATTAGTTAAAACTCTGACTAACTATAATTCTCGAGATAATTCTAGTAAATTATTAGAAATAAAATCAACTAGGTCATCGAAATATCCACTATTTGAAATATATACCTAGTCCCTGCTTTACGAATTTGGATAATTTAAGACCTTATAGTTTTTTCACAATGTAGTGGATATAATTGATAACTAGATTTAGGTTATTTATTAATAATATCTCAACAATTAAAGAGTTGTTTTGGTTATATTGCTTTATATTATCTTCTTTTGTATAAATATATCAACTTTTGGAATAAGTAAAAGTGTAAATTAAACGCAACTGATTTTTTTTTCATTTTGTTCAATGATTTCAAAACAGTCTGTCTGTATTGACCAAACCAGGACTTTACTAAAAAATCTCTAAGGTAAACCTTTAAGTCATTGATGTATCAACAAGGGAAGGCGATATCATTTATTCAAAACTAGTATTTTCTTTTATTTCATGCATTGCGCGTGTATCGGACAACGAAAGAGGAGAGAGAGAACGCTAAACATCCGACTTCGCCCGCCGTCGCCATGGCTTTTCGGGCCATTTGTATTCAACCGAACTAATCTGGGAAAATACAGTTCCGGATGAATGGAGTCCAATTTTTCACACGCTTGACACTGACGCGCACCGTATTTTAAATTTTATGAATAAAATCCTTTGCAAAAAGACAAAAAATAGAGAAAATTTCACTACACCACATATTTTCACTGCAAGGTAACCCTGTACACAGAAACATACAACGCCTGTATATTCCATAAACAGGACTGGGAAAAGAAAGTGGCCTTGCCACTTTTCCACTATTATTTTAAATTTCGCCACTGTGCAATAGAAATAAATTATCAGAGTTTATTACTACAAAAAATAATGGTATATTTTTATATTTTACTGACCCTTAGTGCATATATTTTAGTCTGCGGTACCTATTTACGATTGCAAATATTAACCCACAGTAATTTTGTTATTTTAGTATAGTTTATAAATCTGCAAATATGCCACATAATTGCAAGCCTGGCAACAGCCATTCTCAAAAAGTAGATGGGGAACCATGTAGTTGACCAGATTGAGAGTAGCATTGGAATCTCTGTTTCACAATGGTATCTTCTTTTTGTTAATAAAATCAATGAAGGTTTCTAACCGTTTTCGAATAACTTGATATACCAAAATGGGAAATTCACGTTATTCTTGATATTAAAAGCACTTAATATATTTTTTTTTTGTAAATTTTGTCATTGGTTTACTACAACTATTAACATCGTCTATAGAAAAAAGGTAGCGACAATCTTACACCCTGCTGTTAAAACGTTAGTTTATACGTTTTATTTTCTAACACCAAAAATAAATTTCTGTGAACGTAGTCGGCTATCTAAAGTGGAAGTTTAAAGAAAGAAAAAGAACCATTTAGAACATTAAAATGCACTTAACAGTACCGAAGCTCTGAATGTTTTTAGTTAGGTAGGTAGTTCCTTTTACGCACAGAGTCGTATTCAGTTTTTTCATCAATAACAACAAATTACAAGAATTATGGAGATGCGTTTCGTAGAGACTTACACGATAAAAATTAAGGGTGACTGTGCCGGAAATGAGTCATTTCGTTCAGTATAAAAAATGTGACAATAATAAAAAATAATACATTTTTTAATGAAATTAGTAAAACCTATACTCTCTTGTGTTGTATGATAACCTGGTAAATAAACCTATCTAATTTATAAAATTATTTTAATTTTTAGACGTTGGGGTGCACAATACATAAAAAAGACAAATTATATAAAGACACTAATTTTAATACTTTTAGGCAGCGTTTTATAGCTGGCACTTGCATTGGTATCTACTTTTATATCTAAATACAATTCTTTTACACACTTAATTTTATTTGGGCACTCACAAAAATGTTTTACCTGGTAAAGCTATCAAACCTAAGCAAACCTAAATAAAATTATACCAAAATAGCAGTACCAGGACTGACATTTTCAATTTTGACACGAAATTGACGGCAAAGAAATCAATATTTTATGTCTTCATTGGATATAACAAAAAAACTACAACACAATAAACAAAACAAAATTGTCGCATAAGGCAAATATTATAATTACTTTTACTTACCTTAGATATAATTATTGTATTGCACATAAAAGAATATGTATAAACGAGCAGAAAACTGACGGAGTGGGTGGTTACAGCAAATAAAATAAATTGTTTTTGTGAAAAAATGATACTGCTCACTCACATGTGCACTTGCTTGCAGCAGAAAAAAAGACTAAAAGATATAGAACATGACTTAACCTGAACTCGCGATGCCGCCTTTATATTATCCCATATTCTTACAGTCACACCGGACTGGCATTATTACTTAGAGACATTTACATTCGATTGATATAAAAAAAAAAATTAAAACTGTTCATGTTAGCAAATTTTGTAACAGAATTTAGGGCACAAATAACAAAAAAAAAATAATCAAACGTCTTTCTTTTATGAGACATTTTACGGTTATTTTGATTTAAAAAGTTTTAAAGTGCAAGTGCAAGCTATACTTGCACAATTAGTGTTCCATGGCATACCCTGAGCAAATCTCGGCCGCCCGATATCCGCCCATCTGCCGCGCTACCCGCCGCTGACGGCACCCACCCCACCGTAATGCCGTATCACATCGCGTATGCGCGGAGCTGAGTGGGGGGCGTTTCGACTTAGCCAAATTAAAAATTTTGAATAACGTGTAAGGACAAGAGTTGTTCCTTACATCGTGAGAAATATTTTTGGTCAAAAACTTTTTCTCTAAAACTAATGGTTCAGCAGTTATAAGGAAATAAAGAATTAAATTGTTTATAACAATTGACTGCGCTAGAATGTTTCAATCCTGATAATTTTGGTTCAATCTACAGCTAATTCTCAATGTTCGTGATTTTTTTCAGATTTTTCTGATCGATCCTTTTGGCGTTAAGGGTGGGAGACAGCAAATTTTTAAGCGTTTTCTCCGAAAAATGTTTTAAAAAATGCATACAAAATAAATCATATTATAGTGTTGAATTCGTGCTTCAATAAACTTTCACTTGACACCTTACACAGTAAAAAATCCAGTTGATTAACCACAAGAGATGTCTGATTTTATTGGCCGGATTAAATTTTTTGATTTAATTTGTAATTATTTTCTAAATCAGTTTCATAATCTTCGTTATGATTCAAACAAATTACTCATTCTCGATTACTTTAAATCGATACTGATCAAATGCATAAAAAAGACAAACATTTTAAATCATATTTCCTTGTTAAAATAATCACAATAATCAGTATCAATCACCTACTGACTAAAAAATACTCAAACTTCTAAACCAAGCCGCCAACACATGCGCAGTACGCAACCTTTTAATCACAAGGGAGTACCGATATCCATCCACCCCGCTGCAATCTGCAAAAATTCCATTTAATCGGCAGTAGGTATGGCGGTTTCTGTGGTAGTGCAATGTGCAATGTGGGGTTATAACGAATGAAGTGGTCAACCTGTTCTAAAATTTTACGAATATTCTTTTAAAAACTTTGTTGTTACATCATGTTTGTGAAATTATGTTTCAAAAACAAAAGAAATACGCAAAAATCTCAGATCTTGAATCCAATCCCTTGGAGGAACTCATGCACCAATGTAAGTTATTTTCCATGTATTTTCAAAGAAAAGATTTGTCATGTCAGGTCTTCATTAGTGTTTTATGTATTTATTTACAGATGAGTAAATAATTTTCGTGTTTTTACTTCATATAATTATTTTCAACTTTTACACTGTAAAAAAAACTTATTAAATTTTAAATCAAATTCAACCCAATTTTGACTAAATCCAGGTCCACGCCTCACCTCCCCGGATTTTTGTTTATGATATGGGACAAACAATTCCCATGCTTTGGGAATTTGCATTACCTATCTTTTATATAATTTCATCTGTTTGTTCGTTAATGTGTTCCCATTTCTTATGTATTATAGTATTGTCATTTAATAAATAAAATCGACGCCCTAATCAGGTACTTTATAGGGCGGAGAGGGTAAGGGCGGTGCTACTGATGATTGCATATCAATCACATTGGATTTAAGATTTAATAAAAAATGATTAGAGTATTATGGAAATTTAATCATTATGGAAGAAAATTTTAATAAAAATTGATTTAGATGTAATCAGAATTAATTGTTAGGTTAATCAATTTTGAATAAGAAACTTTAATCACAGATCCTTCGATTTAATCAATATGCAGTGTTAATTTTTTTAATCAATCTGGCGTGGACCTGGATTTAGTCAAAATTGGGTTGAATTTGATTTAAAATGTAATCATTTTTTTTTACAGTGTACACGATGCCCTTGAAATTTTTTCCCATTTCTCAATAAACCCCCAAAATCAAAATTCAACGTTTCATACTTCACGTCTATAATTGGGCCACCACAATCTATCTCTGTGCTAAATTTAAAATTTTTATGTCAAATAGAGAAAATCGCCTGTGACGGACGGACGGACACCGAAGTGATTCCATAGGTGTTCCGTCTTGCTATTTCTAGCACGGAACACCAAAAATAATAAAAAGGTTTCGTAAGTATATCACACATATCTTAGGATCCCAACAAATAATTTAAAATTTGTGTTTATAATTTAATTATTTCAATATTTTCTAAGCAAGGAAAGACTTGTTTGTGTGGCAATAATAACCCTTAACATTATTTTTAAAATCGGTATAATACCTACATGATATTTCTGGCACCACAATAACGTAGTTAGTTTATTCGTGAAACTCATAAAGTTAATAGAAAATTGTTTTACTGTAATTAAAAAATATTTCAGTGGAGCTCACTACGCCACTGATTACCCACTATGACCATAAACCAGACCGGCAAAATCTCAAACACATGTCTTAGTACCTTTTAAAACTTTATGTTTTGGTATAGATAGTCGTTTCAGTCCCGTCAATCTTATTACTTAACTTTTACGAGGGCGATAATTGGGTGAAAATAACTTTTTTAACTAACAAAAAACCTGACAAACATTGTTTTTATTATTCTGTTAATGAGACTCAATATTGAATAAAAGAGGACTTGCTTTGTTTTATAACCGGCTATATACAACCCTTTTGTGAAATAATAAAAAATCCCACCCAGTTGTTGCGTATTAGGTACCTACCCAAAAAAATATTTTATGAAAAAGACGTTAATTTCAGAGAGACACTGAGAATTTATTCGCATAAAGAGTTTATGTGAACATTAGGGAAAATTTTTATGTTTGTAAAATGACAAATAACAAAGAGAAATACTTTAGAAATACTATGATTTACGTAGAATTGTCTTAAATTTGAAAATATAACCCTCTCTCCTAAATTCACTAAAATGATTTAAGACTTAGTACTGGTTTAAATTTAGAGCTTTTAGTTGATCAGTTAGGATTTTTTTTCTGCTCTGTCATTGGAATAAGCCGTATTAAAAACTTGTGAGATATTCTATTATTTCCACGATTTATTTAGTTTTCAAATGATTTTTATCTGGGACCCTGCTGCTCAAAATTTGGTTCTATTACTATGGAAAATACGTACTTAAATTGCCATTTCCTGTATAAATTTGTGAAAAAAATAAATTCACAGCAGAAATTTATTGGTACTTAAAACCTTGATTCTCAAATCAGAACAGCCTTACCGATAGTGAATCTTGCAGTTAGAGAAACTGGCAGTCAGAAAAAAGTCAGTTGATAAAGCCAGACTATCTCCATGAAACCTCGATGTACAAGAACCAAATTATACTGAATTTTTCACAGAGCGATGCAATCGATATAATTCTCTCGTTAAATTTTGTTCTCTTAAAACATTCTTGACTCTAGCCACCCATCACTCCATTACTCGGTATAAATCGAATTCTGCTACATATATTTTCGTAAAAGAAAGCTTGGATCATAATCTCTCTTGTTAGACAACAGATATAAACCAAGCCTGGGGTCTGGCATCCTTTAAAAATAAATTAAAAATCACCGCATTTTCGAGGTGGCTTTACATATCTTAGTATTACAATAACTATTCAAGTATTTTCCTAATGCTGGTTTTACATTATTTAGATATATACCCTACATTAGTAAATATGTTTATTCGGAAATACATAAAAATACACATAAAACCACACACATATTAAACGAACATCAGAAAGACAAAGAAAGAGGATCAGTCTGCCTAAAAAAAGACTACTGATTATTCGCTGGCGGTCTGGAGTGTCCAGCCGTAGACTAGGGAGAATATTTAGGTAACCTTGGTAGCGATGCTCTACGTTCTAGGTAGACATTTAACATGTATAAAGGCGGCTACAGACGGCATGACAAGCCTTGGCCAGCGTTTCAACCAGTGTTTGTAGAGACATTGGTCTTTGCTTGATGTTCGCGCACCGACAACCGTACACACGACATGTTTTATCTTTGCCAGTGTTTTCGAGGCAAGTGAAAGCGAATCTCTACAAGTGTACCTACAAGACAGACGAAATGGAGTCCGATGATGAAGTGATAGCAGCGTCTGCTCTACTTTTAAGTTCAGCTGCATTATTTTTATCAGAAACTATTAAAAAAAGAAAAAAACGCAGGTGGTGAACTAATTCGCTTTATCTAAGTAGGACAACGTAGGTTAACTAAATAATATTTAAATGAACATTCACACTACAAATAATTTTTTAGGTACAATAAGTGATTTACTAGGCGATTTGACAAAGGAGGCATCTCTAAAGTTCATTAATTTCTGCAGAATGTCTGCAAGTGATTTTGAATACGTGTGTACGGCGATCAAGCCCACTGGCGAGCTTCAACAAGTCCCTTTGATGTGTGTCGAAATTACCGCTTACTAGGCGAACCCTGGCCAGCGCCAACGTTGGCTTTGCTTTGCCATATGTTTTGCATCCACACGATGCGCCAACGTTTTAACGAGCGGCATTGGCCAGGGCTTGCCATGCCGTCTGTAGCCGCCTTAAGTATATGTCCACAACGACGCACTGCATATAGCATCGCACACAGAAACGCAAAACGCATCGCCCTAACTCAGCTTCTGCTTCGCGCAGATATAATCGCACACGAGTGGCCACATTAACGCACTGCACATCGTTTCTGTGCCAGTGGTGCCTAGATAATGAATGCTTTAACAAGGCGCCCTTATCGTTATTTCCAAATAAAGAAGATATTGTGTTAACCTATAACTCAAAAAACTGGTACTTGAGTAAACAAAACTCAAAAACCAGGATACATCCCTTTATTAAGAAACTTTGTTTCCTTGGTGAATTTCAGCAACTTTATGAAAATGTAAGAAAAGATCCTGCAAGGTTTTTTAAATATAATATTAAAATGAGTATAAGTACTATTGACTATCCTTTAAACAAAATTATAGTCAGGATAAACATTTTTTCTTTATCCATCGCTATGGTGCACTGTGCGAAGATAAAAAAATATTTAAAAAAATGTTTACCTAATTCTGGAATGGAGCATATCTGTATTAACGCAATATCATAGGGCCACGGCTTACAGGTGATTATCAGTTTTGCTTAATCACAATGAATAAGGATTTAATAAAGCATATTATTCAGAGTAATTATAAACAAACACCAAGCTTCATAACTATGCTCATAGTTGCTGTACCAGTAAAATATTTCTATAAATGCATTATTTATTTTCATAATGTAATTTTCAATAAAAATTTAAATAATTTCTAACTATAATTAATGACCTATGACGTTATATGAATAACTATTTTTATGGTCTTGTTATTTTGTTGATAAATGCATCTGACACTGGTAGAACATTAACGATAACCTTAGAAATGTATTATTTAAACAGGCTCTACTTGACATAATATTCTATTGTTACAAAGACTGCAATTCCTTAATAAATTTGATTTAATTAACATGTTTAAAATGTTTCAGGTTAAGACTGTGTCTAAAACTGTGAAAGGAAAAAGGACCATTTCAAATTCTAAAACTCGAATTGATTTTAGTAGGATGTCTCAGACAAACAACAACTTTTGAATGAGAATTGTGTATCTATACTATTCTATCCTTAAGTCTTACCAGAAAAGTTTAAGTTTTTTTTTTTAAATTAGGTATGTAAGTAAACATTTCAGCAAAAAAATCGTTAAGCTAATAATAGGACAGATGCCTGAAAATTAGAAAAATGAAAACTGAGTACGCTGAGGTCAACGATGAAGTATATCTAGGTTCCACTATCAAGGAAGATGGTGAGTTGTATTTGGACATAACACACAGAGTGTAAGTGGGATAGAACAACTGAAAGCGAGTCTTATTGTGGGCTAGAGAGTTTATAAGAATAGTCTTCGGATCTAAACATGGGCATTGGCAAATACATCAAGTGCATCAAAGGAGATCAGGTTTGAATGAAATAAGAATACCAAGATGGACGTGTGGGGACACAAGGCCAGGACAGAAAAAATAGAGGGGATAATCAAGGTTGTGTCGGTAGAAGGGTAGAGATAAGTGCATGAAAGAAGAGGTGGGGAAAGGCCAAAGAAGTACATGAAGTGTATATATAAGTAAAAATAACTAAATAAAAGAAGAAGCTCAGGGCTGGGTGATGTGGGGAGATTAGCCAGCAACGTCAACCACATAAAAAGTTGGGAAAGGAAGTGTCCGTCGCACTGCCAAGCCAAAAGAACCAAGCTGTGCAATATTTTTTAACACACACATGTGTTAGAAAAATGATACAGTGGAAACCTGGGAACAAACCTGGGAAAAATAAAAAAGTTGTTATAAATTTCGCAATTAACTGTAATCCAAAATTGTAAGAGAAAATTTAAACTGTGAATTATTAATTAACAGCATAAAATGGGGCAAAAAATAATGTGCTTAAATTCATAAATCACAAACTTTAAATTTTCTATTACAATTTTGGATATTGACTGACTGTACAACTACTTTTTGATTTTTTTGTCTTTGAATGATAAATAACGCTCGTTAATCGTGACACAATGTTTTTGTATTTTTAAGCATAGAAAATCAAAATTTTCTCAGCGTAAATCATATTTTTTTTTTAGTAAGCAAAAACTTGTATAAGCAAATTTTTTAGTATTTTTAAAAATTTGGCCGATTTATCGCCTTGACAGTCCCATCCGTGGACATATAACAAAGAAAAACATTTTTATTTAAATTCTATCCAAAAAGCTTCAACAATGTTATGGTGGCCCATACCTTTAAATTTTATTAGCTTGGAATAAACAAAATGTGTGTCGTGTCAATAGACGTTTTATTAAAGTATACAAGCTTTTCATTAATAAAAGTTTCTAAAAATACTCGTAACCACATCTTATAAAATATTTTAGTCCAGACCATCAAAGTGACGAGTTTGTAGCAGCATGAGCTTTAATGTGAACGAGTGAATATAAACAAGAACAAATTAAATAATCTACATAGTGTTGATAATAATTGTCAATATTTATATCATACCACTTTTTAAGTCCTTATTTTTAACTACAACTGCAATACATTTTATTATCTCAAGTTTTAATTATTTCTATTGATGCTGCCATAAAACTGTTTACTACTTTTTGTTTAAACATATTTCGAGAGGGCTAACAAATAGTTAGGTAGTATTAGCACAAGAATAAATAAATAACCAGAAGGGTAACTCTTCTTGTTGTCGAGCGCGACGGGCCAAACCATCGATCCCTGAAACGTACTCTGAACCCGTCAATGCGGTACCAATCTTCGGAGTGTTAGGTACTGTTGTAAATACAAATATGTATCCAATATTTGATTACATTATTTTTATACAATTGTCTAGTTTTAAACATCTAATTATTTTAAAATTCAAAAATAATCTTTCATTATTTACTTTATTGCATTATCATAAAACCCCGAAATAACAAACAGTATTTAAATTACATTATTGTAACAATACGGCCTAAATATTCCAATTATAACCTACTTAATTGCTTCTTGTCTGGACAATACAATAAAAACTACCTACCTATTTATATTAGAAATTTTGCCCAGCCTGTTATCAAATTTCCATTTTACAAAGCTTCTGCCATTATTTGTGCCGTTAGGAACAACATTTAATTTTATTATTTGTCTAGACAAATTGTTATATTGTTATTTTTATAACATTGGCGAATTACAAATAAGAGTTAACTCCCTCCTTCTGCTCCGCCTTTTGGAACCTAATTTTAGCTAGGATAGAAGTTGTTGTAAAGAACGTAATTAATTATAAGTCAGCCGTTCGTTTTTTAATAAATAATAATTTTTAATAAACATTTTTGCCACCGCATAACAGTACGTTTGAAGTAAACCGGAGTGTAGTTTTTCTAGTATCGTTATTTAACTTTTAAAAGTTCATTTTTTTACGTTTGTTACAATGGACGACGTTCAACGTAAAGGACGGCATGTTTGCAGCTACAGTGTTGCAATAATAGGAGTTATTCAAGCACAGAAATGTTTTATTCCTTTCCTCCTAAAGAAACTGACGAAGCGAAAACGTGGCTCATGGCATGTAATAGGCAAAATTTGTTACCCATAATTTCCTCCCTACAAAATTTATCGAGTTTGAAGTGCTCATTTTAACCCAAATATGCACTTAAAGGGCAAAAGAAAACTGCTACGAAAGGATGCAGTCCCGAAAGTATTTTCACCAGAGAGCGATCTTCCAGGTTCAAGTGTGGTTCCTAGTACGTCTGGGTTATGTCCTCTGACAGAAGAAGAAATCTCAGTGGTGCCTAATGATGTGTCATCGGTTTTCATGCAAACGTCACCACTAACCCACTATAAATTATGACCAAACACCTGAACTTTTAAGCAGTCATATACTAAAAATGGAAAAATTGCGAGAAATAATAAGTGAATTGAAAAATAAGAACAACCAGTTAAAGAAAAACAACGAGCAACTTGCCAAAAAGTGTAGAGAGCTAGAAAACCGACTTAAAAATGCTTTAGAGATTCCATTAGAACAATATCAACAACTTACTTAGAAATTTTGTCCATCCAAGGATATTGCAGATTTCATTAACATTCAAATTACACAAGTTAGGAAGCCACCTAGAGGTAGAAGGTATTCCGAGGAACTTAAATATAAATGTCTGTCTATGTACTTCGGCGGGCCAAATTTGTACAAAAGGTTGATAACGAACGTATTTCGTTTGCCTGGACCTCAAATCTTAAGAATTTTTTTTTATCTAAGACATTCCACGTAGACTTCAAGCCTAAGTACTAACGTACAGTGGGCGTCTGAAGAGAAGGGAAATGTAGTCTATTGACACGGGATTTGAAGGATTGGAGGTTGGGACGGGAAGGGAAAACATCTGCAGGCAATTTGTTCCATGAACTGGAGACCATAGGTATGAATGAGCGAGAGAAGTGGTCTGTTCTAGGTTTTTGTAGCTGGACAGTAAAGGGATGCGTACGTAACGCGCGCCTCTTGTTGTTCTGTTAGGAACAGTCAAGTGGGGAATAATACCGGCTAGTTCTTCAGAGCAAAATCCGTGGAAGTAGCGGTAGAAAAGGGATAAATCTCCAACAGCGCGGCGATGAGCGAGAGAAGAGAATTGATCCATATTGACATTTCACCAGGTTTAGAAAATCCAAACATATTTAAAACAATAAAGATAAAAGTAGAAAAGCTTAACGAGATTAATAGGTTGTGTGTACTTTGCGTTGACGAAATTAGTATTAAAGCCAATGTGTAGAAGATTATGGGAATGAAGATAGTGTTGAAACCAGTCCGAACGTCCACGGTTTTAATGGCTAGAAGCATTTCGATGTGGAAACAGTCATTAAGTTATTTTTTTATATCACGACATGTCCAGGGAAACATATAAAAGAAATAATTTTCAGTGCCATTCAAAAATTAAAGGAAGTTGTGTTAAACGTCATTCTCCTTGTATGTGATATGGGTTCTAATAATATTCAGTTAAAAAATCTTTTCCAAATAACTCCCGAAATGTCATATTTTTTTGTTGGTACTGAAAGAATTTTTCTTATGGTCGACATCCCCCATTTACTTAAAGCTTTGAGAAACATGATTAATGAAATATAATTTTATTGTAAATGGTAATAGAGTTTCTTGGCACCATATTGTACAATTTTATGAACTCTATAAGGGATATTCGGTAAGAGCGGCACCTAAACTTACAAACTCTCATATTTTTCCAAGTAATTTAAAAACAAAATTGATGTAAAATATGCTACGTAGGTGTTTAATTCAAATGTTAAAGCCGCTTTAAGTATCTATAACAGACTTTATTAAAAAAGTTGACCAACTCTTCGCTATTTTCAATTCGTCAAAATCATCTGGCGCTAAAAAACTTAACATTGCATTTACAGGTCTCGACTATCAAACTAACTTTTTAAATGATTCATTACAGCTATTTTACAATTTAACGGTTGTAGATAAAAACGGAGTAACTAATACAATGAAATTTATTACTGAGTTCAAAATTTCGATAAATGCACTTTACAATTTATGGCCTGTTCTGAGTCAAAAAAAGTTTCCTTTTTGTTCACCAGACGCCTTAATCAAGATTGCTTGGAGGATTTCTTTGGGTACGTTAGGCAACAAAATGCAATCAGCAAAAATCCTATGCCAATACAATTGACATTTAAAAAATTATTTTGTGTTACAATTTTCAATTATGGTGATGAAAATTGTGAAGCTGATGCGGATAACGTTATATTAAAATTATCAGATCTACTATATAAGATGATGATATTCCTGTTTCGGCATAAATGTTTTCGCAAGATGACACACCTAAATTTCAGACTGAATTTACAAAGAATAGCCCATTAGAAATAAATTTTTTAAGGTACTTTGCGGGCTATTTTATTAAAAAATGTTTGAATATTCATAAATGCGCCATATGTGAAGAGTATTCGAAAGCTCACCAAACTTGGATGAAACCTCGTTATTTTGATATTACAAAGCGTATCAAAATGTTAATCTAGATACATTTGGTAACTTAAAGATGCCCCATAATGATTTTGTAAATTATAAAAATTTATCAGAAATAATATTTCAAAGGAATTTAAAAAAAATTATGTTGTTACCAATTTTGTAAATTTTGGTAAATATAGTTGCTTTGTTCATACTTGCAAAAGTTGTCCGCACCAGCATTTGATTAGGTGGTTTTACGCTCTTAAATTTATAAATAGAAATTTTAGGACTATAAAAAATAGTAAGATGTTGATCTGGAGACACCAATAAAATTATTTTATCTTAACACCTGTTTTATTCACCAAACTTCAAATAATTTTTGTATTTAAAATATTTTATCATTGCTGACTCCTGAATAACTCAAAATTAAATAAAAAGTACACTTTATTTCCTGCATTTTTCAAGCCATCCGCTTTTGTCAATTTAATCTCTAAAAATTAGAGTTCTTATTTTCTCCTCATTCAACTGCAAGTAAACAACTTCTCTGTGAAAAGAGCAATTTGTGTGAAATACGTCAAAATCTCGGGGTATAGATAGTACCCAGTATATTTTAAGGCATTGCGCACTACCTAAGACAATTCACTAATCACATCGTTAACTAAATCATATTTTTTTACTAATTTAACATTACAACATATTATTTCCTAGGCACGCCTATGGCAATATCATAAAATTTTGCTTCAACACTTACTCAAGGTACCTTGGCGTCAGAGGCTTAGAACAAACGTGCCGCTGGAGAATTGTGCCGCTGGAGAGTTGTGCCGCTGAAGAGTTGTGCCGCTGAAGAGTTGTGCCGCTGAAGAGTTGTGCCGCTGGAGAGTTGTGCCGCTGGAGGGTTTTCCTTCTGGTTATTTATGTATTCTTGTAGTATTAGCTTGAAGCAAGCCTGAACAAAACACACTAACAAGAAGACCGACGCAACGAGTTGTCATGGACAAAATTTGGTATGCAGGTAGAACATCGAAAATAAAGAAATCGTATTTTTTATGCCGCTAATATTCACATTGGCGGTAGAAATTAACCTTGAAATTTGACAAGAAATCACTTATTTTATCAACTGAGTGGGTGTCACATAATGAAATAGGGGGAATAGGGGTTGAAACAATTTTTCCTACCCCAGGTTACAGTGTCTAAAACCTCGACTTTGACTAAGTGGTCCACAATCTACATGGAAAATTAGGAAAAAACGTATTGGGAATTTTCTCTGCCGTGACGTAATACACAGGGGGTCATTTTTTTTAAAAATCTGGTATCTAACACTTTTGTTAATAGAATCTTGCCTTTATGGTAATTTGCAAATGTATTATTTGACACTAACAGCGACCTTGTACAACAGTATTTGAAATAGTATGCAATCCACTAACACAAGTACGTACCCCCTTTTTCTGTCTCAGAGACAGACTGAACTGGGTTATCATCGATTTTAATGAAATTTGGTGTACAGGTACGACATCGAAAAATAATGTACAAGCACGATACACAAACTGTGTGTGTGTATCGTGTGTACAAGTATTTTTTAGATGCTGATATTCACATTAAAAGGGTGGTTATATAACCTAGCCGACATTGGAATGAATCAAAAAGAAAAATGTTTCTTGAAATTAATATTATTTTATTAAGTCAGTGATTGTGCATCTCCAGCCACATTATAGTACACTATATATACACTAGTATACACATCATAAGGTAACACTAAGTTTAAGAAATATTTTTCTTCCTGATTCATTCACTCTAGTTTCTGAGACATAGCTAATTTATTATTTTGATTTTTAGACAGATTTCAAGGTCAGAAGACATACTGACTTACCCAAGATTTTTCTAACATTCCAAAAATACTACACACCCCTTAAACAATACAATACTTTAGATTATAAAAGAGGTATATCTGTAACAGCTATAAGCTTTTTATTTACGAGTCAATATAAACAAGAGCAAGAAAAATGGTCGACTGTATAAAAACGAACTAGATAACTCCGCTGATAATATTGATTTATTGCCCATATCTGTTACACTACTTTCTCTCAATTATTGTTTTTATGCCATAATTGGCCATTATTTTTAATTGAAATTGCAGAAAACAACAGTGCTTAATGGGTTTCATGCCTCCGTTTTAATTATTATTTAATTTTTTATTGATATAAGGTAACGGATTAAGTACGATCTTTGTATTAATAAAAATTACATTGTTGTAATTATTAATTATTAATAATGTATTTAAAAATATTACCTGGGTTCTTACTTGGCCGCAAAATACCTTTTGCGAATATTGAACGCGTTAAATATCGCACAGGGAAATTCATGAAGATTTAAAACTGGATTGTACCTCTATCCAACTGCAAAACATAATTTTTTATAGGTACTAATGTACCGTAGATGTTTAAACAGAAATGGAAAGCAATCTGTCAAAAAGGGAATTAAAGAAATTCCATAATGTGTACATCTAGGTAAGAAAGAATCAAAGCAATGTTATGTTTTTTGGGCTTCTGAAGCTGAACACTAAGGGGAATTCTCTTAGGAATAGCCAACGGAAAAAAATAAGAAAGACTGGTTTTGATGAGCACAATGAGGAACAAATGATTTTCTTTTAAATGGAATCAAAGATGCTAAGTGTCAAACATGGTGCTGCCACTTGATAATGGATGAAAAGTGTTTGGAAGGCTGCAAAAAAAAAATCCAAACCTTTTAGCAGCTGAGTTGTGTGCCAGTTGAAATCATGTTTGAAAGCGATGCAGACACAAACGAGTGATTTATTCTGTAGAGTCAAGTCACTCATGTAGATGGAATGGGATGAGAACACAACATTCAAACGTCAATTCTCGCCTTCACTTAACTTTAACATACTTTTAATGACTAAAAATTACTTCTTGAAAATAGCTTATTAAACAAAATTATTTTTAATCACCTGAAACTAAAAATATAAAAGACTAAGACTATAATAAACTAAGTAGGTGACTAGCCACGACAGTCCACCAAATCCTATGAAATAAGTCCCATATCTTAATTGGTTAATCTGACTTTTAATTACTTCAAGAAAAAAAATGATCAGTTAATAACATAAATTCTTTATTCGTTCTACATAATACCCCGCTTTACTATAGAAAATAGTCCCTCGACATGCCACCGGGGGACCAGGCAGTCCGAGATGGTATCTGATCGAGTATTATTTGAACATGAGAACGCGTGTTTAGCGGATGCCGAAGCATTACATTAAACACCGCTGACTTTTAATTGGTTTATATATCACTGCCTCTTCAGCAACGTGCTCTATTACCGTGGCATTCCTCGGTCGTTTCTACATTTAAATGCTCCGCAAACGGAGTCTTTGGAAATTTTAGTATTAATCATTCGGGAAGTTAAATATTTTTAAATCATTAAAAATTAGATTTTGCATGTTTGCTCCATTACCATCAATTACATTAACATTATTATAATATTTTACGGTGACGTCTTCATTGGACTAAATATAGCTCATCCGCCCTAGGTACCGACATGAACAGGGTAGATTCGTTGTAAGTTTTCCTAGATACTTTCCAATCAGTAGTTTTCATTTCAAATAATTGTTGGTTGATATAGTTCTTGGGATTATAGACTAGGGGTCAAGGTAATTGAGAACCAATCAAATAGACGTAGGATGAAGACAGGCTTAAAGAAAAATAGATTATGAACTCCAATAGAACATTGCCCTATAGAGGATTCTAGTAGTCGTACTATTAATTTTAATAGCTCGTTCTTGATCGCTTTGCAGCTTAATAAACTTATTATTAAATAATTTTTGAATCACTACGAATTAAATGTTGTATGTTTGCTTCATTACTATTACAAGAACAGAAGAGATTCATTTTAAACTTCTTCCTCTAGACTTTCCAATCTGTAGTATTGCTACAAATAATGTAAGGTTGTAACCCAGGGTTGATATAGTTCCCGGGGTTACTGATTGAGGGTCAATGTAGCCGAGAGCCGGTCAAACGGCGTGTTAGGTCATAATATATGAAACGGAAGAATGAGAATTTTATTAAGGCTGGCTCAACGAAAAATAGCTCATAAACTGCAAGAGATTGTCTATCAAGTGACTTAGTCGTCCCATTATTAGCTTTAATAAATCTTTCTTGAGCATTTACTAGCAACACAAACTAAATGAAGGGCAAGTGGATAAAGGAGTTATGTTACAAAAAGTAGTTCAAGTTCATGGCTCCTTCTTTCACAACAGAATTAATAACTTTTGTAACATAACCCCTTCTTACTACTTCATAACTGCTTAAAAAAGGCAAGTAGAGTTAAATGGGACAAGTTACATATGTACATAAACTCCTTCATCCACAACAGAATCGTCATTTTTAAAAAATGTTATATATAACCCCTTCATTCACTTGTCCCTTCAAATATTAAATTGTATTTTCTGATTTTTTACTTTTGTGACAAATTCAAAAACTAGTCTGAGCAAAACTATGCTGATGTTATCAGAAGTTTGCCATAGTATGGATTAAGAATGAAACCATATATTAAACGCTAAAAATATCTGTGGGCTGGATCAAAAACGAATATAATACATAGGCATACTGACCAAACTAAAAAAAGTCCTCAGCAAAATGTTATCCTCTGAAGCACTCTGCAGGGTATACAAGCACTTTTAGGTTACTTTTTTTTCTTACCTGAAACAAAAAAAAATAATTATAGAAGTATAAACTGCAACATTGGGATTAATGTATTATTAACAGTCTAATAATATGTATATAATTCATTCCAACAACTAAAAATTAACGCTGACTTTATTTTGTTTGGTAACTATCCGACTTTATGAAACTTGTATTTCGGAATAACACAGTCTCTATTCTTTTCAAAGCATTTCCCTTAGTATTTCATATCCGTAATACAGCGCTATCTCCCACTTTTCCAAGAAATTTTTAAGCTCAGCTTTTGCATGGAATAGTCATAAGCCACAGTTTATTATAAATTATTAGCTGTTTATTACAAATTATTAACTGTTAAAAGGCGTTTTATTTATTATTGTTTATATAACGATTAATATGAAGCGATTTACCAAAGCAAAGCGAACAAGATACATCTTAACAAGTTTGATTAATACATGATTATTGAAATTAAGTTCTCGTTTCAGCTCTTACCACGGACGACGGCAGTATAATACCAAATTACTGGGATACGTCAAATAAACACATATAAATCAAAAAGGCGCAACTTATTTATACTACAACTGTTAGGTAAATATGCACCATTTGAGTTGGAGAATTTATTTTTCCCACTGTATTCTTAAGTTCAAAAGCTAGATTATTAATTATGTACTCATTAGGTATTTATATTCATGAGAGAATATAAAACCTAATAAAATGCCAAAAGATAAACACTCAAGAATAAAGAAATGGTCAAAAAAAGATTGATATTTAATAACTTTTTAACTTATACGGATTTCAATAAAATCTTCGACAAAGTAGTTGCTTTTATCGACATAGAAAATATAAGCACATGGTGCTTTAGAAAGATTTTTAAGAAAACAGATACCAGTGAACACAAATATTACTTTTTTACCCTTAATTTTTGAACACTCTGTGGGGCAACTCACTAGCGGAATAATGTTCCTATATATTTTAGTGACTCTTTATTTTCAGAATTACCCTTTTTAATGAATCTCAATATCTGCTCTCTTACTAGATATTTATTATTATTTTATCGCAATAGAAAGCAAGTATATCTACTTTACAAGCATTATCCAGAACTCTGGTAGCGTTAGTACTTAAGCGAATTTATTTTTATTATCACTGAATACAAGTAACACTTCTTATTGAATTTGTAAGTAAAATTGATTACAATATAAATTGTTGTAAACCAAACTTTGTTCAACTTAATTTTGTCATTTTTCCAATAAAATTAAGTTTTGGTATGCTTTCCGTTGACTAAGAGTCATATTATTCCTATTTTAAATGTCTCATCTCTGTAAAATTAATATATTGGCATTATTAGCTCTTGAACGGCTTCTTATCTCTCTCTACTAATATGACTATGCGTTAATTCGAAGTGATTTACCACATAAAGCCATGCAAATAAGATACTTGTTAACAACTTCATCTTTCAATTGTTGAAATTAAGCTGGCATTGTTTTAGCACTCATAAAGGAAGGCAGCAACGTTAATACCCACACAGCCCATTCTTGTCTCATTAGTGGGGTGCGTTAAATAAAAGACACACATATAAATGAGAAATATGAATCCTCGAGAAGATGGGCTTATATTTGTGTTGTTACTCCTACTTGGGGATTGTAATACTGTAATATAAAGACGCGTGCATTTGTCATACTAATTATGTGCTTTGTTTGGAGGCGTTATTTTGTATTAAGCAATGCGAAAGTGCAAGCCTAAGATGAACGAGGAACTCGAAATAGCAAAAGGAGTGCGGGAACTATACCGACTAGCAAAAGCTTGGAATAGGGAAATCAAAGATTGTAATGAAAAGATTAAAGATAATGGAGGAAATAGTGTTAATCAATGTATGTGATCAAGAAGAGATGGGAAAGTTATATCGAAAAACTACTGAATCACGAAAGTTCAAGGCAGACCATCAGAAATGGAGCTCCAGATCTTTGCATATCAACAGCAAGTCGGGAAAAGATAGAGAAAATGAAAACCGGGAGAGCTTTGGGTCCTGGGGACATATGTACTTGAGGTATGGAAATGTCGAAGGGATAGATATATGTGTTACGGGATCTAATGCAAAATGTACACAGGAGGAAATACTAACTATTTATGAGAAAGAAAGGCAGAATGGAAACTATAAAGGAATCAAGTTGATGTCATAAACGATGAAGTAAACTGTAGTACCAAGGCACCTTATCGCTGTAAATATAGATACTAATAATAAATAGACCTAATTATATATTTATTACATTACATTATAAATTATATATTTCATATATATATATATATATATATATATATATATATATATATATATATATATATATATATATATATTTCATATTTACCCGAGTTTCTACTAAAAAATAAGGGAATAGGAACCGCACATGTAAATCTAAATACCAGTGTGAATGAATAAGTAAAACAAGGCGTTCAAATACTTATTGGAAAATGCTCACCTATCTAACTTCAGAAAAGTATATGGTAGAGTCATCACTTCCGCCTCTAAAATATTTTAGTTGAAAAAACGGTAACGAAATAATAAAGAAATTAAGATATGGGTCTATCATTTTTTTATTCTCAGTAGAATAAAGAAAACTAAAAGAAAAATGCATACACCCCATTACACTTCCATAAAAAAATCTATTTTAGCATGTTCTAAATCCATATTTTACTGGCTTGGTTTAAAGAAAACAATTAAAATGTCTTTACGATGGAAAATAAATCTTAGTTAGAACGCACCATAAAACAAACAATAGCATAAAGTAATTCCCATGCCTCGTAACTTCTTGGTGGTTTATTGACCAGTTATTATAATTTCAGAATAATTGTATTATAAATACTTTTGACTAGACCTACGTCGACGTTACAAGTACAAAAAGATTTACAAAAAACATCTAATACATTGTTATTATTTCTCATTGAAATTAGTTATTATTAAAATTTTCAACATTGGTTAATATACAATATACGAGGATGGTTCAAATATGACCCGGATTTTTGTTCTCAACGCCAGAATACTTACACAGTAACACAACGGTGTTATGCACCAATGCATTATACAATCAAGAAGGCTTTATGGTCTGTCATACCGGTATCATTTGCTTTTGATTATTGTTTGCGAGGCGTCTGAACAAAACGTGCATAGTTCTCTTAAGCAATGCATTATTATTAAATTTCTTAGTATCGAAAACGTTAAATCAACAGAAGTCTTGGCAAGATTTCGCCAACAGTTTGGAGCAAATAGCCTTATAAGAACCTAAGTGCTTTATTGGTGTAAAGGTTTCCGAGAAGAACGAGAACGCATTGACAATACGGCACACGCAAGTCAACGAACATCAGTCACTCCTGAGAATATTCAGCGAATTAATGAGCCTATCCGTAATGATTTCCGTGATATGGCGAAAACATTACAAATAACCATTGGTAATGTTGAACACATTATTCACGAAGAGCTGAAGTACAGGAAAATATGTGCCACTTGGGTCGCAAGACTTAGCGTGGAATAACAAGATCAAAGAGTTCAAAAGTCAACACATCTGAACGTAGTCGCACTCCAGGGGAGCTACTACCTTCTCGCTTGCTAGCAATATCGCTTTTCAATCACATGATTATCGAATACAGAAAGAATTAACTACTATCCATTTCTAAAGTTTTGACCCCTCAGTTTGGAAGCTTGTAAAGTAAAAAGCACAATTTTAAAAAATATGATTTTCACATATTTCGGTAAAGTTACTTGTCTCTATTACACATGTAAAATTTTGTAAACGTAGATGCCTTGGTGCTTTTCTAATGGGAAGGTAATTGTAAAATTGTCACCATTTTTTCCCTATTTCATCAATGACTCAATTGTAAAAATTTATTGTGCCCTACTGGTACTCCCAGGCCTAACTAATTTTTTACAGGCGATAAAGTGCACCTTACTTTAGCCCCAAAAAATATTAGTTTTATTTTTTTTTCTTAGGTTTGGTAGTAATATTCAAAAAATGATTGTGGTTATGTAATTACTACCAGTAATCTTACAGCAAAAATTTTTGTTTTTTTGTATTACATATAAAGAGATGTAACTTTACGTTTAACGAAAATTTTGTTTTGGCAGTTGTCATAAACGTAATTACAAACAATTAATTTGTGTAAAGGATAGCAGCATTGAGCTTGCGGGATGGAGCGGGGCGTCGAAGGTGCAATAGTATGGGCGTTAAGGTAATAATCATTAAAGTAATGCAATATAGTGAAGGTTTTTTTTGTGCTCTATATGATATATTAGGTAACTGGTACAATTAAGAAAAAATAAGTATATACATTGATAAATATTTACATTTATTTGTATTTAACGATTTTCGATTGTTTCATTAAGATCTATAAAATAGGCAAAACGTGTGTGGTAGAACAATAGTAATTTAAAAATATTACTTCAAAGTGAGTAACGTAAATAGGCCAATTAGCTTTATTTATTTATAATTCACCTAAAAGAAAAACAATATTTTTGATGTTGCCTTATTTTTATGATTCGCATATTTGGAAAATTGTAACAAATGCTGTGTTAAGTTTGTCTGCATTTGCCTTTGCTTAATAATAAAAGAAATATGTGAAAGTGGCCTGTTTACGTAGAATCACATCTGATTTAACTTTTAAGGTACAAAGCCCTGACAAAATTTAGTTAAACCTAAAACTAAAAATATCCTGATTGGATTACACCACTCTTTTTTACCGAAGAATACCTACACTTATGGATCGTTTTCTCCTTCTTCATTACTAAAGTCTTCATTTGAATCATCATCTTCATCTAAATTTATAATTAACGGTTCTACAACATCAACTAAGTGGTCTTTTTCTCTATAGGATTCCTCAATTTTATTAGCGTGTCCAACGCAATTTTCCCAAACAGAATTTGGCACTTTCTGCATCGTTTCAAGACACACATTTAGTACATTTGTGATTTTAAACGTAGTATTCAATTTTGCCACTTTATTTTTCACATATGCCCAAATTAATTCAATTGCGTTGAATTCACAGTGTGGAACTGGCCACCATAGAAGCTGTACATTATCATTACGTAACTCCTTTGTAATTGTCTCTAAAAGATACGTTTTTGGAAAGTGATAGTTCTTGCATAGGTCTAAAAGCATTGGTTTGGTTAATTCATTAAACGTTGTAAATCCATCGGGCAATGTTGCTTTTCGCTGGGACATCCATTCTATTATTTTTTGTTTTGCCCAGGCAGTTGTAGGATTTCGAAAATTAGGATTCAACATTGTATGATACGGTGCTTGGTCAATTACGATTACTGATTTGAAACCCAACCATTCGTCGTAATGTTGTTTATTCATCTCGTTATCGTAATCCACTGACGCCGCACTTTTTTTCCCAACGAAACACTTCAGGCAGCCATCCAAAAACCCATTTTTACTACCAATATGTAAGACAATAACCCGTTGTCCTGATCCTGATGGCCGTTTTATTCCACCTCTGAAGCCATTAATTTCCTGTATACCACCTCTGTATTCATCAAAATTATCCCGTTTTGTGGGATTAACTCTTTCAACCCAGCCAAACTTTGCCAAGAATCTTCACGATATCTCTTTATGGAGTATAAGAATTCCGCTCTTCTGGCAGCAATTGTGTTTTGTTCCATTAAAATTGGTTCATTAATTAGTTTTTTTATAGGAAAACCCAAGTTCTTTAATCCATCGGTACAGAGTCAGTTCTGAAAATTCTGGTAAATAATCGACATCTTCTTTCAATTTCGGGTAAACTTCTTTTATAGAAGGAAACCGGCGCTCCAGGTAAAAATTTAATATTGTTCTCCTTGCAAAATCTCATCACATTCCAGTCGGGGCCTTCCACTTCTCCCTTTTGATGGTATAATAATACCGGAATTTTTTTCTTCCGCAGTAACACGTTTAACTGTGCTTTCACTAATACCCAGGCAATCTGCTGTTCTTTTAACCACTTGCTCAATCAAAATATTTTCCAAACCGTTGTCTTTCTCTTGTTGAAAGTACGCTCTGACTTTTAATATAATATTTTTCATTTGTTCGTTGCACTGACGAGACATTTTAACTTATTAGACTGTAGTTTGGTACCGTATTTTTGGTTCAGATTACATCAGTTATTTATATAAATTCGAACAAGATAATCTTAAAAATCGTGTGAAAACAATAATAATTTCAAATTACTACCTACCACTAAAACCAAAAATTTAAATCAACAATAAGTAGATATAAACAACCACAATCAACTAAATAATATTATTTTACAAATCTTTTCAATACATAACAAATAGATTAAATTCTAAACAAATAAAAATACATGGACTTACGGACTACAGACGACCTTTACGACGCCACCCTACTGTGATTATGTCGGTAAAGGCGTTTGACACTTTGCATCTCTTTCTTATGTGGATTTTAATATTTATTACAATTTTTACAAGAACTAAAGGTGCTTTTTTTAATTTTGTGTAATAAAATACATTTGTATAATAATAACTACGTCTACGAGTGTAAAGATTTTTTTTAAGGGTTTAAATTGTCCACAGTACAGCTGATACACAAACATCATTAAAAAATAAAAAAATACAATTTTAGACCCATACTACCAATCTCTTGCGAAAGTATAGATATTTTTCTATCTACCTTCAAAATTGCATTTAAATAGGGAAAAAATTAACCAATATATAGACATGAGAAAATCGTTTATCAGTCTTAACGCAGTAAAATCGTTGTTTTTTTCTACTTGATTATGAATAAGTTCAATATCGTTTACACTACAATAATACATTTTTTGGCAGACACTCTTGGATAACGTCCTAACAAGCTGTAATTTTTTCAGTTTATTCTGCCCCGTGTTTTTTTTGTTATTGACCCTCAGACTGAGGGGTCAAAACTTTAGAAATGGATAGTAGTCAAGTGAAAAATGTCATTAGAGTAAAGAACAGCCGCCGTGAAGATAGTAGCACCCAGGCTTGTAAGACAGGCCAAAATGCAAAGCCAGCGCGACTGTTCATTCACAAGCCAATTCGCATAAAGTAAACTCCACGTGTCAGTTTTGTTAGCGATGAATTGCAAAATGCGTATGTTATGGAAGCGGAAGTTATTATTGATATTGGAAGAAATAGATGATGTGATAAATAAAAAAGAAAAAATTTTGGTAAGTCGATGTCAAACCCAACACCCCGGTTAGTAGTTGGATGGATGACCGTTTGGGAACGCCATGTCTCATTAAATAAGGAAAGTGAAAGAGGCGTTATTTCTCAGCTGAGCACACAAACATCCTCCTAAAGGGTAGGCGAAATTCCTACGGATGTTTCTAGCTATGGATGTGTGTGTGTCGGATTTTCCTAGGTGCACCCACAGTATGTAGTGCTTAGGATTTGGCCTTAGTGGGCTTTCAAGAGATAAAGAAGGAAAGAAAATTCTAATTTTTTTAGACGTGCAGATTATTTGTAATGATAAATATATATTGTTAAGGAAAATAAGTGTTAAAAGGCACAGAATTTCTTTGGTTGAGCTATTGTTTAACAACCAGTACGAAATATTCCGAGAAGTTACTTTTAAAGTCCATTATTGTTAGCAAATTATAAAGACCAAGAAGCAGAATTTATTTTATGTGAATGTATTTTACAAAGAAAAAATCATTAAAAACGTTAGTTAAAAAATAATGTTACTGGTGATCATAGTGGGGAGTCTGATGATGACGATAACAAGATTGTTAATAATAATGATGCTTTTTGAACAAAAACTGTTTTCTCATGAAATGTGAGGTATATTTCTTACAACGTACTGCCTATATGATAAACGTTTGAAGATGCAACAAAAACTAAACAGGAGAACTTACACTTCCACAGTAATTTTTTACCTGTGTGCCTCCTCCATTTTTTTTAAATTCATCGCAGGATCTGATGTTTCCTTCTTGGATGTGAAAAATACTAAAAATTGTTTAGTTTTGGGGAGTTAAAATTTGTGACTGATACTGTGGCAAACTTCACGTACACAAGCAACAAAGGTATTTATGGGATCAATGAGTACCTTTATAGTAACAGTACCTATAATAAAGATAATCAAATTTTTTGATCGCCAACGACAAGAACCGAAGAGGTTTAAAAGATTTTATAAATTCAATAGTACACACTTCCTTCCTTTACAATAATTTAAATATATGTTTCTTTGTTTTTATGAACTTTTTTGCTTTTCCTTTTTCTCTCAATTTTTTTTTTTTAAATCCTCTAATTTTGCGCCCTAAGCCCGGCTTTCCTAGGCTTGTTCGAAAATACTCCACTGGTTATTCACACTGAGTAAAGAAAATGGTTTGTTGTCCTATGGTACAATTTTTTAATAGGGAGTAGTAAGCAGCTAAAATTGGGAATAAAATTGTAGTAGCCCTGTTTATTGAGCATATTATTGAAATATTATATACAATTCCCTTACATGTTTTCTTAAGATAAAAATTACTACAACTTTTTGATACGTTAGGGGGGCTGAGCCCTTACTATAATTTCCTTGAGGAAGTCGGCGCCACTATACCGCATATAAAATTAGATTTTTATGTTCTGCACTGTAAATAAAAATAAGTACCTACCTAAATCACTAACCAAGGATGTGTAAATCAGTTTCTTGTAGAAAGACACGTGCATCGTATAGCTGGGGTAATGATTTGGAGTGCTAGATCACCTATAGTATTTATTAGAGAATGGTGTGATTCATTATGGCACAAAATATGCTAACTGAATTTTCGTAGGCCGTAAATACCGAACGATCAAAAATATGATTAACCAAAAGTTACCAAATATCGATCAATATTACATCCCTTTTGTTAAAGTACCTATCTACCATCCAATTCTCGTTAAGTCACGCTTGTTAAATATGAAGGTAAATTTAAATAAAATCCATTACAATTTGAAATTTCAAGTGCCACGAGCCAAATAAATTTTTAAAATTTATTACTCCATTTCCTCATTGTAAATTGGCTCGTAGTCATTAGTCATTCCGCTCATAAGCGACAGCAATGTAGTTGCTCTGCATCAATCTTACGTTTAAGATGTTATCAGTGTCAGTGGGTTAAAATCCAATATACTTGCCGATATTACTCTCACAACGAATGTACATGTTAAGGCATCAGAGCAATTGTTCCTGTGTTGTTTTATTTATATGGGTTTTATAAGTTTGACGTAGAATCCCTCTAGTCAATTAAGACGCTTAGTCCAATAGTGTCTCCAATAAATAAAAATAGTTGTGAGAAAAGATTGTTTTAAAATTTCATAATTTTTACCGCTTTATTTCTGTTTTGTGTTCTTGAAATATGTAAAACGAATTGTTTTTGCATTGTCGGAAGTTATTACTGTTTATTTGATAATAGTAACAAGATTTTCTTAAAATCATCAACATTGAAAAAAGAGAAAGCGATAGGTCACTCTTGCACTCGCATTTTTGTGTAAAGTATATACACTTTCGTAAAAAAAATGTCTGACATAACTTATTTTAAATCTGACTGGCGTCAAATGAATACACGGGCGATGTAGGCAATAAACTGTGCGGATATTCTATAGACATTATATCTATGATTTATTTTCAACTATTAACTGTTCTCCTTTTTCTCCGACTATGGAAAAATAAAGAATAAATTAAACGATGCGAACTGTAAACAATATGAAGATTTGCTATTTTCCTCTGGACGAAGTGTTTACTGTCGAACAGCAAAACTGTGTTAAAGTATTAAGGAAAAAATTATAGCGATTTTCCCAATTTCTCGACAAACTGATCTTTGGTAAACTGACATATCATTAACCTCATGTTAAAATCGAAAGGGTAAACAATTTTTATTAGACAGCGCTATCCCATAAACAGTGACTAGCTGATAATTTGTGGCAAGAAACAGAAGAAAAGCGATGACAGCAAGTATCTTAGAGTTCAATCTAAAGGGACTTCGATTGTGAGGAAGGAAATAGTCCCACAGCGTGATAAATTAAGGGTGGAGGCATTGTTTCGCGTCACGGGGTGTCTGACAAGGATATACGCGCCCCTCTATTGGTCCTGCCAAAAGGATTCTTATAAGAAAGCGCCATCAATTGAAATCGCGTGACAATGGAAGTTTTTCCGTAATTAACGGAAATTCGTATCGTTCGTTCCGGCTTTGTAAGGCGAATTACAAAAGCGCGATACTAAGCTCCCACAGGGTGTAAAAATTGTAAACAGGCCGCTTCTCATTTTATTAGCTGTTGTTCTTCGATCCCTTTTAATTACGTTTTGTAATCCTTAAGAAAAATCGTTTTGAAATACCTGTATTAAATTAGACCGTGTCCTTGGAAAAGTCTGATATTTTTATATTTATGTTAACGGTAATGTCAGAAAGCCGTTTATGCTGACAGTGCCTCGGTAATGTCGACTTTAACAGAAGCCGTTAAAGGGTAAAGTAAAAATAATTTCCGACTGTACTTAGGTAATGTCAGCATTAACGAGTCCCATATTTTCTATTGTTCGAAAAACCGTTGAGACCATTAAAGTGAATACAGATTATAAAAAGACCGAATAAGATCCTGATTAAACCTAAACAAACGTGAGCAAACCTGCACAAATTCGCCTGTCTTGTATTTGATTAGGTTTGCTCAGGTCTTTTTTCTGTCCTTTATATTAACATTTTGTAAATTAACTGTTTCTATAAACGGAAAATAATACCTACAAGTATGTGCTATATACATACTTGGATTTATAAATTGGTTTATTTAATTTCGCACTTTAACGACTCCTCGTCCGGTAATGTTAGCAATACTTAGTTAATGCAAACACTACCTAGTTAATGCCAACAGTTAAATTTAAAAAATCATTCGTGATAAGTACTTTAATTGAAATTTCTGGGTAATGCTGAGATTACCTAGCACCTAGTGTTGATACTAACGGAGTTTCGGGTTTTAAGGTTCAGGCTTTTTTATCAGACCCCCGGAATTCACAATTTCACATTCACAAATTCTGAGAATCATGTTTTAAAATACTTTTTACTTATAATATATGTACCTAGTAAGGCGGCATTTTCCACGTGGCGTCCATGTTGGCCAATTTAATTTCATTTTGACATGGTTTTTCGGCTTTAAAATTTTTAACAATAACATTATAAATTATAAGTATATTAAGTATAGCTTCACATCCTGCAAGCAATTTTTAGTCAACTATTTAAAGTTCCAACGTGTATAATGATTTCATTCAGAAGATTAATATATGTTAAAAGATCTATGGTGACATGGTGACTCGCCTGCGGCTCGGGATAATTTTCAAAATCTTTGCGACCTCCGGTAATTAATTTAAGCTCGTGGGATATTCGTTACAAGAATTTCGCACCTAGCAAAATTTTAGAAATATTTTAACAAAATTCAAAATTTTTGTCCCAACAACATTACATGCATTATAAGATACCAATTTTTTTTACTGAAATTAAATGACATTTTCAAACTTTAGTTAAACAAAATTTTTATAAATCACTCAAAGACGCCTTGTATTTTCTTTTTTTATTAACTTCAATCTATACTAATACAGGCGAAACATCATTTACTTTTGATAATCATTCCAAAGCACTACAACATTATATTATGCATAATAAAGTACAAAATTTCTTAGCGGAATAAAATGACGTTTTCCAACTTTAGCTAAATAAAACTTTTATAAATAACTTAAAGACATCTTATATTTCCATTTTGTATTAACTTTAATTAAATAATATCGGTAGGGGGGTCGGGGCGGCGCGGCGTCGACCTGGTATTCCAGAGAGAGTTTTGTAGAGCGGAACTGCGCCGCGCCGCGCCGCGCCGCGCCGCTCCGCTTTACCGACCTAGTGGACGTTAGGGCGGGTCGGAATTCTAGACTTCGGAGTTATTCGATTGTTCAAAGTTCGTAAAATTTATCTTGAGACGTTCCAAAATATTTTACAAATTTTCTTCGATCCTTCAAAAATCCGGAAATAGGTGATAGTGTTCCCCAAAAGTTAGCTTTTTTGTGCTTATTTCTTGAATCCACATTTTTCGTTTATGTCTTGCTCGTGTTTCTTCTTCCTCTATTTCTACCACTGTAGCCAAAAAAATAACCTCTCTGTCTGAACTAGAGAAGTCCGCCATGTCTACACTAGAAATAAAAATGGGGACCGCTCCGGGTCCTGATTCCTCTACTAGTGGACGGATATCCCGGAAAAACTCCGCTCTGATCTACTACGCCCCACCGACCTAGTGGACGCTCAGCTTTATAATTCCAAATAATGTTTTTTTCTTTTTTAAAAATATTAAAAAGTAACGCCAAAAAATTGATAACCAAATTGTTATATGCCTTTCTAAAGATATATGTGTGGAGTGCTGCCAGGCTTGGGCCGTTCATAAAGGCAAATCGGGTAGTGCCGCAGAGCGCCGGGGTTCTGAAAGGGCGCCGCCAGGTCTTTGTACTAAAAAGACAAAAAATGTCGGTAGTTTTGTTCTAGGAGAATTGGCAAAATGGCTAAAAGGTCGATAGTTTAATACCAGCAAGCGTTTCCAAAAAAAGGTTGGACAGTTGGAGGATTTGCAAACAGTTGGGAGCGTCGAAAGACGCCCGACAGAAAATTGGTCCTAGGGCGCTCCAAGAGCTTCGCGTACCGATGACAAAACTGGACTGGAAAATTTGATTAGATACTAATTCATAGTTAAGAATACACTATAAGAAATACCCTAAACACAAGACAGGAGATGGTGGTTGAATACGTAGTTAATATTAGCACAATTTAGGGGTAGTTAGAGCAGGGGCGGACATATTGGCTATTAGGACCTCGTACCAAAAAAACGTCGATAGTTTTTCTCGGTGGGAATTTGCAAACAAAGGTCGACAACTATTTTGAATTTTTATCTTCTCATAGTTGGATATTTTTCCTTCCCTCCCCCCCTCAACATAGTGCTTTTGGTACGCCCCTGAGTTAGAGGTAGACAGAAACATAATAATATAACGAACAAGTAGTAAAAGATGTCCCCATGATCAGTTAGGACAAAAGTAAAAGAATAATTGCTATATTATGGGCAAACATTGTATATTTGAACATTATTATTATTTACTTACAATTCAATCTGATGCCTTAGGCACAGAGTGGTTTAGTAGTGTGACAAAATCCAGTTAAATATCAAAAGACCGAGATATTACATTTGAAACTCAATGCAGTAAGAGGTCACATAACTGCAAAAAACAAATAATCCAGCAGAGTATAATTGCAGGCTTATCAGCTTTTACACAGCAAACAATTGTGAACAATTATTTTTGGTAAAAAAAGATAATGTAACATTCTCCAAAATTTGTTTCTGTTATAATGTAACATTACCAAAAAAGGCGAACTGAACGTCCCTTATCCCTTTTGTCTCAAATTAGATCAGTGTGTCAGTATCTCGTACGGCGTAAATCGATATACCTACATAGATTGAATAAAACGTGAGCGGTAAAGACTGATAAAATCGGAAAAATGGGTAATAAATCCATTACCCATTTTTGCCTTTCTTCCAAAATGCGACGTAAATTTAATAGTGTAAATGGGAGAACATAAAATTTCTAAAGTGGTAAAATTGACATATCTGTTGCTTGTTAAAATTGGTTTATGACGAGGACTTCATCCGATCTCGGAATTGAGAATTTGGGATCGGGTTTTCATAAACAAAGTATTGTCCCTCTCGCTCTCTCTCTCTCTCATATATATATATATATATATATATATATATATATATATATATATATATATATATATATATATATATATATATATATATATATATATATATATATATATATATATATAAGAAGAAACTGCCTGGCTGATTGACTGACTGACTAATATATCAACGCACAGCCCACACCGCTACGCTGAGTCTAGAAACCTGAAATTTTTCACAAAAGTTTCTTATATAACGTAGGCGTGCACAAAGGAAGGATTTTTCAAAATTCAACCCCTAAGTCGGTGAAACAGGGGTTTAAACTTTGTATGCAGAAAAAATATTAGATGGTCCTATTAAGTCGAAACTTCACAGAAGTACTACAGTACAGTAGGATAGTAAATTGCATAATTATTAGTACTCTGGCATCTCGGCGGATTCAAGAATCATAAAATGAAGCAGTAAATTTCCATTTGAATAACCGATCACTGAACATATTTATCCTGCAGTTCCCAAAGTCCGCTTAAAATCAATCGAGTTTCCGAGAACTCGGGATGAGTAGCTTTACTGATTACAAGGCGCGGCCCGTGCGTTTTTTTACAGGTGGCGCAAATTTTGTGGGTGACTAGTGATGTTAACGTAACAAGCAAAATATACTTTTCTAATTAAGGGTTTTGTAATAATGTGCCTAGTTCTGCCAAGAGATTATTTACCTACACATTAACCCCGGATTCACCGAAACTTAAATTTTTACACGAAAATTAATTTTCACTGGGACGAAACTATTTGTTCACTTATGCTTATGATTGCTGAACTGAATAAATTTTAAGTATGGTTCACTCACCGGAATGTTTTTGCTTAACATGAAACCTTAGATTATCCAATACAAAGCAGTTATTACATTTTCTACATGAATAATTACCAGAATCAAATGGATTTCTAGTTATAGGTGCAATTATATCCAGTTTATCTGGAACAAAAATTATTTACTATAGAAACACTAGTTATTGCATAATAGAAATGTAGGTATTTTACCTGGATGTTTCCTTTTAACGTAAGCTCTCAAGTTAGAGGGTTTTCAGAAATCCAATTACATTCCCCACAATGTGCCATTTTAGATTCTCATCCTCAACACTTCTTGTGGATTAAAGACTCTCTAACAGAACAGTACTACCACATACACAAATGAAAGTATTTTACAAAAAAACACAAAACACCAAAGCAAAACTAAACAGTATTTTTGGTACCCCTTTATACTAAAGTTTGGGGACAAATCAACATAAAAATTCAAATAAAATCTATATTCTGGAATTATGTACGCAACGAATTTTGACATATCGACAAGAAAAACACAAAACACAACCTAGAGCGCATGCCGGCGGCTTTAAATCGATAGACGGGTCGGATGCTGCGTTGCCAAGTATTGTCAAAATCGCAATGTAGGTTTTCATGTTTAAAGGCACAGTTACATATATTTTATATATTTTACTTTTTCAACTTTTAAAACTTATTGTAAAAATTATTTAATCGGGGTGGAGTTGGAAGAATGATTATATATAATCAAAATTCTACCTTTTTGTGCCAACTAGTGTGTTACTATTGTTATTCATTTTTGTAAAATATTTATGCATGATATTATATTGTTACTTTTTACACTGTTTATTGTTTACTGGCACAAATAAATAAATATATTATTATTATTATTATTATTATATTACAATTATAATTATTATTAGTAATTACCTAAATATCTTAAAATAAAATTAGGTAAGCCTATATTAAATATATGAATGTACTATGGCCATATTGTTCTAATAATAAATTGATCAGATTTAAATTAGTGAGATAGTGAGTCAAAATTTGCGAACCGGCGCGGCGGGTCGTCGATAGATTGTGCCTCTTTTTAACTTCCTAAAGCGCGTATGCCTATTTATCTCTTAGCTTTAATGCATTTTATACAGTCCATATACACCTATGAGGTCAATTTAAAATACGCGAGTCCGGAGCAAGCTTGGCTTGATTCTTTCTTGGGCGCAGTTGGGGGGTTTTCGCATCGAACTTGCACTTTTTTGAAAGAAAAGATAATATTCTTTTTGGTTTTAAAAAATAAATTATTAGGTGGGTTATTGACCAAATGAGCTTATGGACGAGCCGCGCCTGCTGATTACCAAGTACATATTTTATAGCTATAAAATTAAAAGAGAATAGGATGATTCTACAGGGTGAGGGTTTTTAAGATGTTACAATGCAACATCTTAAAAACAGTTTGGAATATTTTATTAAAAATTTTGCAAGGTAATGCAAGGTGAGAGAAACATATTTTAAAATATGTTTGACATTTACCCCCCTTTCCTCATTTTGAAACGCGGGTGGCAAGTTTGAAATGTCTAATGTAAAGCTATATTTTTTTCCGAAAATCCGATTCTCCGTCATAAACTACGTGTGTACTAAACGTCCATTCATTTATATCAGCCTTAGTTATAATTTTTGTAAGATGAACCGTTTTTGAGCTAGAACAATAAAAAATAGAAATTAATTTTTTAAGGCGTTCACCTTTTATATATTTTTCCAATCCTGAACATTTTGTAAGCATCTTAGTCAAAGATGGAAATATTCCTGTGTTACGGCTTTTGACTGGCTTGTTTTTGATCAATCTTAGGAGAGACTAAATCGGCTGATTAAACGACCTTTGACTAGTCAATAGTCTACTTATATCAGCTGTTGTTTGATCAATAAACATTAATTTTTTGGTTTCACTTTTCAGTTAGAAACTTTACGTAATTATATTTCAGGAAATATGCATGTATCGATTTGTTTTACAATTCTTTTCAAGTCCAGGAATCGTACCTTTTGCACAAAAACATGAATGTGATGACTTGGGTCAATCCTAGATTTGACCAGTTATTTCGCAGAGAAACTTCGCTTCGGCCTATAACATAATAATATATATAAAATTCTTTTCTTGTTGGTCAAGAAGTTTTTAAGTTTTCGCGCCAACAGACAGACCAACAGATAGACCAACAAAAATGGGAAACCATGTTTTTTTGACCTATAAATCTCAAAACATCAAGCTCTAAAACATCTCGAGAGGTAATTATTTACGAATAAAATAGAACTTCCTCTAGCGAGCGAAGTAACGAGATAAGACACAAAACAATAATTCGTCTCCTATATCGGTCTCTGTTTTGTGTATTTTAATCCAAACTAGAAATTTGAGACAGCAGTTTCAGATAATTTAATTTATTTTACCAAATAAATTTTCTTGGTATATGTACGATTGTTCCACCCACCCCTGTAGATAAAGCAGCATGTGGGTATACCTACAATCCGCCATATATTCACTTTGAGACAATAGGGTACTTAATTTCTGCAGAATGGCGAGCGAACTGCTAAGGGGATTATGTTGTTAACAAGTCCTCTGTTATTTGCATGTCCGCAGAAAGCAAATAATCTCCAGAAAAAATCTCTGACTCTCTGTGTTGCAACTGCGACAATCAGATTATGCCATAACTAAGTGAACTGGTTTTAAACATGAAAGTCTATAGACAGATGAACGTTTGCAAAGAAACATTGTCTCGAAAATGTTAGAGTTGAGCTTTGAAGATGGTCGTAAAGTATATTTCGCGGCTTGTAAGTTTTTACGTGGGTTTAACGTGACACGTGAATAATATTGAATTCACTTTCTTTTATCACAATCGCAGATTCCGTTTCTATTTTAGTACTCTAGTCATATAAATAAATACTCGTATACCGCTGGTTAATGATCTAATAGAGCAATTTTCCACTATAACAAGAGTTATGTTTATTGTTACATAAAATAGGATTACTGTAAGAGGAGACACCATTACTGTAAGAGGAGACACCATTCATTCATAACTAGCATTCGTGTGCCGTCGTTATGGCTTTCCGAGCAGTTTATGTTCCATCGAGCCAACCTGTAAAGACAGTTCTGGATGAAGAAAGTCCATTTTTTTTATCCCGACCACGTAGACTTCAAGTCTAAATACTAACGTACCGTGGGCGTCTGAAGGGAAGGGAAATGTAATCTGTTGACACGAGATTTAAAGAATTTGAGGTTGGCAGGGGGAGGGAAAATATTTGCAGGCAATTTTTTCCATAATCTGGAAACCCTAGGCTTGAGCGGGACAAGTGAGACGCTCCAGGCTTTTTGTAGCTAGACGGTAAAGGGATGCATACGTAACGCGCCTCTAGTTGTTCTGTTGGGAACAGTCAAGGGGGGAATTATAACGCCTAGTTTTTTAGAGCAAAATCCGTGGAAGTATCGGTAGAAAAGGGACAAATCCTCAACAACGCGGCGATGAGCGAGAGAAGAGAGTTTTCTTGTGAGGACTGGACCATTAATGAGTCGAATAGCTTCCATTTGGATAGAATCAAGGATGTTAAGTGTCGAAGGTGATGCCGCTCCCCAGATGCGGGAACAGGCTAGGTCTTATTTGCGAAACAAAGAGAATGTGTTAGTTGGAAGGGCAAAAGTACTTTCTGGCTTGAAAGAGAAAACCAAGCTCTTTCGCTGCTGGTGCGGCTTATCGAAGTAATGTGTTTGTACCAGCTCAGATCATGTTCAAAAACGATGCCAACAAGATTGAACGTTTCGTTGTTCTGTAGGGTTTATTGGTCATTCATGTAGATGGGCTAAGTGTCGCCGGATTTTTTGCGTGACAGACAGCAAGACTAGGTTTTGGAGGCGTTGAACTAAACAAGGTTCTTGGCACCCCGGTTTAACATTAATTGAAGATTTTGGAAAAGGGATAAGTGCATAGATTTACGTCTATTATCTAGCTCTTGATTCGAGACTTGTCTGGAAAAATTAATGTTGGAGTGAAGAGTACTATCGTCAGCATAACTGTGAATGGGGTTGGTAGTTGAAAAGAGCAGGTCATTAATGTGAAGGAGAAATAGGGTAGATGTCAGGACTGATCCTTGGGGTACGCCAGCATTATTACGATGAAAGTTAGCTGAGTGACCATCCACCACGACAGATATGCGCTAGAGAAAGCTACCGATCCAGCTACATAGTTTGGGAGAAAGACCGCAAGAAGTTAGTTTGTTGAGGAGTGCGGCACACCATACTTGGTCACAGGCCTTGGAAATATCTGGGATTGGCCATGGAATTCGAGAGACTTGTTCCAGTTATGTGTGACAAAGGTAAGGAGATCAGCTGTGGATCTTGGGTGAAAAAATCAGTACTGTCTGTATGGTACATGTACTGTTATGGATGACTTTGTGTTTTTCTAGATATTTTATAATTTGGAAGTTGATGACATTCTCCATAACTTTGCTGACAACAGAGAGAAGAGAGATAGGTCTATAATTGGATGAAAGGGACTTGGAACCTTACTTCGGGACAAGCTGCACACGAGCAGTCTTACAGCCATCTAGGAAGAGACACTTGTCATAGGAGATCTGGAAAAGACGAGTTAAGATGGGTGGAAGTTCTGGAGCGCATTCTTTGTTGTTAAAAGCATTTTTGGATTTTAAGATAATTATTTGATTGTATTGATTTCTTGCCTCGGTAAAATTTTACGATTTTCGGGTACAGGATTTTGAAGATACCGTTTGTGAGCATTGATTTTTTTGAGCCTGACTTTATCACAGGCCCTGGAGAACCAAGGCTTTTGATGATGGAGTTTAGGTTTCTTGCGGGTATGTGGAATGAAACTTTAAATACCTGCTTGAATAGAAATTAGTAAAATTTATTTTCACGAAGAATAATGGTATATTAATTTATTCTATTAATTCTTACTCATATGCTTTAGCCTGTGGCATTTACGATTGCAGATATTAACCTACAGTAATTGGGATTTTTAGTATAGTTTATTTATCTAAAAATATGCCACATAACTGAAAGCCTGACAACAGCCTTTCTTAAAAAGTACGTAGGGACCATATAATTGGCTAGAATAAGAGTAACCCTAAAATCTCTGAGTGCTCTAAATTGTAAATAATGGCATCTCGTTCATGTTTCTAAATCTATGGGATTTATCAATCTTTACTGCAACGGCCTTATCTTATTATCTATATGTAATTGTTGTATTGATCTTCGCTAGATAAAAATTTTGCATAGTGATTTAATTTGCGGAAAATAAAACCGACGAGCAAGCTTACCTTTCCTTTATGACATAAACCTGCACTTTCAAGAAATACAGACTACCTTTTAATTATGTATTGCTAAATGCAGTAATTGCAGATATCAAAAAATAAATAAATTGCAAAATTAATAAAGGCAAAGAAAACTACAGTATTTTTCTTATTAAGTCTATCGAAAGGTAAACTATTTTAAAATAACAGGTAGAATTGAGCATTTTTATTTTCTTTGTTATCGTTTTAATTCCCTTGATACTTTAAAATTGTGGTACAATTTCTTTGTTGACTAAAATCAATTTTAACTTTCTAGCTGATGTTTTCTTAAAGATGTTTACAAAGATTTTTAAAAAATTCTCTTAAAGGGACATAGCAATCCGAATACCTAATCAAATTTTATTTTGTATAAATGTTTATCATAACAAAAACACAATGTGATTAAATTTGTAGCCATTTCTCGCATTCCTATTTTTATTCTGATCTTTGATGATGACAAAATGTTGTTTTACAAGTGTTTACTACCATCATGCCCAGAGTGCGAAGAAATGCAAACTTTCGCCAACTTAGCGAATTTTATAAGGGACGGATCATTGATTTAGAATCAATGCAGGTACCATTATTTACGTTTTCGAGGGATTCCCACGTTATTTATAAGCCGCAAACTATATGGTGCCCCACCTACTTTGTGAGAACCGCTGTTGCCAGGCTTTCAGTCAGCTATAGAGCATATTTGCAGATTGATAGACTCTACTGAAACAACGCAATTGCTGTAAGTTAATACTTATCTACAACAGCACAGGCTAAAGCATATGACTAAGAATTAATAGAATATACCGTTATTTTTCGTAATAAAATTTTAGTAATTTATTTCCATTGCATGGTCCCGAAATTGAGAGTGAGAGTGGCAACGTCGCTTCACGTGGCGTCGTATGGTTCACTGATACAAGTAACTGATGAATCCGAAAGGCGTAATCTTGTGTGTAGGCATTCCAGGCAGGTCGGAGTATGCGTGTGTAGTGAAATTTTACGTGATTTTCGTTTTTTTCTGGCAGAACTTTCTTGATAAACTTTGCAGAATGCAATCAGTGTCAACTGTGTGGAAAATGGATTCTCTTCATCTGACTTTTTAGAGGATTGCTTAGTGGAATACAGACGACCCGGAAAGCCATTACGGTGGCGTGCCGAGACGGAATTATAGAGGTTGGTCTGTGCCCTGCACACTCACAGTGGATGAAGCAAACAAAAGGCTAGTTATGAATGAACAGCTGCATCCCCTCTTGCTGAAGGCCAACGGGACGGATACTTGGACTACGGGAGGCCGGACTTTCTTTTCGGGACATTGTTGCTAGAGTGCACAAACGTCTAGAATAGATGCTGTGGTGAGATTTTGTCAGCCATGGCATCAAGAAGGCCAAACACAAAGAGCCAGGGGCACAGGACAACGCGGCCCAACAACAGAGCGCCAAGATCACCGCCTGAGATTGTTGGCTTTAAAAAACACTTCTCAGTCACCAGGGCAATTGCAAATCAATGGTTTTCAGAACATGCAAGGCCCATTGGAATGCGAAGTGTTTATCGTCGGATACGCAGTTTTGAGCTTTTCTCATATCGTCCGTATTGGGTTTGCTACCTCTAACTCGAGAGCATCGAGATAGTTGACTTGAGTGGTATAGGGAACGGTTACTGTGCGACGAACACAATAGTCTTTACCGACGAATCCCGATTTTGTTTAGCCATGCATGATGGCCGAGAAAGGGTGAAAAGGCGACGCGGTGAGAGGCGCGATCCACAGTCTCTTGTTGAAAGACATGTTCATCGCAATGTTGGACTTATAGTGTAGGGTGGGGTGCTACTGCTTATGGCTCTAGGTCACCTCTAGTATTCATGACTGCACAGCGTTACGTCCAAGAAATTGTGAACCCTCATCTCATACCTCAGGACACTCTCAAACCCAACTTTTTAACAAGATAATGCCCGGCCACATGTGGCACGAGTAATATTGGACTACTTTGAGTCTTGCTGAAATTGATCTATTGCCATGACTAGGGGTGTCAATCCCGGGATCCCGAAATCCCGGAATATAAACCGAACTCGGAAATCCCGGGATCGATTACTATTTTTGGGATTATTCTCGAAATGTTCTTTAGCGACACCGACGGCGATATAGAAGACCCAGAAGGTATGGAATAGGGTGTAAGTTTTGGAAAAAAGTGACTTTTTGGAAGTAATCATTACCAATAATCATAACTTCTGTATATTGCTGTATGGAGCTAGACAAAAAGTTCGAACATTTAGAAAATCGCCAACCAAAAATGATATACTAGAAAAGTATGTCAGAAATGATATAGCTAATGCGAGCTAAAAACGAGATGGAGCAGCTTACTTGACATGCTCGAGCGTTTTACACTATTAGAGAATGTCATAAAAAAGATCTTATTGCTCTAAACAGAACACCAATTTTGGATTCAGAAAGTGAGGTTCTCAAAGGCCATTTATTCTGACATTCTCTGATATCTCAAAAATCCAACATTCTAAACTCTGAACAAGATGACTGCTTCAAGACATCAAATATTTTCCTAATTAAATCTAAATTGGAAAGACTTTTAATCAGGCTAGACACAGGCAACGAAGGTGAAACAGAAATCAGCGATGACGATGACACTCCCATTGCAGAAATTCTGATAGCAGAAAAGAATGAACCATTTAACGTCAAACTGCAAAAAGCATTACTAAAATGCTCTGAGCCATTGCAAAAGCAAACCAGTAATAAGACCCGGATGTCCGCAATCCTCACTCAAGAAATTGATTTATTTGCAACTGATGGCAGTAGCGGACCCAATCTTCAAAAAACCTTTGAATTCCTACCAACCACTCAGCCCACAAGCATAGAACCAACACCGACTCATTCCGACTATTTCAGGGGGTATTGATGGAACCCGAGGAGTTTTCTGCTACAAAATACGTTCTGGTCTGAGAGACGAAACTGTGGACGCCCTAATATTTTTGCGGTATATTTTTAAATAAGTATAAATTTATACATAATTATATTTTTTGTATTTAGAGCCGTTTAGGTGCTTTTTGCTTCATTTCTATTTTTAAACCGTAGACTTTAAAAAAACTAGTTTTTTTAATGTCAGTGGTTTAAACTTAATAAACACAAATTTTAATATTTAAATCCCTTTCAATTTTTTTGGGGAGTAATCCCGGGATTAGACAACAAAATGTACAAAATCCGGGATTAAGAAAACCAGTCGGGATTGACACCCCTGGCCATGACCTCCAAGATGGCCAGATTTGTCCCCAATTGAGCATGTGGGACATTATCGGTAGGAGAAAGCTAAATTTAGAACATATCCCCCTCAAACTTTGAAGTAGCCTGGAATGATATATTAAGAAGGATGATTATATATTATATTAGATGCATTAATGAATGTGTAACACACCGTGGCGCCTCAACACATTATTAAAGGTAATAACGATTAAAGTTAGGTTATCTTTATCAGATTGGATTGAAATTGTAATCAGTTGCTTACTATGATCTCTTAAATATTTATGCAAAATATTATTGATATAAAATTGTTTTTACTGTGTGTTCGGATTTCTATGTCACTTAGTGCATTTTTAATGACTTTTAATTATGCTTATATTTTGACAGAAAATAAATGCCAACTCTTACGATCCCAATTTCTTTCAAAAAACTACTCTAACTATAATCATAATTTTTCCATGTAAAATCACCTCTGTCTTTATCTAAATGACAGTTTTTGAGGTAAATCTTTTGTGGGCTAATGTCTGCAACTACGATAGTAGACTAATTGTCCAATTCAATACAATAATCATTAAAAAATGGATTCGTCTAAGTGAGAAATCACACAGTATTTTATGTTTTTTTCTTCTTACACAGTAACATTTAGTGACCATTACTGTTTACTATTTGTTGCTTATCTAATAATTGAAATTACGGTGTTTTGCGATTTAAAAGAAATCATTATAATTTATTTACAGCTGTGCTTTTGTTAAATTACGATAGCTGTTAGATAATGGCATTTGATGTGATGACGTGGCAAAATGTTAATAAGCAATAATATAATAATTGTTAATTTCCAGAGACAGTGAGTGCCCCCGGTTCTTTGAAGTGATAATTGATTCCCACACAATATAACTGATGCATTAGGACTTACGTAAGTGAATATTTGCATGGGTATATCATAGAAACATTACTATCGTATGTAATACCAACGACAAGCCGTCTAAAGACGTTTCAGTGACACTTACAAGAAAAACACCCCTTACCGATATGTCTTATTCTATGGCTATGGTATGTTATAGGTTATAGTATATTAAAAAATATTGGACAAATATTTTTCTTACGCGCTAATTCCCCAAAATACGAGAGAAAATCATCCCTGAAGCTGACGTTCACCCCCAAAAGCTAGTGTTGGTCGACTTCACCTATAAAAAGATAACATTAGAGTTGTTTATAGAAATATCATTAATTGCCAGTGGTATTATTTCAAAATTGTATCTTCGGGGTGACCTTCAGGGATGATTTTTCCCCTATTTTGAGGAATTAGCATGGAAAGAAAATATTTATCTAATATTTTTTGATGTTCTACAATATATGACGGAGTGAAAGAAATCGGTGAGGGATAACTAAATTACATTCTTTGTCAGTGATATGATATGAAATTATCGTGAACAATGTTTTGTCTCTCTAGACATGCGCAGTATGTCCCTATTTTCAGTGAATTGCACGTTCTTAACACATCAGACCTGTCAACTTTGTTGTTTTATTGCTGGACACGATAATTTTTTTGTTTCTAGAGTCAATTTTAAATTAAATTTTCGGTTTTATTTGGACTTAAACAATTTTGCATTTGCGTTTTAAAACAATTAATTATGTAGACATCGGTTTCGTTGTGAGCCGCTCTCTGCTTTGAAATTGGGTTGCTTGATTAAATAAAGTGTAAAACACAGCCTGCTAGCATGCCAAAAAAAATCTTCCATAGGGAAATACATACACACACACGAAAGTAAAACTTCCGATAAGAGAAAACCTGCTTTGAAACTTTAATACAATAACATTAAAACCATAACGCAGCTTGTTTTAAAATGCATGCGTTACAAAAAAATATATTTTTTTTATATTCCGTCTGTATATAAATATTAAAACTATTAATACACCATGTGGCTTTGTAAATAAACCTGCATAAGTAACGTGACTATTTATTTTTTTCCTCAAGACGGGACAACGGTTTTTCGCCAAAAGTAGTTAGATAAAAGAAAAACACATTATCCATAATAAATGTAGTGTTATATTTTTCTAAGGAACAAATTTTCTTTAATATACATATCAGGTGATGATTTTAAGTAAGTGTGAAATTCTTGGCACCTTTTATCAATATTTCACAATTATTTTAGGAGTTTCAAATTAATATCGCGTTTGCAAGCTTTCTGAAAACGGGACAGTCCCGTTCAAAACTGGACATATGGCCACATTATGCATACGCCCCGTGACTATTTTACTTTTTGATAGGACAGTTATGTAAACAGATAAATGCCTAATAAAACTTATCTCTGGATATTTTTGGGGTTTCGGCATCATAGGAAATTAATGCAATTTTATTTTGTTGGCGTATGGCATTTTCACCATTTTCTGCGATCGTATTCAGGTAGATTTAAATTATAAACAGTTTATACAAATTCTAGTTGTCCTAAAGCGTATATCCAATATCTAACCGAAATCGAAAAAATATCAAGAGAAAACTTTTATTAGGCATAACTGTAGTACATAACTGTGATATCACTGTAAAAGTAAATAAGTTATTGGCGTACCCATAAATATTTTTTTACTAAATTATTTTAGTATCAGCCCGCACGCCTCTTGTAAAGCTGTCCACGCGTTTTTAATGCTAAAATCGGTACATTATAACGCAAATCTCATTCAAATTGCTAAAATCGTTTCGATGATATTAAAAAAAAAGTTCGGTCAAGCTATCCTTACACAGTTAGTGTTCCGTGTTATCAGCCCCCCACTTAACCTGAGCAAACCTCGGCCGCTCGATCTCCGCCCATCTGTCGCGCTACCCGCTGTTGACTGCACCAACGCCGTATCACAATCACATTGCGTAAGCACAGAGCTGAGAGGGGAGTGTGTCGACTGAATCAATTTTGAAAAATGCGAGAGGACAAAATTTGTTCCTTACGTCGTGAGAAATATTTTTTGTAGAAAGACTTTTTCTCTAAAACCAATATTATTGGTTTGGTTTGCTTGGGTCGTTCAGCAGTTATAAAGAAATAAACAATTAAATTGTTTATAACAATTGATCGCGCTAGAATTTTTCAATCCTGATAATTTTGGCTCAATTTAGACCTAATTCTCATTCATGATTTTTCTGAGCGATCCTTTTGGTGCTAAGGGTAGGGGACATCAATTTTTAAACGTTTTTTAGGTGTATTTTACTGGTCAATAAATCTACTTTTTATGTAATTAAACTTTCTAAACCCCCTTGAGGGGTTGGGTGTCAAAAATGGAGTTCAGGTCAAAAATTTTAAATGCAACCCTATGCCATGTGGTAACTCATCTTAGAGGTCTTCAAAAAATAAACCTTTTACTGCAAACCCGAGGTCCGTATCTTAATTCGTTGTTCTTAAATGGCAAACCTTTAAAAATTATAAATAGTGAAAAAAAATTAAAAATTTAAATACCTTTATTTTCCTTACTACTTTAAAAGTTGTTCAAAATGATCACCATGAACTTCTTAGCAATAATAAAGTCGATTGTGGAACTCACTTCTCACACTGTCGAGAATGGCAGATGTTACTTCTTGGCAGAGTTCCAAAATTGACTTTATATGTGGCATAATGGATCCTAAAAATCATTAAATCCATTCGATTTTTTTTTTACAAAAATAGGCCAATGAGAAGTACTTATGTTAGTTATGTTACTTTTTATCCTGATAAGTAGTATACAGGGTGTCTCACGAAAGTGGGCCTTGGATTATTACTCGGAATCTGGACAATCATAAACAGAATTAAAAAATCTTACTTAGAGGAATTCAAAGAGTAACAGCTTTTTCTTAACATTATTTTATATATAGGGTGTGACATGATAAAAGACTATGTATGCGACAGAGGCCCAAAAATGCTTGGTTTTGTCAAGGTTTGTTCACTGTTGGAAAATAGTAACGGCTTCCACTACTACTGCGTATTAGTTATATATACGGTGTCACCATAGGCGCCAACTGCAGGGGAGTTTGGCGGCCATATCCCCCCAAAGAAAATATAGTAGAGGCTTAGCCCCCCTAACGAAATGTAAAAGCTGTATACTAATTTTTTACTTAAGTATGTGAAGTGTCGAAGTGTACCTCGGTAGCACTCACAAATAGGAACTAAAAGTCCCACACTACAAGTCTGAAAACTAAAAAAAAATTAGTATTTTTTTTTATATTGAAACACAGGGGTGGATTTATATTTCGTCTAGGGGGGGGGGGGGCGCAAGATTCTTTAAAAAAAATATTTTCGAAAAAATTTTGTAGATCCATTTCCGAAAAAGCAACTTTCGAAGAAATTTACTTAATTTAACATCAAAAAAGTTGTTTGTTGAAAAAATAACAGAACAGTTAGTCATCTTATAGTCTCATAGCTTACAAGCGACAGGACAAATTGTTTGGTTAATATGAAAGTGTAAATATTGTAGCATTTTTTATTTATGCGCCACCTGCACATTTGGGGGGATATACGAGTAAGTATTTATGAAAGTTCCAATTTTTTTAAAGCACTTTCAAAAATACATTTTTTCAGAGAACATCATAATTAAATTTTTTCGGATATTAATTTTTCCAAGCAACAGCAACGGTATAAGGAAACCTGATCAAACCCAAAAAAGGGTTCGTTTAGGTTTGTTCAGGATTTTTTCATTGACATTTTCCAAACTACTAGAGTTTATAATTTAATTTTCAAAATACTGTCTTCAAAAATATATATTTTCGGAAAATGTAGGTACCTACATATTTAAAAAAAATTTATTTTGAAAACGTTTTAGAAAAAATGTACTTTCGAAATACGTGTTTTCGACAAAATATTTTCAAAATATTTCATAAATCCGATTTAAAAAAAGCATCTTTGAAAATGCTGTCACGACATTTTTGGAAAAATATACGTTTTCGAGAAAATATTTTTGGAAAATGTCACTAATCCGTTTCCCAAAAAGCTGGTTTTTGACAAAATGTACTTTCAAAAGAGAAGCCGCGGGTAAAAACTAGTAAATTATAATGGTAAATGTTTACATATCTAGTATATGTAATCAATAATCATTCATATAGATATCAATATATTTTAGTTGCGTCTAATCGGAAACACTTACCTGACATTATGACCTTCTCTCCGATACGTAAAACACTTGCATATAAATTTTAACATAAGAATATTTGTCTAAAATTAGTGCATAACACATCTACAAATTTCCAATAAAATGTGCTTATCTACTATTCTAGTAGTTTAGCTCCCTCGCTGAAGTTTAAATAACATTTCTATGCAGTCGCAATTTATCTTAAAAATTTATCCAAAACAATACCAATGTTATACTGGTTAATATTGTCAACAGAAAATCGGGTTCAAAGACCCTATTACGCTCTTGCAGAAATGGTTCAAAGAGCAAATTACTTAGTTTTCGAATTACATACACGAAAGGCTAAATATGTTTAACTACAGTAAACTGAGTAAACTGCCTTGTTACTTTGGCTTATCTTCTTTTCTTTAAGTGATTTCACGTGGAAAAGGTAAAAAGCAATAATAAGTAAATTTTATAGTCTTATGATGGGTAATAATTAAAAAACAGTAATAAAAAATTGTTATTCCACTAAATTACATCATTTAATTATTTAAACGGCATATTATCTGGCGTCTTAAAAATATTCGAAAACAAGGAATATGTAGGTATAAATAGGAATGTAAATTTTTTAAAATAATATTGTCCTTGTTAGGTTTTAATAACCTTATATACTATTTTTCTTATTACAATTTAATAACCATAGCAATACAGTACAGTACGCAGAGAAAAAAACTTTACTATACAATCTCGGGTATATTGATTTGGTGTAAGTATCCACTTACTTCGTGTAAGTAAAAATCCGTTTTTCAAACGTGGCACTTTTTCTTATAAATGACCGATTACCGATCTTGAACCAAGATATTTTTTCTTAGGTCAATATACTTTGCCCAGCTTACTACAAGAATTTTTGTTCTTGAGACAAGTATGCTGAAGAAAACGATGTCTTTAAAATAACAAATTTTAAAGATAATCTTAACTGAAATAATGAATAGTGAGTGACTGACCGAACTCAGGAAGTGATGGGCCCAGAGCTAGAGGACAGTGGGATGACATAGGGAGGGGGTTAGTAATATTATATTATTCTGAAAAATAATATACTTCTATCTAAAAAATACTTTCTTATTTCAAGAATAGCGTATTCTTGGCAATAAGGTATCATAAAAAAATGTAATTCGTGCAATGAGTTTACCATACCTTGCGAGTATACAGAGTATTTTTTCTTCTTTACTATAGAATCCTTTTTCTGGGTGTAATTTTAACTACCTCTTTCTAAACCATGTTAATTTGTTACATATTGTAAGTATAAGTTTAACCGACTTGTAATAAATGTTCTATTAAACCATCAAATCAAACAAAACAAAAAACTGTAAATATTTTATAAGTTCAGTATTTTAAAAGAAAGTTAAAAAATACATTTGAAATTACTTAACGGTACATCGTTAACACAAAACAATAAATTATCGAAGTCTTAAAGCAAGGAGGGTAAAACGAGAAAAGTAGGAAGTTTGCAAGTTCTTTCCCCTAACATTTATTTTAATACGGAAATGAGGCAACAACTTTTACTGGAAGACTCTGTCGACGTGCATTAGATGACTTTACGACTTTAGTTAGTCATCCTGATGTTTTCGCAATGATTCGGTTATTTCATTAGAAGAAAATCAATAGCATTTCAATGTTCGTTACATAAATAGGAAGAGTCTGTGCCAGAATATACGTATATAATATAATGTTGTCAAATAAATTTGTTGTTAAATGAAGTATCATTTTTACCGAAAGAAACTACAAGTTCGTTAAATATGAAGGTGGTAGAGGAATTCTTCCTCGACCGAGGTGGTACCACCCCACAAATCCTCTTAAAGGGCTGGTGAAATCCCTACGGATGTTTCCAGCTCTGGATGTGTGAGTCGATTCCCCAGTACACCCACGGTACATAGTACTTAGACTTCGGTCTTCGTGGGCTGTCAGAATTTAAAAAAAATATGATATCTCATTACACGAAAAATTCATTGGACAACTGCCAGCATTAAATTGTCAAAACATTTATGGAATGTTTGTATAAAAAGTTCAAGACTGGCTAATAATTTTACAAATGTGACGGATGAAGCTTATATTTTCTTAAATGGAATACCTTATTTTTGCTTTAATTTCTGATTCTGTTTAAAATAATATACTATAGGTTTATGTAACTGGTGGTAGGAGAGCTCTTCCTGGACCGACGCGACGCAGTATTACCCCACATATCCACTTAAAGGGTTGATAAAATCCCTATGGATGCTTTCAGCTCTGGGTGTGTGGGTTGGACTTTCCCCAATGAAACCCACGGTAAAAAGTATTTGGGTTCTGCCTTCATTGGCTGCTAAAGATAAAAAATAAGCGTATTGTTCCACAAAAATATCTGTTAGAGAAAAAAGTTGCGGGGAAAAGTAAAAGGGAATTCTTTATGCTAAAATAGATTTAGAATATGCAGAGCGGCTTAAGAAGCTATGGCTGACCAATTCTGAAATATTTCAAAAATAAGTGCAAGAAATAGAAATTCAAAAATTGTTTAAATTTTACAAACAGTAAGTAGTAAGCTATAACAAAAAGGAGTGTTATTCATAAAAGAAATAGACATTGGACAGCCACAAATTTTCATATTCTAGATTTTTAAAAGTAGATGTTTCGCTAATTTGTTTAGTTTTTAAAATAATCAATTGTTCCGACACTTTTTACACACAGTGAATAATGCTTTCTATATTGTACGTTACAACTTTATGGCTTGTAAATCATATAGACACCTAAGACCTAATAATTAGATAAGGAGGTCCAAATACCTTTGGTTTTTACTTTTAAATTATATTTTTTACATTAGTATTTTTTGTAAAAATTTATTGTTCTATTTAGTACCAAAGCGAAAACAATATTGTAAATGATACAGCAGGACAACAGATTGCTTAAATTGGACCACATAGTTACCTTATTTGTACCATGCAAATTACAATGTAAAATGTTAAAATAATACGTATTATAAACAATGCAACACAAGGAACTCAAACTATTAAAAACCTTAAGTACCCAATGTCAATTTCTTAAAAAAAAGGAATTTAGATATTTGAATGTGTATTTAAGTTTTTTAGGGTTTTCGAAAAACCAAGCTTCGGCACAAATGTCACAAATATTTTATTTATTTATTTATTTATTTTTTTATTTATTGTTTATTTATGCACAATGGACTAGTAGTCTGTGTGAGCATTTAGAACTATTTACAATTTAATATTACAATTTATAATAATACAATATATTCCAATAATAAACTTATAGCTAATTAACACTATAGTAGGTACTTCTTTTTTAGAACCAGGATATGTTATTATTCTCCATTAACCAAACAGTCAATCTTCTTTTAATTCTTTTATAACAATTCTGTCGTAGATTAGTAGGTAACATATTATATATTTTTGGAGCAGTGAATAAAGGACTTCGTTGACTTTTGGAATATCTCATTCTCGGGGTTATCACATTTCTTTTTGAAGCTTGTCTAAGTAGTTTTATCATGGATAATTTTACTCAGGTAATTTTTATTTTTTGAGAACAGTCTGACTATTGCTCTAGTGTACATTTGATTTAAATTTAATTTTTTTTTAATTTAAATAAATATAATAATAATTAGTTATTGGAAACAAATGCCGCATATGATTAGTGCGAACACTATTTTAAGTTTGAACTTTCAAATTAAAGGGACTACTGAAATATACGGTACAAATGTAGGGGCAGTACAAAATGTAGCTCATTAAGTTGCCTTCGTCTTATATACGACACTGTATATTATAATTTAGCAAAATCCTTTTAAGATACACAAGTACAAAAATAAATCGACATATAAGACCGTCTCATTTAGGGTTCAGCCAGCTTGATCGCACAAAAAACAATTGTGCGACGTAGATTTTATAGCAGGCGCTTATAGAGCGTCATAAAACTTCTGCCAATGAGAAGCCATTAAATAAATCCTTTTGTGTTTCGGTGTTTGTGGTCCGTTGCTACTAAATAATTTAGTTGGGACACAAGGAAATCCTATTAGCTAAGGAATAATCCGAGAATTTGTTTGAAAGAAATAGAAATTCCTGTTAGTTGGCCTTTTATATATTACACTTTATTGTTAACTATTTCGTAAGAATTTGTTTCTTAAAAAAACAATTCTACAAAAGAACACCACACTGATGATTTAAAGTTCGCAACGTAAAATTTTGTATGATTAGTTACCGTTTTTGACAACCTAATTGCCTTGGCTTATTGATAAAGATAATGGAAGTCATGAAGATGCTATGTTAATAATAATAAGTAATAACCACTAATGGCAAGAGCAGGAGAACAAGGGGATTGTTTAAAAATTTCAAAGCCTTTTTGGTGAATCGCGGCTATGGAAACCCAACTTCTGTGAGTTGGAGAAGAGAACACCTGGCCTTAATTTTCCTGGCCTTTTTTTTCAAGAGCATCGCAACGTTTTGGTAATAATTTTGACTAATGTTCGTCTGTTATGGTATTGAAATTACGCCTCTCCTACAATATTGCTTGAACTTGAGCTTGAATTCTCGAGAACAATTTTTTACTACTTGATATGAAGGCCCCGAGGAAGGCCCATACTCGCCCAATACTTTATTCATATTTTCATAAATTTATTTATCATAACTCTTGATACAAACTAAATAAATAAAAAAATTATTTCTTTTTTTGATTCATATCAGAATTTAAAACTCTTAGATTCTCATATTGCATATTTTTTGCTTAAACATTCTTTTGCTATTCCACGAATGTCTTATTTACTAAGATGTGAACCTTGCTGGAAACTTAAAGAATCTTTAATGAAATTTGATTTAGAATTACAAAATTGTATTCAAGACATAACAAACTGTCCCATAAAGGATGATTCATGGTTTCAAAGTACATTACCAGTGAGAATGGGCGGTCTTGGAATTAGAGATCGATATCTTCTTGGAATTAGAGATTCGATATCTTCCTTTTTGGGTTCAGTTTCCGATGTTTCAAATTTATTAAAAACAATACTGCCTTCTTATATGTCTGACACAAACGATTTTGATTTTGATAGTTGTTTGGAAAAGTGGTGTTCTCTTTGTGAGTTTGAAACTTTACCAGTACCTTTACCAAAGTCTCAAGAAGAATTTGATAAAAAAATTTGTCAAATACGCCAAAACTTTCTTTTATTAAATTGTCAATCCGATGAAACCAAAGCTCGACTCTTAGCTCTTCAAGCTCAAGAAAGTAACGCATGGCTTAATGCCCTTCCGTCCTCTTCTATAGGAAATCTACTTGACAATAATTCTTTCAGAATTTCAGTTTCTTTAAGACTTGGCCTGCCTGTGTCTGGTGAACACACCTGCATTTGTAGCGAACCTGCTGATATTTATGGCTCCCATGGGCTAAGCTGCAAAAGAAGTGCAGGACGTGCATCGAGACACAGACAAATTAATGACATTCTTAAGCGTGCTCTAGTTTCTGCAGAATGTCCTGCTAAACTTGAACCTGCTGGAATATATAGGAATGATGGTAAACGAGTAGACGGAATGACATTAATTCCATGGAAAAGAGGTAAACAATTTTTATGGGACGCCACCTGCAGCCATACTCTAGCAAAATCATATTTGGATAAAACATCAAAATCTTTTGGTTCTGCTGCTCTTATTTCGGAAAACAAAAAACACGTCAAATATAAAGATCTGAAAGACAGATTTTATTTCGTTCAATTTGCTGTTGAGACACTGGGCCCTTGGGGTGAGGAAGCTAAGAGACTTGTTTCTGAAATAAGTTTAAGAATTTTTCCTGAACAATCTCGAGGTTTTCTCACCCAAAGAATAAGCCTGGCTATCCAGCGAGGAAACGCGGCGTCAGTGATGGGTACCCTTAAGGAGGATTCTGGTCTTGACGAAATATGGGATATTTAGGTAAAAATTATGTCGATATCTTTTCTTTTTTCTAGTTTTAGTTTTCTTTTTTGATTTATATTATTAATAATTATAATAGTTTTTCATGTTAAACAATAAATATGTATTTTTATTCATTTTAAAAAATTCGCAAAACCATAACACAAATAAATTACTAGCGTTGAAATGCAATGAGGCACACTAGTTTTAAAATTTCTTAATTAATAAATGACAATGTATCCGAAAAAGATATTTATTTATCAGTCAACGCCTACTATGTTAGGGACAATATATGATGAACCACCCCCGTAAATCGAGCTCTATTGTCAAAAATAGGTGCCATGGAGCTTTATTGGAACGGCGTGGTTCAAAGGATATTTACGTGTTTTTTTTCTGGAAGAAGAGTGGATATTGTTGATGATAGCTAAAGTGAAAATAGCCTTTTGACATTAGAGTTATAATTAGTTAGTTAAAATTAATAAACTATTTCTGTCATAATCCAAACTCTTCGAATTCTAAATATTTTTCAATGGATAAAGCATCAGATATCCAGCTTGTCAAAATTTTGCAACCTTCATCGGTTAGACGATATACAGATTTAGTTTTTAAAAGCACCTAGAGAAACTCTAGTAACACCACTTAATTCTGCATAAATAATAAACAATATGCTTTTAATAAATTTTAAGATAATCAATATGAGTGTCCTATGATTGAATTTTTTTGCCACCCTGTATTGTAAAAGTTAAAAGAAAATCCTGTTTATAGTATGTCTAGTTTTTCACAAAGTATCATGACAGCAGCATATTATCATTTTATCCACTAGCGCACCCATGATTTTGTCCTGGGGGGGGGGGGGGGGGGGCTGACAGTCTGCAGCGTGAGGTGAGGTATCACAATTCGATGAATTTTCTCAATTTATAGTGCACTTTTGAATTTTTTTTGTGTCTAGGATGTTGGTCTGGGAGGCTGCCCCCCCCCCCTGGTTGCGCCACTGATTTTATCTCTGTATATAAGAGATTCCTACAAAGACATTGAAAATAGGGCATACTCAACAATGAGGATACCTATTAAAAATTGTATAATAGCTTCTTGGCCGCCGTATACGTATACGTGCAATTCAATAATAAACAAAGTAAATTCAGTATAATCGTATTAGAATGAAGAAACCTTGCTTTCACGGCTAGTTTACTAAAAAACTGTTGGTCAGAAAGGCATCATGTATGGTATTTTTTGAAAGCTAGTAATGTTATCTTTAACATGAAAATAAAATATATAGGGTGTTCGATTTAAAAAAAATGAGTCCAGGGCGTATTTGCAAATCTTGACCACCCTGTGTAACACTGAATAATTTTAAACAAATTGCAAGCGATTAATGTATTCAAGGATATGTAACGTTTTATGGAATATTTGGTTTTTCCATACCTGTTTCAAATTTTTATAAAAAATGGCCGAACTGTGAGCATTTTTTCAACTTTAACCGCGTCCCATTCCTTTACTATAAATTTTAGACCCAATAAACCCTATATCAAAATGATCGCAACGAACAGGAGAATCAACTGAAATAATTATATACAGGGTGTATAAAGCATCAGATATCCAGCTTGTCAAAATTTTGCAACCTTCATCGGTTAGACGATATACAGATTTAGTTTTTAAAAGCACCTAGAGAAACTCTAGTAACACCACTTAATTCTGCATAAATAATAAACAATATGCTTTTAATAAATTTTAAGATAATCAATATGAGTGTCCTATGATTGAATTTTTTTGCCACCCTGTATTGTAAAAGTTAAAAGAAAATCCTGTTTATAGTATGTCTAGTTTTTCAAAAAGTATCATGACAGCAGCATATTATCATTTTATCCACTAGCGCACCCATGATTTTGTCCTGGGGGGGGGGGGGGGGGGCTGACAGTCTGCAGCGTGAGGTGAGGTATCACAATTCGATGAATTTTCTCAATTTATAGTGCACTTTTGAATTTTTTTTGTGTCTAGGATGTTGGTCTGGGAGGCTGCCCCCACCCCCCTGGTTGCGCCACTGATTTTATCTCTGTATATAAGAGATTCCTACAAAGACATTGAAAATAGGGCATACTCAACAATGAGGATACCTATTAAAAATTGTATAATAGCTTCTTGGCCGCCGTATACGTATACGTTATGTATACGCTTGTATATGAAATATTCATATTCATAAGTGTATTTAAATTACGAAATCCTCCAAACTGAAAACTTCGATAAGTTTTTCCTGCCATCGCGAGTGATGGAAAGCAGACTTTGAAGAGCACTTAACCAATGTAACTACTTAGATACTAAAAGCCTAATTTTTCAAACACAATTTAGTAAAGTTCCATTAAAACAACCCATAAAGCCTCATCTTTTAATTACTTCCAATCCAATAAATCCACATGTAGCTATAAATAAGGTCCATGTATTGTTGGATATTAATTGATTGAATAATCTTGTCGATCCATTAAGGTCGTAAAAAAGAGCTTATTGTTCTATAAGACGTTTTTTGATCTCCCGTGACTTGCACAAATCGACAGAATGTATTTAATGGTATGAACTTTAGTGGTTAGTGCTAACTTGTCCAGCCGTAAATTTTTTTAATACTTTATTTTTATAGCCGCCACTTTAGAACAACAATAATTATATTACGCGAATTTTCAATAAATATGTTAATATTATTGTACAATCAGTCAATCGAAACACGCGCAAAAAAAATTACGTTTGTTGGACAGATAATATCAAAAATATTAACGTTTAAAATTCGACCAAATTCAAAATATTCAGTTTCCCGCTAGACATCATCCTACGAAAAACAACATAGAAATCTGATCCCAAATCACCAGTTTGAATTTAGAAGTAAGCATTCTACGGTAGGCTAAGTCCACAGAATAACTAATCTTATTGAAAAAGCATTAGAAGAGAAAAGAGTTTGTTCTGCAGTTTTTCTAGACGTAACACAAGCGTTTGACAAGGTGTGGCATGAGGGGCTACACCAGAAGTTAAAACATATCCTTCCCAAAGAGTACATTGAAATCCTGAAATCTTACTTAACAGAAAGATATTTCAGGATTAAGCAAGAGGATGTTACTCTAATTTGAGAGAAATTAAAGCTGGAGTGCCACAAGGTAGTGTCCTGGTACCGGTCCTCTACCTGCCCGACACGTGTGATATTCCAGAATTAGAATATAATACCGTAGCCACCTTCGCTGATAATACTGCCATCATATCTGTGGGGAAAGAGAGCTAAGAATCGGCAAACAGATTGCAATTAGCAATTAATAAATTCCAGAGCCGGGCAAAAAAGTGGAAAATAAAGCTTAATGAAACCAAATTAATCATATTGACTTCATCAATAAACGAACAGAACACATACATGTAACTATAAATGAACAGGTAGTACCACAGGCCAACACAACGAAATATCTTGGCTTAACACTTGACACTAAGCCTTGCTGGAAAGAGCTCATGTGAAAAAGAAAAAATAAGAGTTAAACATTACATATTGAAAAATGTATTGGCTCGTAGGACGAAACTCTGCTTTGTCAATACATAATAAGTTATTATTATATAATCAAATATTAAAGCCAGTTTGGACTTATGGAATACAGCTTTGGGGTTGTACCAAAAAGAGTAACACACAAATTATAAAAATTTTTCAAAACAAAGTATTAAGGAACATCGTTGATGCACCCTGGTACATTAGAAATGGCAAACTCCATAGGGATCTGAAGGTGGACAGCGAAATCCAGAAATTTGCAAGAAGCCACGAAGAAAGACTTCTGCAGCACGTAAATGTGGAGGCAATCCAGCTCCTCGACAATACAACAGATATTCAGAAGACTTAAGAGGAAGAAGCATTTTGAATTAGTGTAATGTGACAGTGTTGGGTATTAGCACAACCTAGGAGACACTAATGGGTGACTTTTATATTTTAAGTTCTTTAGTATTTTAGTAGAATTAAGTTACTTATTAGACACAGGTTGGGTTGGGTTGTTCAAAATGTGTACCACTTACTTCTTGGCAAATAGCTAATCGATGGTAAAATTAATCCTGCAGTCTTTTTAAAACCTGAGGTGTTTTAAGCGAATTTCTAGTCTGATCCTAATTTTTATTTCTTCAATGTCTCTAGGTTTTGTATCATACAGTTTGTTTTTTAAGTAACCCCACAGGTAAAGATCTAAGGGGGTTAGGTCAGGCGATCTAGCTGGCCATTCAATGGTTCCCCTTCGTCCAATCCATCTATTACTGAAAAATGTATTAAGGTATTCTCGTATATTAGCCGCATAGTGGGAAGGTGCACCATCCTGCTGGAAATAAATTCTTTTATCGATGTTATGGTCTTCAGTTGAAAATGTTTCAATTAACTCTGGCACCAAAGTATTTTTCAAAAGCTGGAGATATCAATTACCGGTTAAATTTTTATCAAAAAATATCGGGCCAATATCTCCAATGATTACAGCCCACCCATTAATTTTTTTTTGGCGTTTGAGTATGCTGCTATTGCTGCTGAACAATCCAACGTGGATTGTTTTCAGCATAATAGCGACAGTTTTGTCGATTTACTTAAAAATTAAAAAAAAATGCGAAACATGGTGTTTGTTTTAAGAATTGAAAAACAGTGCATATGTACCTCCCCATGTAAAGTAAAAGTGGCTTCATCAGAAAGCAATATCCAATCCGAAAGAATTTTTCCGCCTTTAATTAGGTTCATCATGGTCTCACAAAACTACACTCGTCGACCAGGATCATCTTGCGCTGGTTTTATTTTAAAAGGCATTTTCCCCGCCAATTTTAAAATTTTTAAAACCGTTTTGTGACACAAATTATATTCGCGAGCAATTCCTCTGCCTCTAGTTATTGGACTCTCTTGATACGTAAGGAGAATATACAGTTTGGTATCCTCGCTGACATTCTGTGGTCTTTCTCGAGGGACATTCCTTACGTGTCCGTGTCTTTTAAAATAATGTGCCTCGATTTTGCTCACAGTGCTTTAGTTTAATGGTGGCAAATCCGGATGTTGCGCTTGAAATAAAGTGGCAACTTCGGCTTGGGTGCGCATTCGCTCCCCGAACCCCATCATCATTAAAATTTCTATTTTTAAACTTTCGGTTAAGTACGGCATTTCCAACGTGGTACGAAACTTTAATTTTAAACTTTTGCAAATCAGAATTTGTTTTGCCAATTAAACGTCTGTCACTGTCACCTTAATGACAATACTAAAGAACATGTGAATAATAAGGAATGCTAATAATGCAAAAAAAGGAAAACAATTAATTTTGGAAATAGCGCCAGTTTATTGATGTATTGGGCCCTGTGCGGATCTTGTGGACCATGCGAGGATTTAGGAGGTTGAAAATGTATGTAATATTTTGTTTTTAAAACATAAAATTTAGGAGAAATCTGAAGGTCAGCCGATTTTATTCCTAATTTAAGGCCTCCAACACTAATTAAAACTTACCCGTTAAATCTAAATAAAAAACAATAGCACATTTTTTTAAAGATCTTTCCAACAAGGAACCACAAGTGGCATCTTCCCATTTAAAACAATTAAGGGGTCTTGAGCAATATACGACCCCTCGAATTTTCAAAAAATACAAATTTTAATAGACCGCCTATGATGTTTAGAACAATTTAAAAGAAAAAAATTTTTGGATGAAGTACTTTTTCTATAACAAAAATCAAGATATTTGAATAAATTCCCGTTATTTTGAAATTTTGGAATGCGAGAACTCCTTAATATTAAAAGGTTGCTTAGAGTATTGCCAAACTTGTTTTTGTTGTGCCCTAGTCAATCCACTTTTTGCACCAAACAATATAAAATAAAAAGAAGTGCAAATTTGTAAAAATTTTAACGTCAAATAAGAAATTATTTTAAATATCAATATTACCTCGATATTGTCATAAAAGTTTTTATTTTGGTAGCCCTCCCACTCGAAAATATCACCATCTGAACCATCTCAATCGCTGTCAAACCGACATTTTTCATTTTAATTTCAATTCTTAAGTGTACGTAAATAAATGCTTTTTCGTGAATTTTTAAAATCTCTGTAGACTTTTTTAAGTTAAAAGAGATTCTTCCTACCCATCAGGTGAGTTTGATCATAATTCGTAACACATTGGCTTGATTGGAATCTGTACTTTATCGTAGAAGTTGAAAATTTAGCCAACCTCGACGTGTCCCTCATTTTGGTTCTGGATTCCGTGAGCTAGGACTGCAGGAGGCAAGTAATGTAAGTACAGATTGTAAATTTATTACTTCGGCGAATCATCAATTATTGAGAATTATTAGAGTTCCATCTTTGCAACTTTTTACGTTGAACGTTGTATACTTATGTTAAACCTTGAATATATCGAGCTTTCCTAAACAGAAAGATTGGTGAATTTTTTGGTATATCTACATCAGCAATAATTTTTTATGAAATCCTTACTTTGAGATGCGAATTATGAATGTGATTTTTTTTTCAATAATATAATTCCATTATTTTATGAACATAATATTTAAAATTGTTTGGGTTAGAGACTTTTAAATCAATAAGAATTGTGAAAATGGAGCTAATATTTGTTTTTTTCATAGAGTTGCTGCCATTTTTAACATTTGGTACCTTAAAGGTACCTACAAGTGGAATGTTAGTGATGGTAAGTAAACTTGTAGCCAGGTGCGGCACCAAATTATGTGGAAAATTTATTAAAAATTATCTAAAAAGTGATGAAAATTACCTGATTTTATTAAAAAACTAATTTTTGACATAAAATTACCAAATTTCTTATTTCATATGTAAAATAAGTATAATAACTTAGGTAACAGTTTGAGGTTAGCAATATTTGTTGTATTTAAATTGCTATTGGGATGGAGGAAACGAGTTTTTTGAATTTGAAAGCAATATTTTAGTATTTAGCACTGTATCATTTCAATTTTTTATGATTTATTTTGTACCACGTAACCAAAAATTTTACGAACCGCTAAAGAAGACAGCTGTTGACTATATTGTTAAAAGAAAGTTATTAATTTATTGACATGAGCTTCGTCAGTAGCATACAAGTCAGTTGCTGGTGCTCAGTTGTCTTAAAAATGGAAATGTTTTTGTATGCTTTAGCATATTGTAGATTGTAGTAAACTTTTGCTGTTACCAAAGCAGAAACATATAATTTACTATATTAGGTATTGTTCGGTTCAGTAAAGGCTTTAGTCAAAGTGATAAGATCACATATTAAACAAATGGCTATTAAAAAACGATTAAGTATTTCTAAAAAAACTGTAATTACATTTGACTATTATTGAAAACCCATTTTTGGTAATGTGGTATTAAGATAACTTGTTTATTATAACAAATAACTAATGAAAATTAAATAACGTTAAATAGTTAGTGTCATGCAAAAAGTATTTAAAATCGATTAACTACTTGTTTAGTTTAATTCTCCTAAGAACATGCAGTGCATGTTTTTATTTTAAGCAAAAAAAGGCATTCTTCCTAAAAAGTTCTGCTTTATGAAGAAATAAGATTTGAACAATAAAGGTTGATGTAGTATATACAGGGTGACCGAAAAATGAAAAGTTTTCCTGAGAACTGCCCTTAATTTTTTTTTCGAGCACAATGTCAATGGAAAATGTTCTAATTCAGATTTGTATGCCAAATTTCACTTTTGATCGTATTGAAGCAGATTTATATCTGAATATGGAAAAATTACATGTTCTAAAATGAAACAAAAAAATTAAATTTTTAGTATAAAATTTAGACATTTGAATTTTTTTGTTAACTTTTATATCGATAACACCTTACAGTTTCGAGTAATATTTTCAGGTATCTTATTTAGGCCACTTGAAGATTCTGCTGCTCAAAATATGTACTCATATATATAATATTAATATTTGATACTTATCGAAATCAACATGTATGTATCTAGTTAATTGTTACCAAAAATAAGGGCATTTATTATTATTATATTATCGAATTGAATTTTTGTTGACGATTTTCAATTTTAACTTATGTTTTATCTAAATTTTACTTTTTTATAACTTTTGGATTTGATTTACCTTTTCTTCATTTAAAGAGTCTTAGTTCAGTTGCATAGACAATTTGATCAAGAATTAAAGTAATTAAACTAATGTGACAGCACTCTGTTGATGTCGCTGCTTAAAGGTCAATTAAATACTATATTACTGGATTAAAAATCTTGAGAACATGTTACAGCTCAATATTTTTAATCAAATCATAGGTTTAATTAACGTTAAGATGTAATAATTAGTGTTGAAATACTTATCGTTCATAATGTTTAGCTGAAAAGATTCTAAGTTAAATGTAAGGTAATGCTTAAAGCATCGTACTGAAATTTAGTGTGGTTTTCGAAATTCTTAATGAGTTCTAAAGGCCTTTTAAATGTATTACTCATTGTATGTTACAGAATAACAGGCATAAGTAGTAAAACATTGACAAAAATCAACATTACATATCTTAAAGGGAATTGTTTTATCGGGTAAGTCAAAGTATTGCTAATAACACAACCCCACAAAAAAAAAGTGTTCGGACTTGTGGGTCGGACATATGTATTCCCATGTATTTTTCGACGCTGAATCCGATCCCGAGCTCAGAAATGGTCCTCCACGTCTGGAAGTTGCCCCAGGGGCCAAAACTGGCCTCTATAGGGCCTGAAAGATGTATTCCGGGATGAGGCGAGGTCGAAGGTGCATGCTGAAGCCAAAGCCGGATTTGTGGTCGAAAAGTTTATGGCCAACTGAAATTCCCCGTTTGGGACCGGGAAAATGACCCCTTAGGGCCCGGAAAATCGTCTTTCGGACGTCACAATCGCAACAGTGGTATTTTTATGTACTCTCAAATTCTGGAACTCAGACTGTGCTCGAAAAGTTTATGGCAAACTGGAGTTCCCCGTTTGGGACCGGGAAAATGACCCCTTAGAGGCCGCAAAATCGTGTTTCGGACGTCGCAATCGCAACAGTGGTGAAAATATACCCCTGTCAGGGGTAGTTTTTCATGGGACGACCACTGTTGCGATTGCGACGTCCGAAACACGATTTTCCGGCCCCTAAGGGGTCATTTTCCCGGTCCCAAACGGGGAATTCCAGGTGGCCATAAACTTTTCGAGCACAGTCTGAGTTCCAGAATTTGAGAGTACATAAAAATACCACTGTTGCGATTGCGACGTCCGAAACACGATTTTCCGGGCCCTACGGGGTCATTTTCCCGGTCCCAAATGGGGAATTTCAGTTGGCCATAAACTTTTCGAGCACAGTCTGAGTTCTAGAATTTGAGAGTACATAAAAATACCACTGTTGCGATTGCGACGTCCGAAACACGATTTTCCGGGCCCTAAGGGGTCATTTTCCCGCTCCCAAACGGGGAATTTCAGTTGGCCATAAACTTTTCGACCACAAATCCGGCTTTGGCTTCAGCATGCACCTTTGACCTCGCCTCATCCCGGAATCCATCTTTCAGGCCCTATAGAGGCCATTTTTGGCCCCTGGGGCTACTTCCAGACGTGGAGGGCCATTTCTGAGCTCGGGATCGGATTCAGCGTCGAAAAATACATGGGAATACCTATGTCCGACCCACAAGTCCGAACACTTTTTTTTGTGGGGTTGTGTTATCCCTGTTATATAGATTACTATGAATCAACTGAACGTTTAAGTAGGTCTTTAGAGCACAATACAAATTTTGAGATCAACACTATTTTTTTGTGCGCTGCTCGTGTTACCTTTAGTCTATTTTTTAAAATTTTTGAATGGGTTTCCCGCGCAAATTTCGCCGGTAAAGAGGTTAGCTGTTTTGACAGCAGAACCAAAAATTTGACAAAAGGATCTGTCATTTTGGTCGATAAACAGTGTTGTATTTCGGCTCACTTGAAAACAGCTGATTTCGTGTTTCGACGGAAATACACTGATACACTTTCTTTGCTCCAACATAACACCGATGAAATTTAAACAAAATGTATTCCTTTTATTGTTAGATCCTAATCTGTTGAGAAACTATGAAGTAAATAGTTTGTGTGTTAAACGTTATTAAACCCCATGGGCAAATAAAAATAGTTGAGTGAAGTTTTGCAACTTAAAAAAAAAAATTTTTTGGAGGAATGTGGTTCGTCCAAAAAATTTTTTGCTTTTATGTGTTCCTTTCAAGGTAAGTTTTCAAAAAATCCAAAAATGTTATGAAATTCGAGGGGTCGAATATTGGTTAAGAACCAAAATTAAGTAGGGTTATGTTTCACCCCTTTAAGGGGTTTGAAAACACAACTTTTTGTTATGAGTATGAAGTCCACAAAACATCTTAATCGACGTGTTTAGTATTTTCCACAAATATTTTTTCCTAAACTTGTATCGAATTTGGTCCAGTTAAAGTCCCCACCCTGTATAATGCTACATCTGATACATTGTGGTCAATATTTCGAAAACTTTAGCGTTATTTAATCAAAATGCCTTATTTGTCTAAAAAAGAAGAGAAAATTATATTTCTTCATCAAAAGTTCAGAACATTTATCTACTCAAAAGAGCGTTTTTACAGCTGGAAGTGTGCTGCACGTAGGGTCTGCTATCAACTTCAACAAAATTGAGGACGAGTTATTTGTTCTCGCCCATTTTCAAGGCAATATGTCAAAAACAGTTTAGATTATTGAAGAAAATCGAAATTAAAATTTCACTTTATCTGCGTTAGTATCAACTTTTGAATACAGCAAGTTTGGCTGAATATGTTTTAATACCATTCTATTAATTTAGTGTGGTTTTTTTTTTAATTTTATTTTTAATGGACCAATTTGGATGGATCCACTTAATTCTGTGTCGAAGGTAATTATACATTGCTTGAAAAAAAAAAATGAAACTAATAACTAGAACCCAAAAAAACATAATTACCTTACATGGAAGATATTTCCCATAGATAAAAAAGTTAATATGAATTACGAATATCGAAGTTAATGTACTGTTAAACTAGATTTCGCAACTAAATATTTGGTAAACAAGAACGATGTGGTAATGGTACAATCGTATTCGAGTTTTAAAAGATTAAGCAGCGCATTTGGGAGATTGTAAATTTTACGAAAAGTATAATGGTAAACAAAAATAATCCGAGTATTCCGAATTTCGGCTTTGAAGCAAGACTTTGCGGATTTGGTTTTGCCTAGATTAAGCCATAAAGTACAAGCGAGTCTTTTGTAATACGCGGTTTTGACGCAAAATTATCATATTTGCAATTTGATAAAGAGGGAATGAGTCATATTTACAAAAATCCAAGTTCAAATACAAGAATGTATTTTAAATTATTTAGAATTATATTTAGAATATTTAGAAAATATATTTCAATGTTCAAAAATAACTAAATAAATATAAATAATTATATATATATATATATATATATATATATATATATATATATATATATATATATATATATATATATATATATATATATATAGGGTGGTCAAGAACTAAATGGAAAACTTTTTTATTTGACGTTTCTCAACAAAAAACAATTATTGTTGAAAAAAAGTTGTTGCTTGTTCCAAAACCTCTAAATAAGATGAGTTTTCCTAACATTTGCGCACTAAGGTCATAAATTACAAAAAAGTGAAAATCGCTGAAGAATAAACTACCCATATTTTTAAAAATTGACGAAAATTTTATTAAGAAAAGTTTCTTAGGATCTCATTATATAGTTCTAAATCCAAAATTTGAAGTTAAAATTGTAAAGAAAATAGTTTGACGTGTTTTTCAAAATTTTACAGCGCCCGAGTATGGCCCTGGCTCATTGTATTTTTTTAAATATTTTTTTAAATGCCGAACTCTTATCCAGGCGACGGAAAAATGTTAAAAGGATAATTTTTGTTAAGTTTTACTAGATAGTTTTAATGATTTATTTTTTCGTGATATTCTACTTGTTTTTTGTTTCAATGCGAGTTTTCTGGAACAGTGTGCAACAAAAATCTTTGGAAGTTTAACCTCAAATTGTATTTTGGATTTTCATGAGATTCTAAGCAATTCTACCCATCCTATTCGAACCGATGAATATAAGGTCTCATTTTGATTCTGGTAAAAACGTTGTCTGTTCTTCAGACACCCTGGGTGTGAGCCTGCCTGATGAAGGGAAATGGCCCAGAAATCGTCATAGCAGGAAGGCACCCAGACCAGACCAGACCAGACTCAAAACATAGTCCTTATTTTATTTTTATTTTTCATTTTACGGCCTTCTTGTTCTGCACTAGCGAAGAAGTTAATCTTTGCATTTACATTTAATATATATATATATATATATATATATATATATATATATATATATATATATATATATATATATATATATATATATATATGAAAACCAATGTAAGAAAAACTTAAAAGTAGTCAAATTCTGTACTAACAACACAAAAAATCATTGTTTTTCCTTGGGTGCACAAAATTTAAAACTCAGTATGACCACCATTTCTCTCCATACATACTGTTGTTCTCGAGCGCAACTCTCGATTAACATTTCGGAGCATTTTACGATTTATTTGCAATACACAATTTATAATGACATTCTCTAAATTTTGTATATTCCTAAAGGGTCGATGTTTGTACACAGGGTTCTTTAGGTATCCCCACATAAAAAAATCTAACGGAGTCAGATCTACAATTCTACAATTGACACGACAAAATCGAAAAAATAGGTGTTCGCCGGACGCTCGCTGTTGCAATGGTTTGAATCTAATGAAATGACTGTATCAAGATTTTATTAAGATTTTTCGCACATAAATTTAACAACCAGGTCTATTTAGTTGTACTTAAAACTACCAAAGCAGGCTCTGAAATTAAAACAACCAAATAATCTAGTAGGTTAAAAACAACAGAAAAATGTCAAACAAATTATAATTTGTTTGATTTCAACCTATGTCATTGGTTTATGTCTCGCATCTTACTAAGTTTGATATTTTACATAAGTTTATTAATATTTTATTCCTTAAAATGGCACCCACACTACTTCTTCAGGAAAAGATAGAAATTATTTTAATTTCTGGAGATAATTACAAAAGCCATAGAGAAACAGCAGCAATTTTTAATCAGAGGCACCCCGATAAATCCCTCCATTATTCCACAGTATCTCGTCTAGTCAATAAATTTAAAGAAACGGGATCGGTAGAAAATCAGTATAAAGTTTCCCATGAAAAACCGGTAACAGGTGACGAAGGTTCTCTGGATGTGTGTTTGTCGATCACAGAAACACCCCAATTAGCAGTTAGTCAAATATCGGAGATCACTAACATTCACGAAAGATCTGTGCGGAGGATATTAAAAAGAAACAAATTTCATCCGTACAAACCTAAATTTGTACAAGTATTAAAAGATAGGGATTATGACGCCCGCTTCGATTTTTGTGCCTGGTTCCAGGGTATGATTGAGGAAGATTTTAATTTCCCAAAGAACGTTCTTTTCTCGGATGAAGCTACATTTACCTCTAACGGAACCGTCAGTTCACAAAACTGTAGATGGTGGGCCACCGAAAACCCAGACTTTGTAATTCAGAGTAAAGACCAATATAGTTTTAAGGTTAATGTGTGGTGCGGAATTTTCAACCTCAGAATAGTGGGACCTTTTTTCTTTAGAGACAATTTAAATTCAGAACGATATTTAGAATTTATTTATTCAGGTAATTTTTTGTTTATTATCTATTTTACTCCCCTTAACTTTACAAAAAGTCGAACTTCAGATATATTTAAGACGATTAAGGTTTTCTCAATGTAATCTCATTGAAATGTCTCTAAAATTTTGACACTGCTGCTAGATACAAATCATTGCAACAGCTAGCGTTCGGCGAAACCCTGTTTTTTTAAATTTTGTCCTGTCAATTGTAGAAAAAACTACTACATTCGTTTATTTTCATCCAGATACATGGGCTTTACATTAGCCAAGCTATCTAAACGAAAAAAAACTGGAAATTTGTAAATCGATAAAAAAATATTTAAAAAAAAATTGAGTTTTCCAATTTTTTTAAATAAAATCTTAAAATTTTGCACAAGGACCTAGAATTTAATTCTAAGCAATTTTTTCAAATAACTTTTTTTGATATCTCGTCAACTAACCTCACTTTTTGTAAATTAACAATTTTTTTTTTTAATTTGACGCTATACCAGTGGTCACGTGACGTATATCAAAAATCGATTTTTAGGTTATCGGGCATGCAGAACCGATCCCCCGAAAAGTTTTTCCAATACTCACCTAATAAAAATTTTTCCCATATCTTGCGAACTTTTTGCCGGTCACTGTACATATATGTATATATATATATATATATATATATATATATATATATATATATATATATATATATATATATATATATATATATATATATATATATATACATATATATATATATATATATATATATATATATATATATATATATATATATTATATATATATATATATATACATATATAAAAAGAGAGGAGAATTATTGTGGGCATGTCCGCTAGCAATGAACAGTAAAATTCATTTTACTGTTCATTGCTAGCGGACATGCCCACAATAATTCTCCTCTCTTTTTTTATGTATCGATCCGCGCTAGTTTCTAGCATTTGTTTATACATATATATATATATATATATATATATATATATATATATATATATATATATATATATATATATATATATATATATATATATATATATATATACAGTGACCGGCAAAAAGTTCGCAACATAGGGAAAAATTTTTATTAGGTGAGTATTGGAAAAACTTTTCCGGGGGATCGGTTCTGCATGTCCGATAACCTAAAAATCGATTTTGACATACGTCACGTGACCACTGGTATAGCGTCAAATTAAAAAAAAAATTGTTAATTTACAAAAAGTGAGGTTAGTTGACGAGATATCAAAAAAAGTTATTTGAAAAAATTGCTTAGAATTAAATTCTAGGTCCTTCTGCAAAATTTTAAGATTTTATTTAAAAAAATTGGAAAACTCAATTTTTTTTAAATATTTTTTTATCGATTTACAAATTTCCAGTTTTTTTCGTTTAGATAGCTTCGCTAATGTAAAGCCCATGTATCTGGATGAAAATAAACGAATGTAGTAGTTTTTTCTACAATTGACAGGACAAAATTTAAAAAAACAGGGTTTCGCCGGACGCTAGCTGTTGCAATGATTTGTATCTAGCAGCAGTGTCAAAATTTTAGAGACATTTCAATGAGATTACATTGAGAAAACCTTAATCGTCTTAAATATATCTGAAGTTCGACTTTTTGTAAAGTTAAGGGGAGTAAAATAGATAATAAACAAAAAATTACCTGTTTATTTAATCGAAATTTCATAAACGAAAACCAATGTAAGAAAAACTTAAAAGTAGTCAAATTCTGTACTAACAACATAAAAAAATCATTGTTTTTCCTTGGGTGCACAAAATTTAAAACTCAGTATGACCACCATTTCTCTCCATACATACTATTGTTCTCGAGCGCAACTCTCGATTAACATTTCGGAGCATTTTACGATTTATTTGCAATACACAATTTCTAATGACATTCTCTAAATTTTGTATATTCCTAAAGGGTCGATGTTTTGTACACAGAGTTCTTTAGGTATCCCCACATAAAGAAATCTAACGGAGTCAGATCTGGTGATCTCGCAGGCCACGGATTTTCAGAAAACCGTCCTATCCACTGGTTTCCAAATTCTTGATCCAGCCATCTCTTCACCTCATTTGTGGAATGAATGCTAGCTCCGTCTTGTTGAAAGTATAAATTTTCTTCTTTCGGCTAATGACAAATTGTCTAAAAAGGTCAGATATCTCAGTTGGTAGAGAATTCTAAATATCGTTCTGAATTTAAATTGTCTCTAAAGAAAAAAGGTCCCACTATTCTGAGGTTGAAAATTCCGCACCACACATTAACCTTAAAACTATATTGGTCTTTACTCCTGAATTACAAAGTCTGGGCTTTCGGTGGCCCACCATCTACAGTTTTGTGAACTGACGGTTCCGTTAGAGGTAAATGTAGCTTCATCCGAGAAAAGAACGTTCTTTGGGAAATTAAAATCTCCTCAATCATACCCTGGAACCAGGCACAAAAATCGAAGCGGGCGTCATAATCCCTATCTTTTAATACTTGTACAAATTTAGGTTTGTACGGATGAAATTTGTTTCTTTTTAATATCCTCCGCACAGATCTTTCGTGAATGTTAGTGATCTCCGATATTTGACTAACTGCTAATTGGGGTGTTTCTGTGATCGACAAACACACATCCAGAGAACCTTCGTCACCTGTTACCGGTTTTTTCATGGGAAACTTTATACTGATTTTCTACCGATCCCGTTTCTTTAAATTTATTGACTAGACGAGATACTGTGGAATAATGGAGGGATTTATCGGGGTGCCTCTCATTAAAAATTGCTGCTGTTTCTCTATGGCTTTTGTAATTATCTCCAGAAATTAAAATAATTTCTATCTTTTCCTGAAGAAGTAGTGTGGGTGCCATTTTAAGGAATAAAATATTAATAAACTTATGTAAAATATCAAACTTAGTAAGATGCGAGACATAAGCCAATGACATAGGTTGAAATCAAACAAATTATAATTTGTTTGACATTTTTCTGTTGTTTTTAACCTACTAGATTATTTGGTTGTTTTAATTTCAGAGCCTGCTTTGGTAGTTTTAAGTACAACTAAATAGACCTGGTTGTTAAATTTATGTGCGAAAAATCTTAATAAAATCTTGATACAGTCATTTCATTAGATTCAAACCATTGCAACAGCGAGCGTCCGGCGAACACCTATTTTTTCGATTTTGTCAATTGTAGAATTGTAGATCTGACTCCGTTAGATTTTTTATGTGGGGATACCTAAAGAACCCTGTGTACAAACATCGACCCTTTAGGAATATACAAAATTTAGAGAATGTCATTATAAATTGTGTATTGCAAATAAATCGTAAAATGCTCCGAAATGTTAATCGAGAGTTGCGCTCGAGAACAACAGTATGTATGGAGAGAAATGGTGGTCATACTGAGTTTTAAATTTTGTGCACCCAAGGAAAAACAATGATTTTTTGTGTTGTTAGTACAGAATTTGACTACTTTTAAGTTTTTCTTACATTGGTTTTCGTTTATAAAATTTCGATTAAATAAACAGGTAATTTTTTGTTTATTATCTATTTTAATCCCCTTAACTTTACAGTCGAACTTCAGATATATTTAAGACGATTAAGGTTTTCTCAATGTAATCTCATTGAAATGTCTCTAAAATTTTGACACTGCTGCTAGATACAAATCATTGCAACAGCTAGCGTCCGGCGAAACCCTGTTTTTTTAAATTTTGTCCTGTCAATTGTAGAAAAAACTACTACATTCGTTTATTTTCATCCAGATACATGGGCTTTACATTAGCCAAGCTATCTAAACGAAAAAAACCGGAAATTTGTAAATCGATAAAAAAATATTTAAAAAAATTGAGTTTTCCAATTTTTTTAAATAAAATCTTAAAATTTTGCACAAGGACCTAGAATTTAATTCTAAGCAATTTTTTCAAATAACTTTTTTTGATATCTCGTCAACTAACCTCACTTTTTGTAAATTAACAATTTTTTTTTAATTTGACGCTATGCCAGTGGTCACGTGACGTATGTCAAAATCGATTTTTAGGTTATCGGACATGCAGAACCGATCCCCTGGGAAAGTTTTTCCGATACTCTCCTAATAAAAATTTTTCCCATATGTTGCGAACTTTTTGCCGGTCACTGTATATATATATATATATATATATATATATATATATATATATATATATATATATATATATATATATATATATATATATATATATATACATATATATATATATATATATACATATATATATATATATATATATATATATATATATATATATATATATATATATATATATATATATATATATATATATATATATAAATTGAAATTGAGTCAACTTTTTGAAAATGATGAACAGTTTTAACCCTAACTTATAATATTATTGAGGTACTATATCACAACTTTCTAATTCCCTAATTTTTTTGTTCGAATTTTTCAACCTTTAATTACCTACATCTTTTAAACAGATGTAGATAGAAGAAAGGAAAAATTGATTTGGAGATAATTGCATTATCTTTAAAATGAATTCATAAACCATCGTATTTGAACGTACCATTTAAGAGATATCTAGGTACCAAAAACTGACGACAAACTCATTTTTTCATCTTTTTTCAGGATTATCAAAGCTATTTAAAAATATTAAATATTTCCACTGAGAAGATATCATTTTCAGGACTTGAAAGAAGATTATACGCTTTCAAAAATTTTGAAACTGCTCTTTTTCATAAAATAAAACCGCTTAACCTAAAGAAAAATTATTAAATTTAAGTTTTTTTTAAACTATTGATTTTCATTTTGGGCTTAAATTACTTAGGCCACACCACTTTAAAAAATGTGAAAAAAAATGTAAGTGGTAAGACCTTTGAGTTAAATGTAGTCGAGGTACACCGTGTCGCTTGTGGTGTATTTCGGTTATTATTAACGTTTAGTGATGTTTTATATAATATAGCAACCTTATGTAGTATAAAATACTGGCTTATTATATTATTGAATATCAATCATTTTAGCAGATCTCAAAGGAAAATAAAGCATAATAAATTTGATGAGACAAAAATACATAAAGCCCTAATTAACCTAGCCATTAATATAATTACAAAATCACTGAATACTGGCTCATCACCAGAGTAATGCAAGACTGAAGTGTTGTATTTTGGGTGTAGATTTAATTTAGACTACTTTTTAATTTGTGGCCTGAATCATAGAGTCTGGTGTTTATTCTTGTAACATTTTTTGATGCAAAAAATTGATTATACAAATAATTATTAAAGTAAGACACAGACGGTTTCCATACATATTTTTAGTGTCAATATATTTAACGTTTGTGGAAGTGAACTGCCGATTAGTAGTTATTATTACTTTTAAAATAGAGTATTTTTGAAATTATTGTGTTGACATTTTTTATTTTGTTTACTCATTCAATGAAAATTTTTTAACCATGCTTTACGAACTATTCCCATAATTTATCATTCAGCGTGCAAATCACAAATATTTTAAATACCAACTGCTCCTCTCGTAAATCTTTCTTTTTTTCTGCTTATTAGGAAAAAGTAATTCTTTTATTGTTTTAATAAACTTAGACCTTTCGGGCTGTTATTTTTTCCACTTAGTGATCCACAAAAAACAACAATCAAAAAGAAACTCTTTGTCTTTTTCTTATTTTTCTTTCGCGTTATTTCGTTGAGAATAAGTTTAAATAAACATAATTCGAAACCTCGGGACTTGACGTTCAAGGCAAGAATGAAACATCACAAACTTCAACTTTACTAAAGTAATAAAGTTTACCAGATACATTTTTAGGTAGGCAAGTGCTAGGAAAACCTCTTTCGTGATTAAATTTTAGATATAGCCTTTGAGTTTTGTAGTATTGTATAAAATTTGACATTAACCCCGGGATTCACAAGAAGGACTTAGTATTGGTTTAGATGTTCTAGTCATTTACTTAGGTTTTGACTAGTTTTGTACATAAATTTCAGAGTCTTAAGATTATGTTAACTTGACAATTATGCGAAATGAGCTCCAAAGAAAGTATGAAAACTGCTTTTATTTTTTGCAGAACAATAATTTTGTACACACCTCGTAATTATTGTCTTTTACTTTTACATACCAGGTGAAGATTAAATAAAATAAAACAAATTTTAATAGCATAATAATGCTTTAAATTAGGGTAAATGTGGGAGATATGCCGCCGGGGGATAGATGCCGCAGGTCATGTGGTATGCATAATATATGTGTTGGTACAAGATTTCGTCAACAGCGACATCGGAAGTCATCTGGGGTAGCGTCGTATACACAGGTAAAAACAGTAATTACGAGTAGTGCAAAAAATTTGGTTCAGATTTACTAAAAAAGTTTTAGATTAAAATCTACTAGTTGACAGGTCTTCGTTCTGTCATTGTTAATAAATCGCCATTGTTGATGAGTTAGTTTAATATGTGAAGCGATTTGCTTGATTTCCAAATGATTTTCATTTAGGAACATTTTCTTAGAATCAATTTAGTTTTATTAGTGTGGAAAGTAAGTACTAGAATTGAGTACTAGATTTTTTTATAAATGTAGGAAACAACTAACTAATAACTTCATGGTATAAAACTTAGTTACTTCACATTTGACTTTCTCACACTTGTGAGTTTTAAATTATCATTATTAAGGTATTTTTCGAGCTCTTGTTCGAGATCTTGTTCGAAGCGATGCGAACAAGATTGTACGTCTCAGCCATGGATTTATTATAATAAGGATTCGATATCCGTATACTGTGAGCGTATCGAACCTGAAGCCTTATATTTTGTTGTTTGTTATTCTCTTGGGGGAGCTGTTTACGAACTACGAACATAGACAAGACTACGAATTACTACGTAATTGAAAGAGATAAAATAGCATTGGAGAACTTCCATCCTATCAATGCTGGCGTCCCCCAAGGGTCATTCCTGGCACCAGCCCTATTTCTTCTTCACATTAATTCCATCCACAGTTACGCTGACGATGTTACTCTTCACTCCAATATTCATTTTTCCAGACAAGTCTCGAATCAAGAGCTGGATAATAGACGCAAAAGCAAAAGCTCAGAAGTGTTGCTGTCTGTTATGGTTGTTTAGGAAGACGGCTGAACCTCGGTCTGAACACTCGGTTACACGTACGTCTTTGTCTAATGAACTAGAAAAGAAAAAGTGCGACGTATAGATTTATATAGATTTATAAATGACTCGGAGCGACTTTAAATAAACACCTTTATAAATAACATAACCTATAAATAAGAAAACCTTTTTAACTTAAATTTATTATTATTTAGCAGAAAAATAAAATATTTTAGGGCTTTTATTACTTTTAGTAAATCTTGTGATGCTTCTAACGTATTTTTTGTACAAAAATACAAGGTAAAATAAGATGTGGCCAATGTTTACAAATTGTGTTTACAGTGTCGTTTAGAATGGTTTGTTTTGGCTTCAAAGAATGTGAACTCATCCCGTATCCAGTCCTAATAAATCCATGGTCTCAGCGTTCTGTAGGGCTTGGCCATTTATGTGATGAATGGGGTAAGTGTTGCCGGATTTCTTGCAGGCCAGGGAGCAAGACAGGGTTTTGGAAGCGTTGAACTGAAAAAGGTTTTCGGCACCCTAATCTAAGATTAATTAAAGATCTTGATGGGAAAGGGATAGGTACATAGATCTGTGTCTCTAATCCAAGTTTTGATTCGAGACTTATCTGAAAAAATGAATGTGGGGGTGAAGAGTACTATCGTCAGCGTATCTGTGGATGGGATTGGTAGTTGAAGAGAGCAGGTTATTAATGTGAAAAAGAAATAGGGTTGGTTCTAGGACTGAACCTTCTGGCGTACCCGAAGGTCCTTCGGGTACGCCAGCATTAATAGGATGGAAGTTAGATGAGTGACCACCCACCACGACAGATATGCGCCGATTAGAGAGAAAGCTACTGAAGACTTGTTCCAGTTATATGTGACAAAGGTAAGGAGATCGGCTGTGGCTTTTTGGTGACGAAATCCTACTGTATGTCATGGACGATTTTGTGTTTTTTTTTCTAGATATTTTAGAATTTGCAAGTTGATGACTTTTTCTATAACTCTGGTGACAACAGAGAGAACAGATATTTATCTATAATTGGATGGAAGGGACTTGGAACCTTTCTTCGGGACAGGCGGCACACGAGCAGTCTTCCAGTTGTCTGGAACGGTAACTTTCTCATAGAAGATCTGGAGAAGACGAGTTAAGATGGGTGCAAGTTCTGGAGCGCATTTTTTTTAGAACAATTGCTGGTATACCATTCAGATCGCAGGACTTTTTGATGTCAAGGGGTAAAAGAATTTTCTGAACTTGTTTGACAGTATATTATGTCGGACATTTTGTGGTGTACAGACGTAGCAATTGGAATAGCAAAATTGGCAAGAGAAATAAGGGAGGAATTGGCAGCGAATTATTTGGTAAATAGTTCAGCTTTTCCGTTAGAGGTGGAAATAATTTCGCTTTCAGATGCCAGGGGAGGAAAAGTGCTTCCACAGAAGTTTTGACTAAGGTTTCCGACAAGTAACCAGAAAGATTTGCTGCCGTTAGAATAGGAAAGCACTTTTTCTTTCATGCGGTTGTTAAAAACATTTTTGGACTGGACTCTAGATAGTTTGATTGTATTGATATCTTGTCTGGGTGAAAATCTAATGATTTTCGGGCGTAGGATTTTGAACAAACCTTTTTCGACCTTGGATATCAAAAGACCCAAATAATATTTTTTTGTTCTAAAACGTTTATTTTTGGATTCTTCTTTGATTTTTTGATTCTAAAGCGTAAAACATGGTGATGACAGGGATTTGGAAAGCGTTGAAGTATTAATGTTTTTTCTAGTGTATCAAAACTTAATGTTCCAAAGAAACACAATCGTTCGAGAGAGAAACCAGCAAAAACAAATATACAATTTCGATATAAAAATAGGGCAGCCCGCAATCAAGCTGGATTCCTTATTACAATGCACATGCAATAATAATATACAAACACGTTCTTATATAGCTTTTACAGCAACACAATAAACCATTAACCAGAAACAAAAAATAATTAAAATTTAAAATTACTGTTAGGAGTTAACAACCTAATTTAATTGTTTACTATACTTACACCTTTTTTATTACAATAATGGAAGTTTTTAACTGAACTTAAACTGAAATGTTTAAAGAATAGGATATTAAAGTATAACGGTATTAACAAAAGATAATAAAATAATAATGATGCGAACTATTTCCATCAATCCATATTTTAATAATAAATAAAATTTAAGAGGCTTCACTTCTGGGGCCGTTTAGGGCTAACAAATTATGGCTACTATATCAAAGTGTGAGCTATATAAAGGTAATTTTACCCAAAATGAGCTAGTGAAGACAAACCTCAAGTTATGCAAATTTCTTTATTTAATAGGAACGAGTAAAAGAAGAAGGCAATATGACTCGACGGCGATATTGTCTTTTGTGAATGTTATGTTTAATAAGCACACATTTTAGAGTCATCGGATTTCTGGCATAGTGGATTGTAAAAATATAAACCGAAAATCGCTACCCGCCCTGATGAGTAGTAGTCAAACTAAATTGCTAATAGCCCGGTAATGCCAAAATAAACAGCTGGTAGTCTGACAGTGAAACAATCTATACAACAGGTGTTCTTTCTGATCGAGAAAAACTAAACGATTTGGTTCACTTCATAAGATTTTCAACTTGTTTTGAAAAAATCCTAACAAAAGAAAGTTAAGTTTGACTTTCCAAGATTTAGAAAGCTATATTGCAGGGCAAAGTACAAATATTTTACCCTCTAATTACTGCTCGTAAATTCTATGACCCGAAAACCAACGTGTATATGTTTACCCCCTTGCTAAAAGGGCTGTTTATCTCTGTAGACACCAAATGTTCATATGATCTTTCTGTTTTTATTGAAAAAATGCCGAAAAACGTTGCAAGTGTTTGTAGCATTAAAATATCGTGCCCTTAAGGGGTGACAAATTATTATTATTATTATCATACCAAAGTATGAGCTGCAGAGAGTGTTATGAAAGTCACTGCATATATCGGAATCGGTGACTCCTGAGGTAGTCTAGAGACACACTCAGTACTTTTTTTTTGGTTTCATCGAACAACTACTGTAATTTTAAATTATTTTGTCGAGGAGAAACTTTCTTTGTAATTCACAATTCCTTCTATTTTTTGTGCTATATTGCATCCATTGTATGTTTAGCCACTGGACCTGTTTTTCTCTTTCATTTTTCATCCTATGAATCTAATTATGACGAACCAATTCATAAAAGGAAATTGGATTGATCCAGTTCAATTACTTTAAAAATAACGAGAAATAACGAAGAAAGAAATTTGAAATATAACATTGTGGCTTTTTATAACATCAATACACAATAATATTTGGACATTGGCTTTATTGTAAGAACGTTAGTAAGGGTCAATGTACAACATTGACTTTTATGCTTAAAACCAATTTTCAAGCAAGAGGGGCCAATATCGACTGTGGCCCTTCTAAATATAGTTAATATTAATATCTTAAAAGTTTGGCTCCTCACAAACCAAGAAAACTAAAAGCTGCTATGAGCACTGGCCGTGTTAAAAAATAAAATATTTCTTTATGTTTTTTATCTGACTTAATAACCAGTTTTATAAAAAAAGCGACCCTGGCTATTATTGTACTAAGCCACCTGTACTTTGATTGGTATACAACATATATAACAATATATAACAATTTTACTCCATTATAAACTTGAATCCTCATTTCACCTCCTTAGGGGTTGATTTATTAAAAACTGTAAAACATGTGTTTAAATATTTACGGCCAGATTCTCCAACGCTAGTCGGGTCTAATTTGACAATAAAAAGTTTTAAACGACAAGTATAAGAATAAGACAACTGAGTTTTATACTATGACTTTGATTCTGAGTTTTTTCGCAAATTTATAACGAAAAGGGCAATTTTAGTACGTACTTTCGACAATAATAGAACTAAATTCATTATAGCAACCCGTTCCAAGATGAAAATCACTTGGAAACCTAGCAAATCGCTAAAATATCAGAATAATTAATAAGTTTTCAATGACGACTTATTAACAAGGACAGGGCAAAACCACAACCCTCTTGAAGGGTTCCCTTCAAGAGGGTTGTGGCAAAACATAACTGATCAACTAGATCTCAATTTATACCAGTACTAAGTAAATCTTAAATATTATTAGTGAATCTGAACGTTATTTTCTAGAGTACTATGAAGCTTCAAGTTAATAGGATCATCTAATATTTTTTTCTCTATATAAAGTTTGAACCCCTGTTTCACACCCTTAGGGGTTGAATTTTGAAAAATCCTTCATTAGTAGATGCCAACGTTAATATAACAAACCACTGTGCAGTTTCTAGACCAAGCGGTGTAGGCTGTGCGTTGATATGTCAGTTTCTTCTTTTATACAGGATGAGCTTTTTAAAGTGTTACAATGAAATCTTGGTAAGTTAATACGGAGATGGGGGGCGACATATTTTAACATATTTTTGACATTTACCCCCTTTCTCCATTTTGACGGATGGGGGGTAACTTTGAAATTTTAAATGGGATGTTGTACTTTTGTTTATGAAATTGAAATCCATGTAAAAAACTACATATCTGCACAATTTCTTTTTGATTTGCTCTTTTGGTTCAGGTATTGATGATTTACTATGTTAAAAAATAAAAAATTGACCATTTAATTTCAACTTATTTATCGTCTGTCCTGCGCGATAAGCTATTCGAAATGTCCCCTTTCAACTTCCAAACACTTTTTCACTCTTTTCCTAAATGAATTTTGTACCCGTTGAAATATTTCAGGCGTGACTAATAAGCAGGCAAAGCGGTTTCGGTCTTTCATATCATCTAAAGTAGGTGCAGTCGCCATCACTTTGTCCTTTATAAACCCTTACAAGAAAAGTCAAGGGGGGTCAAATCCGGGGACCTAGCAATAAACTAAGAAATAATCGTTAAAACGTCAAACTTCTCAATTGACTTAAGTAAAAATATCGCATTTCCATGAAAACGAATAATAATTATGAAATAAGTGAACTTGACTTATTGGTAAACTTTATTTATTTTTTAAATTCAATAAAAATTTAGTTAACCATCATAATTCTGTAACCGAAAGAGCAAATCAAAAAAAAATTGTACACGTAGATTCAAATTTTATAAACAAAACTACATCACCCCATTTAAAATTCTAAAGTTACTCCCCACCCCTCAAAATAGAGAGAGGGGGTAAATGTCAAAAATACGTTTAAATAGGTTCCCCATCTACCTATTAACTCATCAAAATTTCATGAAAATATCTTAAACCGTTTTCGAGATAACGCCATGGAACACTTTAAAAAAACTCACCCTGTATATATAGAGATTATAGTTATTTACGTATTAAGATCGAGGAACGAATTAACAATGACCACTAATTAAGTAGCATTATATAAGATTGTGATCTACCTATTATGTTATTCTGTATCACACTTTTGGGGTTTTGTTGTGTGATAAACGAAACTGTGCCGAAGTTCAGTATTACAAGGCAATGGGAAATAGCTCAGAACTTTATTCATCAGTGAGTGAGCCAAAATGGATCTAATTAACTTGCAAAGTAAAAGAGATGGAAACATGAAATTAAGGGGGATATTTAAGCTTGCAAACATTTCCCTAGAAAATAAATTTGAGCCATATAATTTTCTTAAGTACGAAGATATGGGCGACCCAAAAGTACACTGAGTGGCTTAAAGAAAAGGGGGTCCAGTAGTGCGGCTTCAGGTGGGCGGGGACGCTACCGGGCCCCCAGATACCAATTTCCACGCTCCTTTATACAGAATATACAAATTTACTTTTTTTTCAATAATAATTTATTGATATTTGACATTTTAACGAATATGCGCGTATCCATTCCATGTGCATTAAAGAAAGTTTTCAAATAAACTATTATTTCTGCCCGTAAACCCCATTTCAAGTTGATACTTCCGAGTAAATTTGCAAGACGCGCGATGAATCTTAAAACGTACTCAATTTCGCAAAATGTATTCGTAGCGTGTCGAATTAAAGGTGAAACAGGCGAGTTATACACGAATCTTCCTACAAATCGCTCTCGATTTTAAGATTCCAAACACGTCTGCCTCTCAGATAGATTTAAGCTGCAATAAATCTAAAAACATAATGTTTCGTTTAACAGGGACGACTCTTCAAATATTTAGGCCCTTTTGATAACGTTATTAAAATATGAAGCATTTATAAACTGAGGCAAAGTCTCTATTATCTACGTAGTGTGGCATTTCGTTGTTAACATGTATAATAGCTCTTTCCAATCAATGACGTATGTATATGGGATTTTAATTTGAAACATTTTGAACCCACAACAAACGAAAAACCGTGAAATATTTGGGTAAAAAATTCTCAAATATATCCATTTTACAGTGATTTTAGGTTTAGGTAAATGTATTGCAAAAGAAAGTATGTCACTTATGAATTCGCTTTTCGGTCCGACGTTTTGTTTTCGGGTTATTGGGGACCAAAGAGGGGACTGCAAATGGCATTTTTCGAGCTAAAAAAATTCAAAAGAATTACTTGCCATTTTTCGATCCTCACCAGTTTCAATAGAGTTCTGAAGCCCCGACTCCTCTACAACCTCCGAAAATTTACATCGATTTAATTCACTTTTGCAACCTGTACCCGATTTCAACGGAAATTTCGACTTTAACGTTTAATAGCTGCGAAACGAAACATCCTGGATAACTGAAATTTTTACCGAAGTAGTAGCACTATTCCTCTACCAACCTAATATGTATAGCCTTCTGGGAAAGTGCGAGTGGTTACCTGATCCAGATGCTCTTTGTGATTCAGAAGCGGGCTGTGAGATACCTCGTTAAAGCGAGACCTCGAGAATCATGCCGGCCCTTCTTTATTAACCTGCATCTCCTCACTGTTGCATGTCTGTACATCTTGGAGACTGTTGACCCAGCACATGTTACCAGACAGCACGCAGATCTGCGTCTGCCAATCCCCGCTTCCAGTCTGGTAAGGAACTCAATAATATATGAGGGCTTAAAGTTATACAACCACCTTCCAAACAGTGTAAAGTCCTTGAATAGTCTAAAAATGTTCAAGCGAAGAGTTAGACAATAATTACTGACTGGCGGAGCCTACTATTCTGTGGCTGAGTTTTATGCGAGTCAAAGGTTAAAACCTGTTACAGGTAAAAGCAGCGAGCGGTGGTTAATAATACCTACATGCATTAACAGTGTTATTAAAACCGTTTGTCTATTTTAAATTTAAGATTTTAAACCTATCCGGTAAATTTCTGTATATTAAGCAAATGTCCTTTCCCAATAGTAACGTAGGTAAGTGCTTTGAAAATCTGACAACAAATTGGCTCATTATTTCACTGGCGTATCCCCAACGGAAAAAATAAAGAGTAGCAAGGTCCGTAGAGCGAGGTGGCCATTCAATAAATCCACGTCACCCAATCCAGTGCTCTGGGAATTCATTATTCAGAAATTTCCTGACTGGTAAATACAAATGAGACGTTGCTCCGTCTTGTTGGAAAAATGGATCATAATCTTCATTTTCCTCTTCAATGGCTGTTACAATTGCAGGTAAAGTAGCAGATTCCACAAGATTTAGATAAAGAGGTCCGTTAAAAGGCCCGTCAATAAAAAAGGATCAATTATTTTACGTCCGAGGATTCCAGCCCATACATTTAATTTTTAAGGATGTTGAGTGTGGGGTTATTCAAACCAATGAGGATTACAGTCAGACTAATATCTGCAGGAGTTTTAATTTCTTGAACAAATTTCCGTTTCAACAGAGAGTCAGTTTTGTAGAAAACTTGCTTGAATTTTGTAAATTACATGACATCCACTATTTTCGATATAAATAATAGTTTAATTCGACTGAGTAAAATGAACCCATTAACGCAAGTGCGACAAAGCTGCTACGTCAGCATGCGAAAAGCCGTGATAACAAAACTTAGTTAAACAAAAATTGGGCGCCTCGAGTTGCACAATAACATATTACAACACCGACTCTGTACTTCTTCTAAATTGTGGGTAATATCCCCTATTACAAGACTTAAATCTCACTTCACCAAGACTCACGATAATATCAGTAATTACGGTAAAATTTAAAGCATTTTGCATGTATACCGCACATTCAATTAAAGAAAAAATTAAAGGGGAGACACCATAACAGATAGGTTAATAATTTGTAGATAGACGTCATTTAAAATTGTTGCTGCTTATGGAATTCAATTGATTTCGATGCGCAATATTGATCCCACGCTAATATCAAATTAATTTTCCTTATATGGATGGCAAATCGGCATTAAATCGAGATAGACCACTGAATCATCAACATGATTGCCTGCAATAAAATAGAAGTATAGTCTGTATCATATCCATGGTATACAGTAATTTTTTTTAACACGAGCCATAGGATTTTACATGGTAAAACTTCGACCCCCTGTTGACCCCATTTATATTACAGCTATAAAGTTAAAACTTGAAATAGATAAAATCTAAAGTCCTGAAAACAAGTTAAGTTATTATTTGTACCAAAAAAATTCCGAGAACTTCTAAAAAAATGCATTTTTAGTTTTTGATAAAAAGCACTTTTTAACCCCCGAATTTCCTAGTTTTAACCGGTGTTTAACAGGTAAAGGTGGCACTTAGACTTATCCTGACGCTTTTAACTTTATTGTCACAACAAAACTATGTAAAAGATGTCCATTTAAGCTGAACGAATTGAAATGGTCTTAAACTGTTTAAGAGGGACGCCATATCGAGAAGTTGCCGATCACTTTGCTGCAGCGCATCCAGATCATCCAATACCCAGCAAAACAACAGTGCAATGACTGCACGAAAAAGTTATAACTAGGGTTGCGCATGCAAAGCGAGAAAGATATGCCCTTGTAGTAAATGACGATTTATCGACCTATGTCTAGCATTTGAAGAGAATCCATCCGGTAATCTCACGCAGCTTGCTGAAACTTCGAATGGATATAGAAACAGCTGCTACAAGGCACTTAAGTAAGAACAGTTTAAATCAAATAAAGTTCGAAACGTCCAAGAGCTTCTACCGCACGACTATTCTGAACGCATGGAATTTTGTGAATATTGGACGGTTAGAAGTAACAATACCCAAAATATTACAAAACTTATTCTCTTTACCGACGAGAGTTCTTTTTTTCTACAAATGGAACAGGAAAAAAACAGCAGTGCAGAAAATGGGCTACAGAAAATCCTTGCGTAATTTAGCCAACGCATACACAGATGCGAAAGGGTTAATGTTTGGGCAGGAATTCTAGGAAATAGGATTATCCGAGGGATTATCCATATTTGATAGACGATGCATTAATAGCAGAAAAATATCTGGAACTTTTGAAAACGAAGTGGGTCTTGCGTTAGCAAAGATAAATGAAGAGATAATTATCCAGCACGATGGAGCACCAGCTCATAGCGCATCAGTCGTGACTGAATTTTTAAACACCATGCTTCCTGGCAGCTAGATTGGACGTTCGGCCTGCGCGAAGTCCCGATATCTCACCTTTAGATTTCTTTTATTGGGGATATCTATTATCCAAAGTTTTTGATCATGTGAGAGGGAGACCTAATGATGTAGACGAGATGAAAAATAGAATTGTCGAGGCTTCACGTACTATTACGGTACGCCAGTTGTGCGATATCACAAGACATTTTTATGACTGCTTATAGGGTACTACTTAGCTGTTAACGGAAGATACTTTGAACAATTTATTTAAATAATTTAGCTGCTTATTACTTCGAATACCTGTTATTTTGTTATTGTTTAAAATCATTAAATTTATTTTCCTTTACCGACAATATTTTCTTAAAATATTTTAATCTTATAACTTTAAACAATTACTTCTGTAAGCTGCCATTAAATTAGTATTTGTAAGTACAGTGCAGCGTAGCCCATGGCGTGGAACTCACCAAAAATGTTTGTTTGAAGTTTTAAGTATGCGTAAGGTTAGTTAAGCATAAAAGCGATGAGATTTCACGAAATTAAGAAAAAGAATAGGCATTTTTAATCTAGAACCTGTCAAACTTTTGATATTGCCGTTTACCAGTAAGTGCCAATAATACAACAAAACTTTGTTTTATTATAAAATAAACACACGGGGTCGAAGTTTTACAATGTAAAATCCTATGGCCCGCGTAAAAAAAAATTAATGTAAATTATCTGTTCAAGTTGATCCTTTTTGTAAAGATAATGTTAAATTGGTTGCCGTCTCTATTGGTAACAGGAGTGTATGCTATTGGTCTTGGCTAAGTCAAGGGTATCATCAAAGTAGTGAATCCAGCCCGGGGTATATTTTGATTTCAACACGATTCACTCTTACTTGATGCCTGAGAAAGATTTAGAATAAATTTAAAGAAGTTTAGGCCTGTGCAGTTGAAATGTTAGATACACGCAGAGTTAAGCAGAGGGTTTATTTTTTTACCGTTTTTGTAATATCATCTGATGTGAACTGATACCTAGAATTTCAGGTCTGACAAGCCAAAAAATTACTATAGATTTTAATCTGATGACCCTGTCAACCCCTCATTGTTTGCTACATTCAACTTTGTAAACTGATGTTAATCTTATAAACGAATAAGTCCTCTCCTGGGTGGTTTGTCATTTCTAAAAACGATATCTTTTTATGATATTCCAGTCAAATAAGCCCATTCAACAGGTCAAATTATTGTTTTTGTTATACAGTTCAGCAAAGCAAATTTCACTTGGAGTTTGTTAGTTTATTGCACCTTTTACAAATTTGTAAAAGTCAGATCTAATAATTTCGCATTTACTGTTACTTTAATCATAAATAAAATAATCAAGAGAATGTCTTGCCTTCACCTAAAAATATTATGGTAGAACCAGTAGACAGTATTAAAGAATATTAACCTATAATACCGTTTAGGAGAAATGGCAATTTGTTTATAAATTATTTTTTACTGCGTGCCTGTATTAGCGTCGCGCCGGGCACCCGTTAAGAACGTGGAAGACCATTCCAGGTACCAACTGCATTATGGATTGTTACGAATGGGCTTATCCAGCATTTTTTTTTATTTCATAATACAAAAGTTCTTCATTCGAAAAACTTATCTCCAAAAATTAAAATCTTTCCTTATCAAATTCACACACAAAATAGCGGTCAAATATCGCTTATTATAAAACGCAATATAGCCTCTGGTGATGTGGTCTCACGATGGGTGACACAAATTTAGGAAATAAATTAAGCGTTGGTACCCCTGCAAAAATTTTGCGGATTGGTCATCGAGGTTATGTTATCAAACTAAATTATAAAAAAACCTAATATTCGGAATTTATACTGAACTATAACACAGAAATATTAGAAGAACTGAGAAAACAGTCAACGCATAACATTTTGTAACCTAAAAAGAATATTTACGCATGAGTATCAAAGAAATACTAACCATTATTCACCGAATGACATCAGGCGCAAAAAACTATTACACGCCGAGGTTTGAGGTTTACTACTATTTCTGTTATAGTTCATCGCTATATTTAGATACGCTTAAGCACTCTGAAAAAACTCTCAATCTAAAACTAAATTCGAAGATTAAAAAAATGCTAAAATTTACGCAAAATACAAACATTCTCTGTTAGTACTAAAACGGCCGAAGGGGCACGTCGCTGTGTTGCCGCATCTTTAGATTGATTCGCCACATTACCCACTCGTTCAGTTGTTTTTCGTAAGATGATCTCAGACGGGAACATACATTTTTTGAATCTGGTTAAAGTTTAAACCTTAATATTTTTGTTATTATCCGTCCAAACCACGCAATTTTTTATACGCGTCTTCCGATTGACTGATTGTGCAACAATATTAACATATTTATAGAAAAAGCGGAATGACTGAACAAACCATCTTACATAGATACCTTTTAAAGTGCGATCCTTGGACGGCATCGTTCCTGGAGCCCTCCATCAGCATTTTGGAAACTTCCACCCAAGTAAGGGGCTCTTCTCTCTTGCCAACAGTTCTTTAACTACGCAAAGCTCGCTGAGATCTTTTGCTAAGTCTATTTTTGCCAAACAGTCCACTTTGTCGTTACTCTGGATTCCTAAATGTCCTGTGGCCCACAAGAGTAACACGGTATTTCTTCTGCTTGCTAGATTCTCTAACAATATTTAGTACCCGTATTGTCGCTCTTATATGCGAGCATATCATTACCACTCTCGGCACTGACTAAGCGAACCTAACAATACTGGAGAATTGTTACTAGTATGCACTTCTGCGTGCACACTGTCCGAGAGAATAACACTTCCGGCGTCCGGGCGCCAACTCCCTTACTCTTAGGCGTGCACTAGTGTTCTCATTCTATTTTGATCGATATGTGAACCACCAGGATCCATTTACAGTTGGTCCGGCCGTTCCTAGCTCCCTGAGATAAAACTACTGTTTTGTTTAGTTTCAGAACTAGAATAATGAATTCTGCTTCCGTGAGTAGTAATGGGTAATTTCTTGCCATATCATTCCAGTTCTTCGTACGACCTTGCTTGTGGTTTTTAAAGGTCAAAGGCAATTAAGGCGGTACTCATCATCATCGTATTCTGAAAAATGTCGAGTGAGCCATCATAAGACCAGCAGGCAAGCTCTACAAGTATAAAAAAGTTACTCGTCTCTTTACATTGATGTCTCCATTTAATCCATTTTACTCTTGCTTTTTCATTTCCAAAAAAAAGGAGTTGTAAACGATGTTTCAGTCAAATGAACATTTCGAAAAAAACAACTTATCATTTTTTTCTACTACGGAGTTACTTTCATAATTTATTTCGGGTGACGTCTCAAACGGGAGAGCGTTGATTTATTAATACTCTATGAATTTCAAGGGTTAAATTTATAACACTGACTTCCTGTTAAATGTATAAAAATAAATGCAGTATGAAAATATTTTTTAGTTAGTTTATATGATTTTTAACGAGCTACTGACATAACTGGTGTAATAAATATAAAATATTTATTAAGTTTGTTCCGTTTTATATTTTCATTTCAATTACGATCTCCAAATTTAATAGGTTTTATACAGTTAAATACATTTCATACATAAATATTTTATTACAAAGAACGTTTATTTTTGCTGATGATTTGTTTTTCAATTACATTTTGTAAATTAATAGTAAACTTTAGCACAATCAAGAGCAGATGTATCCGGACGCTAACAGGTAGGATTATTTTTAAGCTGCTGCATAAATTAATGCAGTAAAATGTGAGGAAGTTCATTTACTGCATTTTTAAAATGTAAAAATCTACCGGGCGCTTCCGCAAATAACGCTATAATGATTTTGTTTATATCGATGTTCGTATGGGATAAAGAAATTGATCACATAATCCTTAGGTATACATTCCATATAACGGGCATAATAGTTCAACTTAAACGCGGTCAGTTACTACGCAACGAAACACCAGTGTTGGTTGACTTAATATGAGTTTTAACGTTATTTAAACAATGTAAGATTTTTAATTTTTGTTAGGATTGTAAATTGCATTGTTCCCTTTTAGAATTTGTGTTTCCTTTTAAAATAAAGATATTGAAATGAATCAAAAAAAGAAATGTTAAAAAAAGATGGAGCTTAAAACAGAATACACTGAAACAACATTGCGCCGCTTATTTTTTCCACAGGGTGTTCAGAAATTTAGGGCAAAAAACGCAACTTTTGGTTCTACTTATATAACACCGAATTCGTTAGAACTCTTGTAAACTGAAAAACAGATAATAATCAAAATGAAAGCATCTGCAATACACCAAAAAATTCATTAAAATCGATGCAAGATTTTTTTATTTTTAGATTTTAGATTTAAAATCAGTAAAAGTATTATATAGATATATAAACTAAAATTATAAATTATAATGAGTTCTGACTGAATTCTTTCCTAAGCTGCATGAAGATGATAAAAATTATATTTGCATATTATTGTTCTATAAACAAAAAGTGTGAACTGATTTACCTGTTATTATTTATTATATTTATATATTTGTTTGTTTGTTGTAAAGAATCTGCCCTTGCATTCACTATCAGTTATACACGCAAAAAATGTTCTAGTTATTAAATACCACTTCCACTCATCATAATACTGCAGTTGTACTTGACTCATGATTCTATCAATAGTCAAAGGAACTTAACGTTGTTTTCCATATTTGGCTGATCAAGTATCTATTAATGAATTAATTAGTTGATATTACACCGAATGCGTGATTGCAGCATTCCCAAGTTATTTTCTTCTGAAATAACATTTGAAAACGGCATTTCAGGTAAAATATTTTATCTTTTATGGAATATTATTTTTTGTAAGTCCTAGATATTTCATGGGATAATATTCAACTTGTTCTTTGTGAGACCTACAGTTTAATAAATAATTTGAAAGCTTGTGTAAACATTTAAAAATATGTTATATTACATTAATAAAATTTTACTCACCCTCACAAATTTTATGAAGTAGCACATACAGTATACAAACTATATTTTAAGTTATTCACCTACCTGAAATAAGGAAAACATATATTAGATCTTATGTTTATGGATTAAATAAATTATGTGCTTATTACGGTGGGTTATTATCATCATTATTATTATCATTTACTATATCATCAGAATATTAAGTAAATACATATTTTTCGTTTATCCTCCTTTTATAGCTGAAGTGCAACAAAATCTTTTTTAGTCAAAAGTTCAGCAGGCCTACCTCCACCTGCACAATTAAAACGGACCCAAAGCATCTCTCATATATAAAAAAACTTTACCTGTAACAGTGGTCAAAAACAATCATAAAAATATTTCATTTTGGTTTGTCTGGTATATTTCCAAATGGCCTAGCTGACACAGGATGATATATTTATGGCGGTGAATTACCCAAAACCATTGCAACACCCCCGGGAGTTTTCAAGATGACGCGATAAGCAAAAGAGGGTGCAAAGCAGGTAGTTTTTAAATGAATATTAAGGCCCTTAGTTGTTAACTTTGTAAAAGATGAATAGCCCCCAGTGAAAAAGTTGCAATTAGGACCTCGTTCTAACGGCTTTTGTACCTAGTCTTCCATAAAGAGATAAGTGCCTTTTTGTACTTCTATATCTCTAAGATGAACGAGGTGAAGGATGACACAATTTAATAGGAGAGAGATTTTTCCCTTTAAAATTTAAAAGTTCGTTTGTCATTAATAATGTTTTATATTAATCATATACTAAATGAAACTGGAACTTTTACTTGGCTGTTATAGGTACATGTATTATTCAAGAAAAATAAGCGAATCATTAACTTAATCCTACATAGGCAAATCCTTCATTCTGTCAGTGCTAAGCGCCATCACCTGAAATTTTTAAAAATAATTCTGAAACCTAAGTTATACTGTTTTTTGTGCTTTTAAGTCGCAAACGAATTAGTGATTATACTTTGGCAAAGCATCAAATAGTTTTGTTAAAATAAAAAATAACAACTATGTGAATACTATACAAAATTTACCAAATTAAAAAAGACCTCTTTATACGTAATCTTCGTGAATAAATATTTACACAGGCTTTGCAAAAATGAATCTCCCACTGCTTACTTTGGACGCCCGGTACGTCTCCAATTTTCTACAAAAGTATTTTAAACTCTTTAGATTAAATGTGAAGCATTTGAAAAATTAATGTCTTTTTTTGGCTAACAAGGATTAATCTCGCGGAAAATTTCAAGTTTTGCTTTATATTCAAATTTATTTTCGTTACTATAAAGAAACATCTATGTACATATATCCAATTCATCGCCTTTACTTCAATATAAAAAAAATAAGAATTTGGCAGTTTGTCAGTTGATAAACAGACACTTAACCCACACTTCCAGCTTTAGTTAAAAAAAATTAAATACCTAGTTAACCAGAATCGGTATTCTAAAATAAGATTTTAAGTATTAACTTATTATTCCCAGTGGGTATCTTCTGGTGACAATTAATGGATTGTGAAACACCCCGATGAAACAACTTGTTAAAAAGTTTAAAAATCACGAGAACAATTTTTAAAACGCAAGATTCTTAGAACTGCCGGTTTATATTTTTAGCTGGCTATACGGGCTTATCTAGTGGTTGCTACTCTGGAGGAATAATTTGCAGCGTAATTCCCTAAATTCAATCGGATTCTTATTGCCTGGCAACCAAACCTTCCAGTTCGCCCGTATGGTTTTGCCACAAAATTTTTATTGAGTTAGTTATTAATTTATGGATCATTATATACGCGCATTAATGCGCCATCTCGCCTTATAAAGCAAGGTGAGTTTACGCACTACTTTTTCCTTTACAGGCAATCCGTCACATATAATAGTAAACAAATCCTTAAAAGAGGTGAATGCATAATAGAGTTCAGAATTGGAAAGAGTTTTATTGAAGGATTTCCGTTTTTATTTATTTATTTATTTATTTATTTATTTAGTTACAATATCCAACAGGTTTACCAATTATAGGATAAGGAAAGAGAAGACATAAAATTAACATAACTTAAAAAAAAACATAATCATAACAACGGTAATATATACTTATAATATGAAGAAAAGTTAGACAAATATCCTTTTAATTTGAGCAACGTTACAACAAAATATATCTACACTGTTTTCTATAGCATTATAATTCTTAAACATTTGATAAAACGGTGACGAAATAAGGATATTGGTCCGCGGCGCTGGCATTAGAAAAAGATTAGCTCTCCTAGCCTCCAATCTAGGCACCCTGATTTTTACATAATCTGTGAGGCCTATACATTTAATTTTATTATTTAGTATCCTAGACAAGAACACGACAGAATAAAGTGATCGCCTAATAGCTAATTCAGACAAATTAAATCTACTGAGCAGCACATCGTGCGGGTATCCGATCGCCGGCCAGAAGCCATCCAATATAAAAACAGATGCTTTCATAAATTTACGCTGAATTTTTTCCAAGCTAGAAATGTGGACCTGGTAGATCGGACTCCACGCAACAGATGCGTACTCAAGTCTTGATCTCACAAAGGCCATATACAGAGCACGAAGAGTAGAGGCCTGTCGAAAATCCCTAGAGTTCCGCACGATAAAACCCAACCCCTTAGACGCACTGTTAACCACGGATTCAATATGATCTATAAACGACAATTTAGGGTCAAAAACTACACCAAGATCTTTTATAGTTTTAGGTCTCGAAAGTACAACGTCATCCACATCATAATTATAAATTATTGGATTTAGTTTACGAGTAAAAGACACAACATTACATTTTGAAGGATTAAGTGGAAGTTTATTTTTTCGACACCAATCAAAAACCACATTCAAGCTATTCTGAAGCCTAATAGTGTCCTCTGGAGAGAATATTTCGCACAAAAGTTTAAGATCATCAGCATAAAGCAAGCAGTCGACCTCCAATCCCGAAACAATGTCATTAATAAAAAGATTAAAGAATAGTGGCCCAAGTACGGATCCTTGGGGCACACCAGAAGACTGCTGAAATCTGACAGACCTGTAACCACGGGACTGCACATATTGATACCTGTTGTAAAGATATGACCTTACTAATTCTATTAACGGCCCTGAAAAACCAAAGGATGTCAGTTTACTAATCAAAATGGCATGGTCAAGTCTGTCAAATGCCTTAGAAAAATCTGTGTAGATAACATCCACCTGACTCTGTCCATCCAGCCGTTCACAGAGATACTGAGTAGTACACACAAGATTAGTGATGGTCGACTTACCACTCATAAATCCATGCTGATGATCAGATATCATGTTCGAGACGTGCCCACCCAAAAATGCATGAAGCACAGTCTCGAACACCTTACTAAAATTACAAATTATGGCAACAGGCCGGTAGTTATTAATGTCATTGCGGTCACCCTTCTTAAATACCGGAGAAATGCGGGAGACTTTCCAAGAGTCCGGAAAACATGACGTCGACAAAATTGTATTAAAGATTAAAGTCAACGGATACAAGAATACAGGAGAACAATCTTTAACAATAAATGATGGAATGAAATCGGGACCCATTGTCAGGTTCGGCTTTAGTTTATTTATAGCTTTTTTAATATCAGCCTCAATAACAGATGTTAAAATACAAGTGGGATAATTATTCGACAGTGCTGCATCCTCCAGCAGATCGAAAGAGGCAGGGGACGTGGTACCATCCTGAAAAGTCTGCGAAAACAAATTAGCAAAACTATCGACGACCCTCTGAGGTTCGTCTACAATCCTATTCTGATAATTCATGGTATATGGCATAGTGGAGCTGTTATTCTTTATATTTAAATAAGACCAAAATCTGTTTGGTTCTTCGGAAATGTTGGCTTCCATATTACGAACATAGTTGGTATGTAATAATTTAACTTCAGTTTTTATTTCCGAACGCAAATTAACAAACTGCTCATAAAACTGAGCGTTGCCTGTCTCCCTGAATTTTCGCCGTAATTTGTCTTTACGCTTCAACTTACTTATCACCGCTCCATTAAACCATGGTGGATAAACGGCCGAGGCCGGTCTTTTAGTAGGTACATGGGACCTGAATAAACTTACGATCTTTTCGGTAAAAGATTGTACCATTAAATTCACATCATTATTAAATTCTCTCAGAAAAGACCAGTCAACAGCAGACATCGCAGCATAGAGACTAGGAAAGTCAGCCCTCTTAAAATTAAACTCACAGTCTACCCTTGCTGGGTGTGCTTTAGGCTTTTTTTTAGAAATAGCGTGCTCCACAGACAAAGCAGGATGGTAGCCGTCCTGGGGAAGCAAGGCATCAACGGCCTCACTCACCCTACAAATCATGTTAGACAGAGCCAGATCAAGCAAGCGATCCTGAAAGTTTTTTACCTTATTATAATTTATCAAGTCAAAGAAATTACAAAATTTTGACAAAGAGTTAAAATTAGGCGAAGAAACACGATTCGTGATACAGTTACTATATTCGGGCATATTAAAATCGCCAATGAATAAGAAATCTGAGCCATAAATACAATATAATTCTGATACTGCTTCAAATACCGTTTCATATACATCATTACTATAAGACGGCGGTATATAACATACCAAGACATACAGAACGCGATAATTAGTTGTTATTTTGACCAGTAACAAGTCAATAAATTTAATATCGTTAAACAGCGATGAAAAGGATTCCAAACTAATGTGCGATGCATTAATTTTGTTATTAAGCGCAAACAGAACACCGCCACCTCGTTTAGTGCCAGTCGCAAGAAAATCGCGATCACTGCGAAATACATTGAATGTACCAGAATCGAACAACTCACTGTTCAATATATCGGTTCGCAACCAAGTTTCTGTAAATATAAAACCATCGTATTCATCACTTACAGTGGATATCACGTTGAAAAGATCAACCGTCTTCGTACCTAGTCCTCGTACATTTTGATAGTACCACCTAAACGAATCAGTGCGATCCTCGCGCATGCTATAACTGGACACTTTGTTATCACTATCAGTCTCAGGCCCCAAATCTTGATCACACGGCCTGATCGCCTTTAGTTGCTATTCAGTTTTAAGGATGTTCGCTTTAAACCTTGCCAATGCATCCGTGTATACACGACACCGATTATCCCAAACTGCATGGCCTGTACGCAGCTTGGCATTCTTGGAGACATTAAAATTGCTGCAATGAACACATTTGAGACTTTCTGAATTGCATTCTTTTATTGTGTGTGCCTTCGAACATCTTGGACAAATAGGGTGTTCTTGTGTGCAGTCTTTTGCCAAGTGGTGGAATCCGGAACATTTAAAACAACGCCGCAGCTCGATTGCGTCGTAAACAGTGCATCGGTCGTAGGCAATCATTAATTTTCCCGTGCTTAAGATATTCTTATACGTAGCAATATCTACCTGGAGCAAAGCCATGAATATATTAGTGTTTTTACGTGTGGGCTGAACGTTGAGAACCTGACAAATACTACCCTCAGTGAATAAGTGCCTATTGCCCCGTTTTATATAGTCCAATACCATGTCAGTACTCATGTTTTTAGTTAGACCAACCACGCGGAGCCTAGGATTTAATGAGGTGAGTTCCTTTACGTCATACTTATCTCCTAACTTATCACCCAATAGTTTTTTAAACTTGATAGACTCAGCGTCGTTACTACAGGACACAACCAAGCCACCTTTACGGGTATCCCTCACATCAATCAGGTTAATATCTTCATTAATGGGGTTAACATTAGACAATATTTCAGACTTCATGTCAACAAGGGGTACATCAATATTTTTTGGGCTTATCATTATCGACGATTTCTTCGCTAATATAGAAGCATAAGAGGGCTTTTCAGATATATAATTAATGGATGTCAAGACACTTTTTCTAGATAGGTAATATTAATTTTAAAGAATAGGCCTCATCCCTTTTAGATTTACTTAATATTAAGACTTATTTTCCTAAAATCAAATGGCTAAATAAAAAAAATCCCTCAAGAGACAAGTCATAGAATGATACAAAGTATAACAATTTAATAAAATGAATTGAAACTTTGTGCACATTATACACACATTTGTTGAATCTGAGTAGTTTTATAAGTAATTGTCAATTGTATATTTTACGAAGATGTGAATTTGTACTGTAAGCCCATTAAAATTAAACAGAATACATAATTACCTACTCAAAACTATTACACCATTTACTAAAAGATCATGTAGGTATCAGGTTACACCAAAAGCAAATATTTCTGTGCGGTATTTGTTTTGCATTTAATTTTCAACCAATTTACAACGCTTGACATTTGTTTTTCTTAGAAATCCTTATAAGTGGCGCCACTTATGTTGTCTTAACACCATATTATTTTTTCTTTAAAATGTGACCTTCTCTCTATTTCTATTTTCTTTTGATGACACGCTAGAGACTCCAGACATTAGGAAAGTTTTAACTAAAACTGTTTTGTCTTTTGTCCTCTAATGTTATATTCAAAGTATCGAATTACCTTTCCTTCAGCGTAGCCTCCTTCTAATAGTAAGATAAAATTTGGTGGTGTATAAAATTTGAAAATATGTAATATGTAATTTGCAAAATTAACAAGCATTATTATAAAAATGTTATTTTAACATTTATATATATATATATACCGGGTGCCCACGAGTTTACTGGCCAGCTCGTTATTTTGTTAAGAAATTATATTTCGATTTGAAATTTTGGGAACTCGTATGGTTGCTTTAGATGCAGATTTTGAGTGCTCGAACATCTGACTATCGTTTCCGGTTCAACCGGAAATACAGTCAACTTTGTTATTTTAAACGAAATACCCTGTATATTTTTTTAAATTTGGATTCTACGTAAAATTCTAATTATAAAACATGTATCATACCCCACACCTATCTTTAACAGTTTTCAAGAAAATGGCGTTTGAAAATGTCGAAAGAGCCGCAAACTATACTGTTTTAACATAAAACAAATGAATATGCGAAAAGTTTAATATATTATTCTTACTTCTTTTTAGGGGCCTTGTATACTTCTGTCATGACAATCTCACTTCCGGTGCAACCGGAAGTGCTACAAAATATGACATTCAGGCACAAATTACTTCAATAATTTCAATTGAACGACCTACTTTAAACTCTAAATTCTAATTTATCTGACTTTTCTCTATAATTTTTGTATACACCATCCCAGGTCTAAAGTTGATAGTTCTTGAGATATGGACAGCTAAATATTTAGATGCATTCCAAATTTCAATCTTTCTAATTTTATCTAGGCGGCTATGCAGATCATTTGTCGCTTGAACTGCTTCATGATCATAACAATGTCAATTTCCAATTATTTAATCAAGATGGCTATCAATACAAGACACTTGTCATATTTTCTGTTAATAATATCACCCCCAAAACAAATGAACAACGTGCTCAGGGAATTTAAAAGAGTTCGTCTGAGAGAAAACGGTCAACAATTCGAACACTTAATTTATGGCTAATTTCTTATTTTTTAAAATGAAAACCTACTAAAATTATTACTTCAAGCACTGCTCTGATATTATTAGTTATGTGTATCCTTTCTACATTTTCTTAATGCAAATGATCTCCATAGCCGCCTAGATAAAATTAGAAAGATTGAAATTTGGAATGCATCTAAATTTTTAGCTGTCCATATCTCAAGAACTATCAACTTTAGACCTGGGATGGCGTATACAAAAATTATAGAGGAAAGTCAGATAAATTCGAATTTAGAGTTTAAAGTAGGTCATTCAATTGAAATTATTGAAGTAATTTGTGCCTGAATGTCATATTTTGTAGCACTTCCGGTTGCACCGGAAGTGAGATTGTCATGACACAAGTGTACAAGGCCCCTAAAAAGAAGTAAGAATAATATATTAAACTTTTCGAATATTCATTTGTTTTATGTTAAAACAGTAGAGTTTGCGGCTCTTTCGACCTTTTCAAACGCCATTTTCTTGAAAACTGTTAAAGATAGGCATGGGGTATGATCCATGTTTTATAATTAGAATTTTACGTAGAATCCAAATTTTAACAAATATACAGGGTGTTTCGTTTAAAATAACAAAGTTGACTGTATTTCCGGTTGAACCGGAAATGATAGTCAGATGTTCGAGCACTCAAAATCTGCATCTAAAGCAGCCATACGAGTTCCCAAAATTTCAAATCGAAATATTATTTCTTAACAAAATAACGAGCTGGCCAGTAAACTCGTGGGCACCCGGTATATATATATATATATATATATATATATATATATATATATATATATATATATATATATATGTATTTATATTTTATATTATTATTTAGTAACAGAAAGTGCAATTTTTTATAAAGTGCCTCGCAGTACAATGTGCCAATCCTTGGATTTTTAATAAAAGGTAACACCTTTATACTTATATATAAACTTAGTAACTATTTCCTAAAATATTACCTAAAAACTGTTAAAATAAAAAAATGTTTTCAGCCACTGCACTCTGATGAAGGTATATCTATTACCGAAACGTTAGTAATATAAAATGTAACCAAAAACACCACATTTTATTTGCCTCACAACGGACTAAATCCCCAAGAAAACAAAATTAAAAACTATATATATATATATATATATATATATATATATATATATATATATATATATATATATATATATATAATATAATAAATGTAAATGCGAAGATTTACTTCTTCGCTAGTGCAGCGAAAAGGCCGTGAATGAAAAATAAAAATAATGAGGACTATCTTTGATTCTGGTCTGGGTGACCTCCTGCTATCGATTTCTGGGCCCTTACCCATCAGCGGGCAGGCTTACACCCAGGGTGGCTGAAGAACAGACCACGATTTGACCAGAATCAAAGAGAGTCCTTATATCCAAAATGATCGGAAAGGATGGGTAAGATGTAGTGGCTCGCGCCAACTAGTTCACCCAGTGTTGCTCCAAAAATGTTTGGCTGCTAACACAATAATACTCGAAAGTATGTCGAATGTCGATTTTCTCGACGTCGACGGTACAAATGCACCATTGTACAACAATAGTAGAAAAATGGAAGATTTCTTGGCCTATAGGTAATAATATAATAAATGTAAATGCGAAGATTTACTTCTTCGCTAGTGCAGCGAAAAGGCCGTGAATGAAAAATAAAAATAATGAGGACTATCTTTGATTCTGGTCTGGGTGACCTCCTGCTATCGATTTCTGGGCCCTTACCCATCAGCGGGCAGGCTTACACCCAGGGTGGCTGAAGAACAGACCACGATTTGACCAGAATCAAAGAGAGTCCTTATATCCAAAATGATCGGAAAGGATGGGTAAGATGTAGTGGCTCGCGCCAACTAGTTCACCCAGTGTTGCTCCAAAAATGTTTGGCTGCTAACACAATAATACTCGAAAGTATGTCGAATGTCGATTTTCTCGACGTCGACGGTACAAATGCACCATTGTACAACAATAGTAGAAAAATGGAAGATTTCTTGGCCTATAGGTAATAATATAATAAATGTAAATGCGAAGACTTACTTCTTCGCTAGTGCAGCGAAAAGGCCGTGAATGAAAAATAAAAATAATGAGGACTATCTTTGATTCTGGTCTGGGTGACCTCCTGCTATCGATTTCTGGGCCCTTACCCATCAGCGGGCAGGCTTACACCCAGGGTGGCTGAAGAACAGACCACGATTTGACCAGAATCAAAGAGAGTCCTTATATCCAAAATGATCGGAAAGGATGGGTAAGATGTAGTGGCTCGCGCCAACTAGTTCACCCAGTTTTGCTCCAAAAATGTTTGGCTGCTAACACAATAATACTCGAAAGTATGTCGAATGTCGATTTTCTCGACGTCGACGGTACAAATGCACCATTGTACAACAATAGTAGAAAAATGGAAGATTTCTTGGCCTATAGGTAATAATATAATAAATGTAAATGCGAAGATTTACTTCTTCGCTAGTGCAGCGAAAAGGCCGTGAATGAAAAATAAAAATAATGAGGACTATCTTTGATTCTGGTCTGGGTGACCTCCTGCTATCGATTTCTGGGCCCTTACCCTTACCCATCCTTTCCGATCATTTTGGATATAAGGACTCTCTTTGATTCTGGTCAAATCGTGGTCTGTTCTTCAGCCACCCTGGGTGTAAGCCTGCCCGCTGATGGGTAAGGGCCCTGAAATCGATAGCAGGAGGTCACCCAGACCAGAATCAAAGATAGTCCTCATTATTTTTATTTTTCATTCACGGCCTTTTCGCTGCACTAGCGAAGAAGTAAATCTTCGCATTTACATTTATTATATTATTACCTATAGGCCAAGAAATCTTCCATTTTTCTACTATTGTTGTACAATGGTGCATTTGTACCGTCGACGTCGAGAAAATCGACATTCGACATACTTTCGAGTATTATTGTGTTAGCAGCCAAACATTTTTGGAGCAACACTGGGTGAACTAGTTGGCGCGAGCCACTACATCTTACCCATCCTTTCCGATCATTTTGGATATAAGGACTCTCTTTGATTCTGGTCAAATCGTGGTCTGTTCTTCAGCCACCCTGGGTGTAAGCCTGCCCGCTGATGGGTAAGGGCCCAGAAATCGATAGCAGGAGGTCACCCAGACCAGAATCAAAGATAGTCCTCATTATTTTTATTTTTCATTCACGGCCTTTTCGCTGCACTAGCGAAGAAGTAAATCTTCGCATTTACATTTATTATATTATTACCTATAGGCCAAGAAATCTTCCATTTTTCTACTATTGTTGTACAATGGTGCATTTGTACCGTCGACGTCGAGAAAATCGACATTCGACATACTTTCGAGTATTATTGTGTTAGCAGCCAAACATTTTTGGAGCAACACTGGGTGAACTAGTTGGCGCGAGCCACTACATCTTACCCATCCTTTCCGATCATTTTGGATATAAGGACTCTCTTTGATTCTGGTCAAATCGTGGTCTGTTCTTCAGCCACCCTGGGTGTAAGCCTGCCCGCTGATGGGTAAGGGCCCAGAAATCGATAGCAGGAGGTCACCCAGACCAGAATCAAAGATAGTCCTCATTATTTTTATTTTTCATTCACGGCCTTTTCGCTGCACTAGCGAAGAAGTAAATCTTCGCATTTACATTTATTATATTATTACCTATAGGCCAAGAAATCTTCCATTTTTCTACTATATATATATATATATATATATATATATATATATATATATATATATATATATATATATATATATATATTATTATTATATCATTTGGATATCCCTGTACAGTCCACTTCACAATTGAATTCCAATATATATATAATAATATCAGTCTCCTGTATGGGATGCCCGTGTTATGATGAAGGTTGTTCTTTGGCTAGTTGCCATAATGAAAATAAAAGAAATGCTGCTTCCACATTTTGTAAGAACCGTGTTTTTCCAATTTTTAATAAAAGTAGATATTCAAGCAAAATACTCTTGGAATTCAATTGTGAAGTGGACTGTACAGGGATATCCAAATAATATAATATATATATATATATATATATATATATATATATATATATATATATATATATATATATATATATATATATATATATATATATATATTTATATAATTTCAGGTCGCAGCCGATGTACTCTCCTAGAGTACACTTAACATACTTATATAATATAATAATTTAAAACTCATGTATTTCTTTTTCACTCTTTGGTCAATTTCTACAAAGATCGTATTGACGAAATTTTCTTCCTAGTAATAATGTCAGAAAAATAATGTAAAAATTAAATACACTGGCATTAACGTCAAAACAAATAATTTTAAACTCAAAGCACTTTACACGCTACAATGTAATTATAGGTGTTAATTGGTGCCAAAAGGAGTGTAATTAAGTGGTAGAACCTTGGAAACAAGCGATTTATTAATTTCCCTTGGAAAATTATCGCTTATTCATGATTTCGTTGGTCAAAAAGCTAAGGGATAATTTCCCTTAGGAAGTTGGCACTGTAATCAGCATTTTTTGGTCGAAAATGTTAAAATAACATTTTTATAATAATGCTTGTTAATTTTGCAAATTACATATTCATATTACATATTTTCAAATTTTATACACCACCAAATTTTATCTTACTATTAGAAGGAGGCAACGCTGAAGGAAAGGTAATTCGATACTTTGAATGTAACATTAGAGGACAAAAGACAAAACAGTTTTAGATAAAACTTTCCTAATGTCTGGAGTCTCTAGCGTGTCATCAAAAGAAAATATAAATAGAGAGAAGGTCACATTTTAAAGAAAAAATAACATATGGTGTTAAGACAACATAAGTGGCGCCACTTATAAGGATTTCTAAGAAAAACAAATGTCAAGCGTTGTAAATTGGTTGAAAATTAAATGCAAAACAAATACCGCACAGAAATATTTGCTTTTGGTGTAACCTGATACATGATCTTTTAGTAAATGGTGTAATAGTTTTGAGTAGGTAATTATGTATTCTGTTTAATTTTAATGGGCTTACAGTACAAATTCACATCTTCGTAAAATATACAATTGACAATTACTTATAAAACTACTCAGATTCAACAAATGTGTGTATAATGTGCACAAAGTTTCAATTAATTTTATTAAATTGTTATACTTTGTATCATTCTATGACTTGTCTCGTGAGGGATTTTTTTTATTTAGCCATTTGATCTTAGGAAAATAAGTCTTAATATTAAGTAAATCTAAAAGGGATGAGGCCTATTCTTTAAAATTAATATTACCTATCTAGAAAAACGGAAATCCTTCAATAAAACTCTTTCCAATTCTGAACTCTATTATGCATTCACCTCTTTTAAGGATTTGTTCTCGTGATTTTTAAACTTTTTAACAAGTTGTTTAATCGGGGGGTTTCACAATCCATTAATTGTCACCAGAAGATACCCACTGGGAATAATAAGTTAATACTTAAAATCTTATTTTAGAATATCGATTCTGGTTAACTAGGTATTTAATTTTTTTTGACTAAAGCTGGAAGTGTGGGTTAAGTGTCTGTTTATCAACTGTCAAACTGCCAAATTCTTATTTTTTTATATTGAAGTAAAGGCGATGAATTGGATATATGTACATAGATGTTTATCTACAGTAACGAAAATAAATTTGAATATAAAGCAAAACTTGAAATTTTCCGCGAGATTAATCCTTGTTAGCCAAAAAAAAGACATTGATTTTTCAAATGCTTCACATTTAATCTAAAGAGTTTAAAATACTTTTGTAGAAAATTGGAGACGTACCGGGCGTCCAAAGTAAACAGTGGGAGATTCATTTTTGCAAAGCCTGTGTAAATATTTATTCACGAAGATTACGTATAAAGCGGTCTTTTTTAATTTGGTAAATTTTGTATAGTATTCACATAGTTGTTATTTTTTATTTTAACAAAACTATTTGATGCTTTGCCAAAGTATAATCACTAATTCGTTTGCGACTTAAAAGCACAAAAAACAGTATAACTTAGGTTTCAGAATTATTTTTAAAAATTTCAGGTACTGACAGAATGAAGGACTTGCCTTAAGTTAATGATTCGCTTATTTTTCTTGAATAATACATGTATCTATAACAGCCAAGTAAAAGTTCCAGTTTCATTTAGTATATGATTAATATAAAACATTATTAATGACAAACGAACTTTTAAATTTTAAATTTTTAAATTTAAATTTTGTAAGAACCGTGTTTTTCCAATTTTTAATAAAAGTAGATATTCAAGCAAAATACTCTTGGAATTCAATTGTGAAGTGGACTGTACAGGGATATCCAAATAAAAGTAAACGGGCTTTATAACTTTTTATTTTTAAAGATGGGAAAACACGTTAAATATGAAAGTGTTGAGGATTTTTATGGATCACATATATATCTTATCAGCAAAACAATTATTGAGCATCGAATAAAAAAAATATAAAATAAAACATCGATTTTCTAGATGTTTCAAATTGGATGGTATGATTTTTATCATATTTTTAGATTATAGAAGTTCTAGACATATTTTGTATAAACCCTATGCGGTTTTTCAATCGTTTTTGAAATATTTCAAATTAAAAATTATTTCGCATAAATATACTTTCTAAGCGTAACTATCCAGATTGCCAACGAAATACGTGCTACCTTTTTAAATTTTCTTCGTAGGTAAGTCAAAGGTAATGTCAAGGTTGACTATAATACTTTAGTCACAATGAATTTATAAATTATATATTTATTTTGAAATTATCCGATGTTCCTTGCACAAACTCCGTTCCGGTAATTGTAACATTCCTTTTATTCAAATGTAGTGTTCTTATCCGCGAAATTTCTTAACCTTTGGGATATAATAATCAAGAAAGTAAACTATTAACACTGGAATCCACCATACCAGCTATTATAACAATTTTATGTACACGATATATGACGTCACAACCAATAGTATTACGTCTTCAAGTTTAGACGTTTGTATGAAAATTTGTAGTAGAAAATATTTTTTTGTTAACAAATACCAAAACAAATGGATAAAAACAACTTAAGCCTTGTTTGTATATTGCCTATTGTAAGAAGTAGGTATTGCAGAATTTTGAAACCTATTTATGTGGCTAACTACTTTTTTATTAATTTTTTTATTTCAAGTTATTTGTACAAAGTTGCTTCTATGTACTTTACTATCTTATATTATGTGTGTTTAAAAACTTTTATCGAATACAACACGATACCCTGTGTCAAGCTACTTTTACTAAGATACTGTTTCTCTTTGGCAACATTATTCAAAATAATAAGTTTTGAAGAATTGTTTTAAGGCAAAACCCCTTTGGCAAGGGGTTGATTTTTTTCCAAGTAAAAAATCATCTTTAACTCGTAAATATCGCTACGAAAACAGCGTCTCCGAAAACTTGCAAATAAAATCACACTTAGTACTTGTTAAATTATCTACGATATTTTATTATAAAAAATAAAACCAATTGGCATTTATTTAAACAAAAAGATATAGAAACAAAAAAGTTTCGCCCGAGCAGGGACTTGAACCCTGGACCCTTGGATTAAAAGTCCAATGCTCTACCGACTGAGCTACCCGGGCCATGAAAAAAGCGCCACCGCTTTACGAACTGGCATGTTTACGTTTTGAAGTTAGAAAATCAAATTTAATTAAATTTATGGTTTGTTTCTTATAGGTAGATAAGATATTGTGTAACCATACAGGCGCCGGAGTATATCTCTTTTAACTTTTGTTTAGTTTAAATTTGTATAGGCAATAAAAGATTTTATTGCTTTTTTATGTTAAAGCATTTTACGGTTCCTTTTTCTTTTAATTTATTTAAATTTATTTTCATAAGTAGTGTAGGTAAAACAAAATCAATTTAATATCACATTTTTACTAAATGTAATTACATAGGGTGTACTATAGACTGTAAACTAAAGACCTCAAATAAATTAAAATCAGTTTAGTTAATCACAAATGCTCATAAATATAAATATGTACATTAAAAGGATTTTCAAAGGGGGGCATAATAATTTGTCTATGTCCGACGATGATTGCTTTTACCTCATCACTCAAAGCGACCCCCTCAGTTTTTCAATAAAGTTATATAATATTTTCTTATTGATAGTATTGGGCAAAAAAGTAATATTTTTAAAAAATTATGCAGACATGCAAAAGTGATTAATTTTTAAACCATTTTTGTCCTCTAAAACTCTAAAGTATGAAAATAAAAACTAACCTAGTGGTTTTAACAAATACGGTAGAAGCTAATGATCTCTTTCGTTGTATGACGAATCAAATACTTATACCTACTAATTTATTGAATTCCTTTAATTGTTACGTTAACACGGAACTGACAGTCAGATGCACGAGACCGGCATTGGGGAGTGCCAAGGTAACGTTGGGATGTAGAGATTACAAAAGTTCTACAAAGACACTAGTTGCAATGATTTCAAACATAGTTGGTATGTTGTCTATGTATTTTTTTAACTGGCATTATTGTTTACTTTGTATATAAACACTATTTTTAAAGCACTTGAATTTCATTCGCGGGCACTCAGAAATGTTTTACATAGTCAAACTCTCATTAAACAAATTATACGTCTGACATTTTTTGGTCTTACTTCGTATTACCCTCACCGCATTTACATTACCCTTACATTTTTCGGTTTTCACATTGTGATACGGTACTGACATTATTAGATAAAGACAGATTTTCAGCCTCAATGGATTTTTTTTTTATTGTTGCTAAAAAGGAATACTCTATATTTAATGAAAAAAAGAGAACTGCTTTAGATATTGTTCCCGGACATTTTTCAGGCACCAGATTATTACCATTAACAATTAAGTTGGAAGCCAAGTCAGACCCTTTCCAAAAAACTATGTTTTCTGGCTAAGTAATAGAAAATGTAACAACAGCACAGTGGTGAAGATCCCAAGAAACTGTTTCCACATTAAGCAACAGTGATTCCTGTTTTGTGTGCCTCTGCTTCTTCTTCAGATGTAGAATGGATGTTTTCTTCCCATGGACTTGTAAGACTTGTTTAAAATTGAGGAGAAAATAATTACAAGAAATTACTAAGACTAATATCTTATTTCTTTAAAGAGAGATTTCTTGAGTATTGCAACATCACAGGACTGACATTTTACGGATAATTAAAAAAAAGAGGTTGACAGAAATAAATAATAATAAACTATCTTAAGTACATCTCACATATTATCCAGATTAAGACTTTGACATTTTTGTTTATAAATTACATATTTTAATTTTTTCAAAGCAAGAGACTGATTTAATTTTTGGGCAATCATGTATGGGCTAACCAGAATTAACATTATGAGATTAAAAAAAGAAAAAGATTTTGTTATGTTGCCCCACGTAGGGCGCCAAATATCACAATATGTTTGTGCTTAACGCAGGGCAACTGACCTGTTCCCTTGTTCTTCTTTTTTATTTTTAATCTATTTTTATTAATTCTGATTATATTTCAAGAAAATTCATAGAAGAGGTGTCCTTATTTTAATTTCAGATCAAAATAGCTTTTAAAGGTTAAATATTAAAATTATTCTTTAATGTATATCTATATACATTTTGTCAATAACTCTCCGCCAATAACAGTAAATTTCAAAATTAGGGGGTATTTTAGGGCCCACGAGGTGACAATAACAAAACACCCCTCAACGTGTATACGGCAAATAATTCGCCCTTGTGTATTTCCATGGGTTATTTCAGGTGGGTAGCTTTTAGCTGGGACATCCTGTATTCAAATACTCAAATACTCATTTTATTAATACTTTAGCTATACATAGTACACGCACAGGTGTATACGTCATTCCAAGCCAAGCCTAGTAACCTAATATCTGTCAAAGCGTAAAATAACATTAATAAAGTACAACAAAAAGAATTTAACAGGTTACACCCAACACACGCACTAATAATAATTGCAAACAAAACGCTTACTTACAATTTATATAGTTAACAATTTATTTTCAGGGGTTATCGGCATAACATTTTTTGGTTGAATAGTAACACTTGTTTAAAAGCACCTTTTTAACCTCATCCTTAAATTTATCATACTTCAGATTCCTTAATTCGTTTGGTAACTTTATACAGTTTTTCCCAGCATATTCTGGTGATTTTTCAATTTTCGTCAATTTGTAATTTTCAGTTATGAAGAGGTCACCACCTCTGGTTGGGTTTTGGGTCTTCTTTGTTATCAGGCATGACCTGACAACGGTGAGGCATGCTTGTGACAAAGGTTTTCGGCATGCTGGAAGTGACCGCCATAGTGTGCGTCTGTGCGTATCTGCCTGGATAACTGCTTTAATGGAAAAACCGCTTTCCTTGCAGCCTGTACTTCATGAATGCTCACACATTTTCGGTCGGGTTAGCATCAGAAGACTGGGACGACCATGGTAAGCGTTGGATGCAGAGAGACGACTACAGTGTTTTGGTTGTAAGACCTTAACGGTAGAAACGGCGGAAATCTATCAAAAATGTTTATTACCGTCCGCGGTAAAGTGGTTTGGCCGAAATAATGACTCTTGGGTCTTACAAGAAGATAACGATCCCAAACACCGTAGTCGTCTCTGTCAAGCTTGGAAAGCAGAAAATGGCATCCGACGCTTACCATGGCCGTCCCAGAGTCTTCTGATGCTAACTCGATAGAAAATGTGTGGGCATCCATGAAGCACAGGCTTCAAGCAAAGCGCATTTTTCCATTAAAGCAGATAAGCACGCTATGGCGGTCACTTCCGGCAATCATATGCCGACAACCTTGTCGCAAGCATACCTCATCGTTGTCAGGCCATACTTGATAACAAAGGAGACTGGACTGTTTATTAAATAAACGCATTTTAGTGCACTTAAAGTAGTTTTATTTTACACATTTCTTTCCTTTTCTCATGGTGTATTTTTGGAGATATGCGCGCCCTCTTGTGTGACTGACTGCATAGCATAATAACCTTAATTGATTTTGCTACATCTGTAGTCTATCTGTGCACTCCCGATAACCAGACTGTTCAGACATAGACCTAGAAATTTTAGTAGAATTGGAGCTTTCAAGAGTCTCAACCTCCACTTTTTGTCTTACAACTGAACTGGAAGAGTTCAAGAAAATTGTCTTATTAGAAGCACACGACGAATTAAACGGATTATTAACAATCGTTATTTTTAACTTAAGGTCTTGTGGAGTAGGTGCTGAGACTGCCACTGTTGTGACATCTATCTGCAAACATTATTTTTGTCCCATCGTTGATATAATTAGGCATGTCATATAGCAAACACGGGGTTTCCCGTATATTTCATAAATAAAATAAAAAATAAAACAGTAGCTGTCCCAAGACCGAGCCCTGCGGCACACCAATGTTAATTCTTCTGATGTTTGACATATTGCACACATTGCACATATATATCTTTCTATTTTGTAAAGTATGATTCCAACAATCTCAAAATACTCTCTAAAACCATATACATATAATTTGTTCCGGTTGGGTTTGCTTGGGTGTTATATCGAGGGTGCCAAAGTCACGGGAGAGATCGAAAAAGAGAGCAGCAATATATTTTCCTTCGTCTATTTTTTTATAAATGAACTTCATGAGTCCTATCGCGGAACATTCTGTCAATTGTAATTATAACAGATACGGTGTCGATCGACTTATGTCATTGCCAGGGATTTTTTAAAGATCCGTTCTGTTTTGTTTAACAGAATTTGCTAATCAATTCTCCAATGTAAAAATAAATATTTCTATATGTTAATGCGTAACGTACGCCATTCTTTACAATAGAGCCGGCCAGCCTTATTACAGCAATAAACAAAATTGTTAAAATACCATAAACATTATACGTTTCAATGGCTTAATAACGATCCAAACGGGCATCGAGGTTATTGATTCTTAATTTGATTTAATCATTTAATCTAGAAATGTGCTGTAAATCGCCATCCAGCGTCATAAATTGACAAATTATATTCAGTTAAATGGTTACCTCATGCCATGACAGAGACTGTTCAAACGTGAACGGAAGTCACTAGCTGGACATGAACAATAATATGGTGTAATAATAATGGAATAATTTATAGCAGCTTTATTTTTGTTGAAAGTAATACGACCATTTCTTCAAATTATTTGATACAAATTTGTGTCAATTCGGTAGTGCATGATTACTTGATCTAATAGGATGATTTTTGCCATAAGTTTCATGTAGTAATCATCACAGTATACGATCCTAATATTTATTATGTTTCAGCCCAAGAATATTTTAGCGCAGACAATTCAGCGCAAGGAAAATTCAGCGAAAGAAATCGAATGCATTTGTTCCGTGCAAAATCGGTAGGTATACTGCTCGGAAAATGCAGGCGTTGATGTGCAGGTTTGCTGAGGTTTTCTTAGGATCTCATTTTTTATAAAAAAAAATCTAAAGTGCAACGCTGATATTGCCCGGGCGATGCCCACTCTGCCCACCCTGCACCCCAGCAGGGCTGGCAAGGCCTGTCACATATTAAAGAATATTATACTCAATCCTATACGTAAGATTTTAATGGCGGCACATGTCAAACATATTTGCCAACTTATAATTTAAAAGTTCCCTAATTCAGAAAACACCTCGCGGACCCAGATAATCGCTGAATTGATGAGAGATGGATACATGGGTATATGGCCATACATTTACATGTACGAGATGAAGATACATATTCCTCCTCTAATCCTTGAAGCCGAAAAAAAATCAACAGGTGGAATACGTGCAGCACCTCACGTCGAATGCCATGTAGATGGGCATCTTTTTCTTGTGCCTTCAATCCGTCTTGTCTATTCCGCGTTTCTTCGCTATTTACAGAACCGTCCCGATTTTGACTTATGACGCGTGAAATCAAAGTTTGTTTTTAGGAATGTTATTGCGAGTTTTCGGTGTTGTCCGAAAGCATTTTGCCATTATTTTGTGCTTATTAGACATTTTGGTAGCATATTGTTGGACTTTGTGTATCTGTAAAGTGTTTCTCTTTATTGAAAAGTAAGTAGCTTAACATATAGAGTGCTAAAGGATGTCATTAAATAATTTGCGGGCCGGCCAATGGTCTAATTATGTGCAGCATACCGATGAGGTTATTATGGAGGCTTGGGAGAAAGAAAAAGATATTATGATCACTCAAGAGCTCATAGTTATTCATGTTTCGGTGACGGCGCGGCGGTTCGTCAGATGAAGGTCACCTCTAAGATAATTCTGTGGAGCATGAACCAAAAGCCAACTGGGAGTATTTCTTTATATTTTTCTACCCCTTTCACTCCAAGCGACATAACTATAAAGTGTACGAAGGTTCCGCGAATCGATCTAATGCAAATAAGTTTAAACAAACGATTTTTCAGTAATTCCGTTTTTGAGGACTTTAGGGCTAAACTTTGTTTTGTATTTTAATTGTCGTGTCGAATTCGTTTAACTGAAACTAAAAATAAATTATCTTACCAAGATCTGCGTAAGATTGGTGGCAAATAGCACCACATGATCATTTAAACTTATTTATACTTCTAGTATAATTTTATTGTTTTTTCATATTTCTACACAATCGTTGTCGGTAAATTAATTTTAGCAAAATTCTAACTTCCATCCTATCAATGCTGGCGTCCCCCAAGGTTCAGCCCTGGTAGCAACCCTATTTCTTCTTCACATTGCTCTCTTCAACTACCAATCCCTTGCACATTTATGCTAACGATAGTACTCTGTACTCAAATATTCATTTTTCCCGACAAATCTCGAAACAAGAGTTGGATAATATACGCAGATCTATACACTTATCCCTTTCCTAAGATCTTCAATTAATCTTAGACTGGGTGGCCAAGAACCTTGTACAGTTCAATGCCTCCAAAACCCAGTCTTGCTGCCTGTCACGCAAAAATTCTGGCAAACGCTTACCCCATCCACCTTACCCCATCCACATGAATGACCAAGCCTTACAGAACAATGAAACTTTCGATCTTGTTAGCGTCGCTTTCGGACATGATCTCAGCTGGCACAAACACATTACTTCAGTGGCCACATCGGCAGCTAAAAAGCTTGGTTTTCTCTTTCGAGCCACATATGGGGAGCGGCATCACCTTCGCCATCATTGATTCTATCCATATGAGAGCCATTCGACTCATCAATGACCCAGTCCTCACAAGAAAACTCCCTTCTCTCGCTCATCGCCGCGTTGTTGGGGATTTATCGGTTTTCTACCGCTACTTCCACGGATTTTGCTCTGAAGAACTTGCCAGTATTATTCCCCCCTTAACTGTTCGTAACAGAACAACAAGAGGCGCGTTACGTATGCATCCCTTTACTGTCCAGCTACAAAACTCTAGAACAGACCACTTCTCTCGCTCATTCATACTTACGGTCCCCAGATTATGGAACAAATTGCATGCAGATGTTTTCCCGTCCCAACCTCCAATCTTTAAATTCCGTGTCAATAGACTACATTTCCCTTCTCTTCAGACGACCACGGTACGTTAGTACTTAGGCTTGAAGTCTATGTGGGAAAAAAGAAATAGTAACACATTCTTTGTGCATCGTAAGACTAAGAATATTGGAATACACCATATTATGTATATTCAAAAATATATAAGGCAAATTTTGTATAATACTTCTTTATAAAACTTTTAGAAGCTGCAGTCGGTACGAGTTATCGATTGTTTGTATTTTTTAACTTAAATATTAGTTGCTTTTATTGTCTAGTAATTGCGCTAGTAAGTCACGCGGTAAAATGTCTTTCGTCAAAATGTCGCCTGGGCTTAAATGACTTTTCCGCGAAAATGTCGTTGCGCTAAAAAGTCCTTCGCTGAAATGTATACGTCAAAATGCCCTTCGCTATTCAACGCAGGGTCACCGTTGAATAATGGAGGAGCCAAGATTTAGTACGGCTTTAAATTTGGACCTTGTGGTTAAACAGAAAAAATCTGTACAGTAGTGCTCAAAAGTATTTTGAGACAATAATTCGGTTAATTTAAAACAAATGTAAGATATAAATATCAGCTTTATTGTGGAATAGAAAAACCGTTACTTCCTACATTTTATGGAAAAAACTGTAGTTTGATTGGGTTTGAAACTTTAACCAAATCAGAAATAAAGGACAAAATGACGGCTCAAAAGTATTTTGACATTTTAATTAAATAAAATTTTTCAACACTTAAACATCACTTTTATAATCAAATAAATTAGTATTTAGTGGGATATTATCCATGAGCCTTTATAACAGCATCGCAACGAGCCGGCATTGAGTCGACTAACGTTTGTAGGCGATTCAAAGGAATTTATCCCCACTCCTTCTTAAGAGCTTGAAATAAAGCTTCTTTATTCGATTAATTTCAATATTTGCTCTGCGATCGAACTGCTTCCACAGATGCTCTATGGGGTTTAAACCAGCACTTTGACAGAGAGAAGAATATCTCGTACTGATTTCATTCATAAATACGATTTGCTTTCTGTGACCTCCAAAGCGGCCTGACGCACTCTACTACCGACGTTGAAATAAAGCTGCCACGGGCGTGCGTTGCAGATTTTGGGTTATTATAAAAAAATACTGCAAAATAAAAAACACATATGAAAAATATCAATCAAAAGTTCAAAAGATTCTCCAAAAATGTAGCCACGCGTTAAAAACAGAATAGCCCGTCCGTATAAACGGTATAAAGCACAGTGGGAGTGAGTATTGAGACGCGCCGCGCCACAGAAAACTCTCTCTGCTTGCGGTGTTGCTACCGCACTGGCTATGTCGGGGTGTATTGTGAGAATCCCACACGCCAATCTCGGGGTGTTGTCGTTTGAAGGCCATGGCGTTGTCGAGCTCACGGAAAGAAGATATATTCTTCTCTCTGTCCTGATTTTTCTCTGCCAGAACCCTGACTTTTTCACGTTTCATGAATTCGGTTATATGCTTGGCAGCATGCTTCGGATCGTTATCGTGCTGAAAGTACCAACCAGTTGGCATATTCTCCATAGCATACGTTAGCATTTGAGCCTTTAAAATGTTCTCATACACGAGTCGATCCATAGCCTTCAATTCGATCTAGGGATCCAATCCGTTGCGTAAAAAACATCCCCAACACATAACACTGCCGCCTCCATTGGTAGGCGGCAGTGTTAACATATGTGACCCACGTTGTTTGCAGATTTAGCTTCGAAAATTTACCATTTTTGCAAATATTGTTTGCTGTTCTGCAAATAATCTGTACCTACATATATGCATAAAATATTCGGTCAAATTTTTAAAAATAATGAAATTCATGAAATATTACGTCCGATAAATTAATTTGTCCAGTTCCTCTATATATTATAGGCGCAGTAGTACTTTCATTTAAATTAATGCGTATAAAAATAACAGTTGCCTAACGAAAGTTGTACTATAAAACCGATGAATAACTCTTAATTAAATGATTATTATTCAAAATAGTTTACAACTTCCTCCGTGACATTGGCAACGAATATTAAATTTTGCTGGGTGAGTAACAGCCATGTAAAGATGTATAATATATTTATAATTATGATTGATATAGCGTTTAATATATAATTAGTTACAGTTAATGCTTCGTGGTATTTCAAATATTATCTGTATTTGATGTTACCTAATATTAATATATCAAAAAAAGATTTTCAATCCATATTCCTAAATCCTATTCTAAAGTACACTAAATATGTGTAGTCATCAAAAAATAGATACCTAATAGATTTTAACAAATCTTTAACTAGCCATTTCCAGTCATTTCTAAAGAAATTAACGGCCAGATTCTCCAACGCTAGTACGGTCTAATTTGACAACTAAAAGTTTTAAATTGAAGTGTAAGAAAAATACAGCTAAGTTTTATACTGTGAATTTGTTTCTGAGTTTTTTCGCAAATTTATATAGAAAAAGGCAATTTTGGGACGTACTTTCGACTATAATAGAACTAAATTTAACCTAGCAACCCGTTCTAAGATAAAAATCATTTGGAAAGTAAGTAAATCGCTGAAATATCAGAATATTTCATAAGTTCTTAATGACAACTTATTAACAATGACAGGACAAAAACCTGTAGAAACATAACTGATCAATTAGAAGATCTTAATTTAAACCAGTACTAAATCCTAAACCTTCTTAGTAAATCTGAACGTAAGTACTTATTTAATCAGTAAAAACGATCCTTTTCTCTATAACTCCTGCAATATCTAGAATAAGGTGACCAACCATTCTGATTTAACCAGAACTATACTGTTTCTGAGAACTAAGTTCTGGTTGTAAATCGAAGGCAGTCAAAATTCTGTATTTTAAAGGCTATTCTGTTTTTTTCTATTTTTATACCTACAATATTAATTAAGCCGTTAAAACATAAAATTATATTAATTTTCCCTTTTACGAGATTTATCGCCTTTTGGACAAAGGACAAATCAGGATTAGACATTGAAACATTAGAATCATTATTAATTGGCAAAACTAATTTTGATCACACATGCATTGAATTTCACAAGATGTTTAAAAAAAAGAACTTACAAAAAAAGTCACTGGCAAGAAAAATATTGTTTTAAACAATCCTAAATTATAAGATGTATTATTTATTAATATGAATAAACGTAAACATGTTTATAAAAAAATTGTTAATGTTTCATTAGCGTTCTGGTTTTTCTATCAGGAGAGTTGGTCACCTTAATCTAGAAACACTTTTTTAAGCTTAAGCACGAGAACTTCGCCATCGGGTAATAATAACTAGTAGGTAATCGCCTAAACTTGGATCTTCCTAAAATAAGTTTAACATTAGAATTGTTACACGATCTAATTAACTATTTGGTAAATAATCGTAACATTCAGGTTTGTTAATTTTTAGAGGTAAATTCAATGGCATGCCTTTGTTTTCTATATGAACATTATCAAAATAAAATCAACATAAGTTGCATAAATATATATAAAGCGTTTCGTATACCTCTACAGTACTACAGCATTACTAGAGATGATACAAAATACTAGGAACAGGTACCTTGTAACAGGTATGAGCGCATAACAGGTAGGTACAGGTAACAGTTATCGATTTTACCAAAAATACTAGGTTCCGCTGTACGCGTATTTTTTACTCATCGGGTCGGCCGTTCAACAGATAAACACGTTGACAAGTATTATTTACGCGAAATACGCTACGGGATCTGTCTTGGTGTATGGAGTATTTTCAGTATTTTGATACGAAGTAATAGGTACGATTATTGATACATATTTCTCTGTCACGCCGTTCAGCTGTTATTTTTGAATTCCGATATTTTCCCCGAAAGCGCGTTCCCGCACACAAGATATATCAAGTACAGATTAAATTATTTTAGTATTTATATTTTACAGGGTGACTTGGGAGGAACGTACCAAATTCTAGGAGTGTACTATACACGCAAATATAAGTCGAAAAAACTCAAAAGTTGTAATCAGATTTTTTTCCAATTACAAAGTTTTAAAAATATGATAAATAAGCTTATTTTTATTTTTTGTTTTTATGTCGGTGTATAGATTTTTCTATTAAAAAAATTGTAATTAAAAAAAATTAAGTAAGGTGATTTTTCAAAACGTTGTACCCAATTTGAAAACAAATAAAAATCGGATTTTACAACTTTTGGGTTTTGTTGACTTTTATTTAGGTACGTGTAAAGTAAAATACACCCCTAAAACTTGGTACGTTCCTCCCGATTTGTATATAGCCGGAAAAGAGCATGAAATAAATTAATTTGATTATGAAACCCAACCAGAGCAATAATTAATTTATTTTGTTACCTAATAATTATTTTAGTTGCATGATATATGTTTTCTGATAAATAATTAAATTCACGTTTTTTTGAAATGCATTTTGAAGTGTACTTTTTACTGTACTAGGTAAAAAATATCAGGTATCTGGAGCAGGTATGAACTTGGAACTGGAACGTAACGTACCTGTTACCGGAAAATACTGTTTTGTATCAACTCTAAGCATTACCCAACTAAGCAGCTGTGCAGCGAAACGTCGTAAATTTCAAAAAGAATTTCAAGATACATTGACTACAGTGAAAATTGTATTAAAAATATTGTTTGTTACTCTTATCTACTTAATAGTTATTGTGCTTGTCAAATTCGAAATGTAGTTTTGACCAACTTTTATTGGATTTTCTTGAGGTTTTCAGATTTTGTACACATCTTTAGAACAAAAAAAATATTTTAACAAATTATTTAAAAACAAAATTTAAACAAAAACACATTTGTTAGAAAATTAGCACTACACCACATGTTTGTATGTGTGTTTTCATATTCTCGCGCTATTGGAGTTTATTTTTAAACCAAATTTCGAAAATAAACTATATAATCTACTTATAAGGGATAGGTAAAACTTTTGTTAATTTTGAGAAAACCAAATTAGAGCAATTATTGTAGGTTTTTAAAAGGTTGAGATGTAAAAATTTACTTTTATTGGGTTGGGTATTATAAATTTAATATTAAGACTACCTATCTGTATCTGTTCTGAAATTAGGGCGGTTGTTCTTTAATTTGAATCATTTCAAACCTGATCAAAAACCTCCAATAAAATTTGTCACAAACGAACATACTTTGGTTTATGAATATGAGGTAACCTACTTTGAATAGCGATCTGGTTCTAGAGATGCTTAATAACGTTGACAACTTACGATAAATAAATTGTAAATATGATTTTAAGTCATCTCTAACTTTATTGTTAATTAACTTCTTAACTTGATATTTAAGATTGTAATTCTGATAAATCATTTATATTTTTGATAAATTAGCTCTGTCATAACTAACAATCTGTTAATAAATTGTAGTTCAGACACGCGAGTTTAACCTGACTTAACCTCCAATTGTTGCTAATAGAAGAAGAATATTGACTTTTAACACTCCAGTTCAGTTCTGATGGCTTATTTAGATAGTCGTTGACACTAACATATTGCAGACAGAGCTTTGTTCAGTATTCGGGGCAAAGGACAGATGAAAATAGATAATTTTAATAAGATGGATGCTGGATAATATATTATTTTACATTTTATGTTAAGTCGTAGAAACCATGTTTAACTCGATCATGTTTTTTTATGGAAATACATACTATGCCAAGGAAAAAGTTTGTATATAAGGCGTATATTATCTATATTATATCTTATCTCAACTCAAGGAAATTCTGCTAAACAATTTAGCTTCTTTCACAAATCTATAAAATCGGAGGAAGCTCCACAAAAAAGAATAAAATACATTTTGAGTGAAATATTGCTGTAGGTATATCTCATAATAAGGGGCGCAGTAGTGCCCCAGCCAAGTTCAAGCCGCATTACCCGACACCCTGTTCTGGATGCAACGCGGCGTACTTTTGGGCCCCCCATATTTTTGCACTGCAGAATATTATATTTATAGCTGAAGCTTATTTTCCGTGGAAAGGTTTGCAAGCTTAAATAAACTTCTTAATTTAATATAACGTTGCATGATATGAGCTCCTTTATACAACACACATATGAAAAGAATAGAACGCGTACAATCGAAGTTTGTCGAGTTCTTATTGGTCAACTCAATGTGGACAGTTCTTTATTACCGTACCATGAGCGGCTCAATATCCGGGCCTGGATACTCTGAAAACACGCAGAATGCAGCTGACCTTGATCTTTGGCCACAAGCTGCTGAATAATGGGGTAGACTGCGCGGACGTCTTGGCCTTGATAAATTTTAGAGTGCCATATCGCCATATGAGGCAACCAGAACTATTTTCTATAAACCCTAGTCGCACTGATATTGAAAAAAGCAGCACCATTAACCGAATAATGTCGTACTTAAACATGTTACCATATTACCATTAATTGTTCTGCGGTAACTTTTAAAAATAAAATTAGAAATATTATTGACAATCTTAATAAGTATATAATTATATAAATTCTTATCCCTGTTGTGGAATGGGGTAACGAACAGTGGAACGATACTAATGATTACTTTTTAATGTGTTGTATTGTTGGACCGGGTAAGTTTGTTTTACCGCATTTGTACTTTTTATATTGTCTTCTTCTATCTTTTTGTTTTCTTTCTTTTGTATGGGTTGTACTATTTGGAGTTTCCCTGTAATGTACGTATATGAAAAAAATAAATCCAAAAAATAAGAACTACCAGTATAATTAGGTATATTACATGGTATGTGTATGTATATATTATATACATTGTATATAATATATACATACACATACCAAAAATCTACACTTTCAAAATGAAATTACCACCGAACAAAAATAAGTAGCGTAATCGCATCAAAAACATTACTGTAAAACTGAGCCAAGCTCAGCTCTCATGAGTGCTCGACAATAAAAAGTAGTGCGATCTGATGTAGAGTCAAGTTCAACTTCATCGTAACTTTTTATTTTACAAATGCCTCTAAAGTTTGATCAACCTGCTCGTATGTCTTCAATCAAAATCATTTCGTCTGATTTGGCCGTAATGCATTTTAAGTATCAGTTACAGCCATGTTAACATAGGTACATTTATGTAATGCGCAACGGCTAAGTTGTAATAAACTTTAGGGAAATTTGCAAAATAAAAACAAGTTTCAGAACCAGTAGGTAAATAACAATGATGTCGAACTTGGCTCTACTTTAAATATGACTTATTTCAGTCAAAAGAGCTTGGCTCCGTTTTACAATAATGTTTTAGATGGAATTCACATAATAAAATACTATAAAGTATTATTATGTGAAACCCACAAGGATAAAGAAAAAGAAGAAGTGGGATAGATAGAGTTATCAATGAAGGAGCAGTAAATCATTAAGATCTATAAAAGAGAGGCTGAAAGGTAAAGCATGGCGCGGCGGTCTGTTATAAAAATAGTCCTTTTTCCTCAAGGTTTTTTCACTAGCGAAGATATTAATCTTTGCATTTTTCTCAAATTACGTGTAGACTGGAAGAATTGCATATGAATGGGTGAATATATAAACAAGCTTAGCTATTTTACAAACCTGAAAAACTGGAGGAATCGCCATGTAAAAGCTTAGCACTTTAGTTTGTAATATTATTTGTGAATACTAGGTGCAGATAAAGAAGAAATAGCCAAAAATCAGAAGCATTGAAATTTGGTGCTATAGGAGAACGCATGACGAAAGTCGGGTAAATAGAGACTGATGAAACGGTACGAAAAACGGTGCATGAGGTTAACGGATGGAAGAAGAAATAGCCGAAGGTAAGCCCGCTAGAGGTAGGCCGAGGCATAGGTACATTTTTGTTAAATTATGATATAGTAGAGTTATAGTAGTAGTTATAGAGAACTAGCGTAGAGACAAAGAGCTGGGTCAAACCAGTTTTAGGACTAGTGACATCAAATATCAACGATGTTTTTGGCGCCAATAAAGACATCTAAAATCACGTTATGGACATACCTGAAGACCAAGACAATGTTAGCCGTATAACTTACAAGAACTTATTTTCAGTTTAAATAATTTACACAGACACTGTTATCAAATAGAAATGAAGTGTTTAAAACTATTTTAATAAACAAGGCATACGAGTTGATGAGTGCGTAGACCACAGACACAGAGGATGCTTCAAATTAATATTCAAGAGCCGTCTTCAACAACTTCATAAGCGTGGTGGTTATTGCACTTTATGAATCGTTAAGCTTCTGCTTTTATTATATTAAATTTAAATTTCATTGTTGTAAAAGCTATAAATTTTTAGTCCTTTTCCCTGTAATAAAAATATTTTGTTCATGATAAAAATGATTAAACTGATTATTATAAATTTAAAACATGTTGTTTCACCTAAGTTGGTGGTATCTTGTATCTGAGAAACTAAAGGTGCATACTTAATGAATTGATTTACATTATTTACGTAATACCTACATTCATAATATGTTTATATAAGTTTACTACTATAGAGGGAATCGCAACGCAAGTTTGGCGGTAAAATTTAGCGCATTTTTGGGAATTATTTCAGTTGTGTTACAAATTAAGTTTCTTTATGAAAAACTCACTCCATGAACGAGCTCTTGTATCCGCTATTTGCATTTTTGTTGATTTTTATGGTTTTCATATTTACTCTTGTACATAAAAATCTCAAAATAGATTTTAATTTCATATAGGAGTATTACCATATGAAAACAAAACAAAATCAACTTGTAGCCCAGCTAAACTGTCATGGTGCAAACAATAAAACCGAACAAAACTAACTTCCGTGTGCACGTAAAACTACTAAAACATTCCCGCCGAATTTACATTAAAATGGCGCGCTTAATGCAAAAACAAAACTCCAACAAATGACTTTATTTAATTTCTCCACAAATTTGTATGTTGTTCATAAAATTTAAATTGCCTTAAAGCCATTTGCTAGTAAAAATTTTGAGCGTACTAGTCCAATTAACGGGTAACCTTTAGTGTAAACATTGTAGCAAATTTGTAAAATTTACTTATATAGATTTATATTTTTTAAGTACCTAACCAAAAACTTCATGTCAATTGCAACGATATTAGGTACACACGAGTTTCGAATTTCGGAAATATTCTTAAAAATAAGGCAAATACTTTACCGTAATGTATCTGTACTGAAAAGAAATTTCACAAAAATGGCCTTATTGCAAAATTGAACCCAAATGGATTCGACAAACCCACAATTTCTTATTCACCTGATGTCTATTTTTGCAGTTGCCGCAGATACTGTCCGGACGTTTGTTAGCAGTCTTAATATTTTTTTTTGATCGGTTAAAAGAAAATTAAAATTTCCTTAATTTATATTTATTAGAATCACTGAACATTAATAAATATGAATATCGGATTAACGTTAAAATTTTAATGAAATTTAATAAAGCGTTAGACATCGTCTATTAAATTCACCTTGTTAGCCTTTTAAGGCTAAATACCTTATTTATTTTGACAGCATAACAAGATTTACACATATTATTTTTCCGCGATTAGAAAGCTTATTCATTGTTCCATACCTACTAACATACGTAAAGTTACGAGAATCTCTAATGTGAATTTTCCACAAGAATTCGGGATTTCTTGTAATATGTCGCAGTATATACTGCAAGATCAATAATTAATTTTACACAAAACCGTCTAGTGGAGATTTCAAAAAGTGTATGACGACCTTGGCCTAACGTACACCATTCTAGGAAACCAAAAATTGGGTGACCATATCTGATGTTTCAGATTAGATAACCATTCAACAACCAGTAACTGAAACGCGGTGACAAAGTAACAGGGCAAGATAGGTAAATGGAGAATTCCATCGGCTGTTTTAAAGACTTAAAAAAATTAATTAACTAAAATTAAAAAAAAAATTGAATTTAGATAATACCTATATCTATATACGATTGTGGCAGATTTATGCTGAAAAACGATCTGAGTGGGTATTATGCCATTCTTATAAAACTTCAAATAGGAAATATTTATCCTCTGAAATCTGAAACTTCAAAACAGCAAATAAGGGATTCGGTTTCACGGCAGATTTTTGGATTAAATGAGGTTTTCTTGAGGATTTCAGAGTTTTGTATCTTTCTTGTTTAATCAAAATATCTATAAATAGGGTCTTACGCCACTCTACCTGTTATGAAAAAAATTAATATTTAGAAATAAAAGTCAGATAGCTTAGGGTTAGCCAACATTTTTATAATTAAAATGCGCTATCAAATTACAAGGAAAACTTTCTTTTCAAGATTTTTTTTGTTACTTTTAAATACATGATTTCTAATATTTTTTTCCTTAACAATAGAGTTGCGCCATAACTAATTAATAAATCTTTTCATTATGAATTTGCCACAATACTATTTTTTTATTTCATAATTTTTTATTATGTTCGGTTCCATTTTTTTTTAGCTATGCAGCTAGCCACGTTGAAATTTTGGGATTGTTTAAAATAGAGACTAGAAATTAGGTCTAGAAATGTCAGAAAAGCGGTTTATTATTTGAAAAGCTTAGCTTGTATGAAGAATAAATACTAACACCGGGATTCCTTTACAAGGTTTAAGATTCAGTACTGATTTTTTTATGTTATGCATGACTGATGATTAAGATCTTCTAGTTGCTTAGTTAGGTTTTGATAAATTTTTGTCCTGTCATTGTTAACACATCGTCAGTAATTCTCATATTTCAGTGACTTACTTGGTTTCCAAATAAAATTGCAAAAAGACTCAGAAATAAACCATGGTACAAACCTTAGTTTCCTCATTCGTACACTCATCAAAGTAAGGGTTGTTATATATTTATCAACTACGCATCGCCTCGGCGCGGCGCAACCCTAAAGCCTTGATTGTCAAATTAGACGGGTCTTGGCAATACGAACCGCCAAGGTAAATTTTTCGCTTAACAGTATATGAACTAATACGTCTTTTGCACTGAATGAACAACTAGAGTACATCTACTTTACGAAGGAGCTACATACGAAGAACATGGCTAAAACGTATATTTTCAACAAAATAAATAAAGTGCACATAGTCTATATCTTTGAAAACTCCGAAGACCATAGTAGTAAGAGTAATAACAAACAACATATAAGATCATGGGGGAAGATGTATTATCTACTAAAACCCAAAATTTAATAAAAATGAAACTCAAAAACACACGCCACGTGGGGTATGGGCAACGTACTCGTATAGATAAAAACTATATAGACGTCCATAATGGAAATGAGTTAAAGCAGAAGAGAAAAAAAAGGCATTCTGGTAAAAATCTAGATTTTAATACAACAGAGATTATGAAATAACCTAAAACATTTTCCATCTAATTCACAAAGCTTAGCCCAGTTTTAAATTTAGTGTCAATTTAAACTGGTTTTAGCAATACAGAATCTGCTCGATTGGTTTTTAATAAAGCATTATTAAAAAAACAACGAATTCTGATCTTGACTTATACAGGGTGAGTTTTTTAAAGTGTTTGGCACAAGGCGATATCTCGAAAATGGTTTCAAATCTTTTCATAGAATTTTGGTCAGTTAATAGGCCGAAGGTGGGACATATTTAAACATATTTTTGACATTTATCCCCTCTATTTTGAGGGATGGGGGGTCACTTGGAATTTTAAATGGATGATGTACTTTTATTTATAAAATTCGAATCTACGTAAAAAACTACGTATGCATAGACACACAATTTTTTTTTTATTTTCTCTTTCGGATACGGAATTATGGTTAACTAAATTTTGATTAAATTTAAAAATTACATAAATTTTACCAATAAATCAAGTTCACTTATTTCATAATTATTATTCATTTCCGTGGAAATGCCTTATTTCTACTTGTCTGTAGAGAATTTCGACGTTTTAACGATTATATCTCAGTTTATTGCTGAATTAAACAGAGAAGCGAATTTTAATGTGCAAGTTGATGCCTATGTTGTGAATTTAGGGGGAGTGAAGAAAAAACTACAGAGGGAAGCTGCACTAGTGTGGGCAAAGAGGTTTCCTAATAACCCGAAATCTCACATGGTATTTAAAAGGCTGGAAACCAGAAGTCGTACAGTCTGAAGACAAAACCACGAGTTCGGAAGCGAAATAAAACGGACGAAAATAGGGCAGTTGGCGTTTTAGAAGCGATAGCTATTGACCAGCATGTAGGTACCAGACGGCTTGCCCGAGATACCATATTACACTCCACCAAGATCTATATATAATATGGGCAAGACATTGAAAATCGCGTTACATTTTGCAACTGCGTTACGAGACAAATGCAAGGAAATAAAAGGTTCCTAATAAATGCTATTTTTTGTGACGAAGCTACTTTCCATAATTGTGAGTAGCATAGGCGGTCCTAGACCTCTATTTTTGGGGGGGCTTAAGCCCCTGGTTTACATACTTGAGGGGGTTTAAGTCCCTGGTTTATATATAGGCGGCTAGGTCACTCAGATGGATTTGGGGGGGCTAACTCGAGATTTGGGGGGGCTTAGCCCCCCCAAGCCCCCACCTAGAAACGCCTATGGTGAGCAGGTAGGACTTTAAGTTATCCCCTCCCTTATCAGTAGAATTTTTTTTTGTTTGGCTGTTTTCTTTAGGTAAACAGAAATGCACTAGTGGGCGTCGGAAAATCCACACTGGATGAGAACTCTGTCAAATCAACGTCCCTGGTTAATTAATGTCTGGTGTGTTATAATCGGGGATAGAGTTATTGGTCCGCCTCTCTTTGAAGGACATTTAAATGGAAAAATGTACACAGATTCTTTAAGAAACCAATTACCCCAATTATTAAACCAAAACAAACATCCTGACATGTGGTTTCAACAGGACGGCGCTCTATCCCATTATGCAATACAGGCAGTGGCGGCTGGTGCGCCGCCCTTTCTGGCAAATTCAAAAAGATCAAAGAAATAAAATTTATTATAACAACAATAACATTTGTCAAAAATAACCTAGATTTACGAAATATATTTGAACAAATACCGAAAATCAAGCCTAACACAAGTCACGTTTTAAAGCATGGTGCCGGCATCCAGCGCCGCTTACTAATTTTCATCACTCGACGGCAAAACGCTGAAATGGGCTCTAGAAACTCCACCGCAAATTTGGTCTAAAGCTTACGGCAGTCGCCATGGCAACCGCCAAGCGTCAGGCGGCAGTATGTATGCAAAATTTACCACGCGCTTTGGGCTACGTTTAGTCCGCCCACGTCCGTGTGCTGTTTCTTTTTTCGTCTCGTTTTCTGTATTTTGCGGCTTTTTTAAAAATCTTTTGTTACACAACTTCTTATTAGTTTTATTAGACATTAGACTGGAAAACGAGCTGGAAAAGTGTAACATTGATTGAATAAATCAATTGCTTTCATTTATATTTGTAAAGTTTTAATGATTTGCATCTAATTTTTTGCGCCTTCCCTGATACATACGGTACTAGTCGCCAGAGAATACAGGCCCGTAATCATTTAACTGAAATATTTGGAAATAGGTGTAATGGACGAGCTGGTCCGGTCAATTGGCCTGCTAGGTCCCCGGATTTGACTTTTGCTAGTGGGGTTTTATAAAGGACAAAGTGATGGCGACTACACCTACAACTTTATAGATGATATGAAAGACCTCTTTACCTGATTATTAGTGACACCTGAAACAATACTGCGGGAACGAAATTCATTTAGAAAAAGAGTGAGAAAGTGTATGGAAGTTGAAGGGAGTCTTTTCGAACAAATTTTCAAGCAAATTAAATGGATTTTTTTTTATTTCATAACCTAATAAATCATAATTCCGTAACCGAAAGAGCAAATCAAAAAAAAGCTTGTACACATACGTGGTTTTTTACGTAGATTCGAATTTTATAAACAAAAGTACATCATCCCATTTAAAATTCCTAAGTTACCCCACCCCTCAAAATAGAGAGAGGGGTAAATGTCAAAAACATGTTTAAATTTATATCCCCCTATCTTCCTATAATCTCCCCAAAATTTTATGAAAATATTTGGAACCGTTTTCGAGATATCGCTTTGTAGCACTTTAAAAAACTAACCCTGTATAATATTTCTTCTTTAAAAAGTAGCTGTTAAACGAAAAATATACTTTAAAAATAAATTTCTTGCGTAATGATGACTCCGCTAATTTTGCAACCCATCCCTCATACCGATTTCATCGAAACGGTTTCGCCGCAAAATCCCAGTGACGTTTAAGGTTAAAAGGGGTTAAAGAGTGTTGTACAGATTTTTAGTGCAAATCCGCAATTTTTATGGAAGAACAATTGTCGATTGTTTGAAGTAAGCGGTTTCACTTAAATGACTAGGATGTTCCGTGTCGACGAAGTTCCATGTCTGTGTGCTCAATTGGCGTAAAACTGCAGGCAGTCATGAACGGCGACTTTTTTTCGAGGATTTTGGCTTATAGTAATACTGTCAGATTCTTTGTAATTAAAGTGTCAAGTAAAAAGTTTTGTACTACGAAAATTTCTAAAGAAAGGAATAATTTAAGAGTGTACTTTCCACAATAATAGGACTATATTTTAGCAACATGTTTCAAAATAAAAATCATTAGGACACCAAACCATTCACTGAAATATTAAAATAATTAATTCCAATGACTTAATAGAATAAGAGATCAGGATTAAAAACTTAACACTAAATATATCAAATCTTATTTAAATAAATAATCGTATTATTTATTTTTAAAAAATGGAAGATAGGCCCCTAACTAGATACGTGATAATCTACAGAATATTTCATTTAAAAAGAAACGTACTCTATGTAAACAACATCGTCAATATTCAATTGTTTTTCGGATAACGGATTCTTGCGATTTGGAGAAAATCCTGCAACTTTTATATAAAAGGTTTCTTCTATTTGTTATAATAAAATGAAAAGCTGCTAACACAAATTCTTGAGTTTTAAATTTAGGACAAGAGGAATTTTAAAAGCATGATTTGACAATTGTTTCTAAAATATTCCTGGAGAAATTTATTAGGGGTTTCGGACAGTTTTCGGAGCGCCACAAAGCTAGCAGTGAAAAGTCAGCGGAAATTAAAAAAAAAACAAGAATTTGTTGCTAATTAGTTGCCAAAGAATCAATTTTGCTGCTCAAACCGATTTGTGAAAATCGTGAACACTGCGAGCTATACATAGAGGTAGCGGGAAAATGCGAAAATGAACAATTATCGAATTAAAAAATAGGGTAATATTTGTTGCTAATTTGTTGTTGCAGGACGCTGCTAAAAAAGATATCGAAAAAAAAAAGATTTTGAGCTTTTTTCTAAAACTTAAGTTTGATGCTGATCATGCTAGCTTGACACGCGATTATTATTGATAATACGCTGAATTAGATTTTGTTGCTAGTCAAAATATCTGCGAAAATTTCAAACCGAATCAGCAACAAAATAGAAACAAAAAATCGGCACAATCGATGGATCGGTATAAATATATACTGACCATGCTAGCTTAACACTCGATTTTTCTCGGCTAAACAAACAGGCAGATTTTGTTGCGACTCAGAACAATAGTTTTCCATGCGCATAGAGTCAGTCACAAAATAGAAACAAAAGATCGGCTGGGTTTAAGGATCGGTATGGATATATTCCGTTCATGCTAGCTTAACACTCGATTCTTCGATCCTTAAACCCATCGGATCTTTTGTTTCCATTTTGTTCCTGACTCTACACACATGAAAAACCATTGTTCTAAGCAGCAACAAAATCTATCTGTGTGTTTAGCCGAGGAAAATCGAGTGTTAAGCTAGCATGGTCAGTATATATATTCATACCGATCCATAGACTCAGCCGGTCTTTTATTTCTATTTTGTTGCTCTTTCTGTTTGAAATTTTCGCAGATATTTTGACTAGCAACAAAATCTAATCCAGCGTACTATCAATAATAATCGCGTGTCAAGCTAGCATGATCAGTATCAAACTTAATTTAAAACAATCTATAAATATTTTTTTTCGATATCTTTCTTAGCCTCGTCCTACAGCAAGAAATTAGCAACTGATTTTAGCTTTATGGAGCTACTTTTCGGATACATTTATGCTATATAAAAACTTTTTGACTTCCGATTCAAAAAATAAAAAAACAAATAGTTCTAAAATGTCATTTACCTACTTGTTAATTAAAAATTCTAAAATTGCCAAGTCACTGCTTTTTGCTTACACAAGCTTCATGTTAACCTTTTCTGCATGTCATCAATTTGGTTTTCTTCAGCTTTACGGTAACTCTTTTTGTGTTCGATGGAAGTACTTAGTTGAATCAAATCGATTAAAGCAGATAAAATCATTTACAAACATTCCAGTTAAAGAGGCTTTTGTTGTCCAATTAAGGATGAATTTAGTGATACGAGATTCCCCTTAAAATTTAACTTGGAAAAAAGAAGGAATTATTGATTAGTAGGTACCTTTCCTTGTATTTATTTCTAAAATTGCGTTGATTTTGATAAAGTGGTATTTTACAACTTATAGGAAAAAAATAACACAATATAATATATATTTAGGTATGAAACTATTTAATTAAAATAATTTTTAAACTTCATTATTCATTCATTATAAAATTATTCCTAAGAAGATCAGAACATGCTAAATCTACTTGCACTACTGCACTATCTACTGTGTAGGTATTATAGTAAATATATTAGCATTGCTTTGTTTTACTCAGATGATATACCAAGTGAACTTTCGCTCTGTACCGAACTTAAAAACCAAGATGGCTATAAAAAAGTGGCTTGCAATATATTTACTTTCTCAAAGAAGTATCACTTTGGCACGAAACTGCCCTTTATCTTTATTAAATGGTGGGAAACACCCTACCAAAGCATCAAAAATAGAATATTCATTTTCTTGAAAACATAATTAACATTAATTAAAATAGCTTTTTGACCTTTACCTTGCAAATTGTAATAAGAAAATATATATTTCATGGATTTCAGGCTATTGTGATTTATGAAAGAATCATTTAAAGTCAATTTAACTAATGTTTAACTCTCGTTTTAAATACCTAATTACTTTCAGCCAGATTCTCCAACGCTAGTCCGGTCTAATTTGAAAACCAAAAGTTTTAAACTAACAAGTGTAAGAATAACACAACTAAGTTTTATATTATGAATTTATTTCTTAGCTTTTTTTCAAATTTATACAAAAAAGGGCAATTTTAGTACGTACTTTCGACAATAATAGAATAATAGCACTAAATTCATTACACCAACTCGTTTCAAGATGAATATCATTTGGAAACCAAGCAAATCGCTGAAATATCAGGATAATTCATAAGTTTTTCATGACGACTTATTAACAATGACAGGATAAGAACCTGTCAGAACATTACTGATCAACTATAAGATATTTATTTAAACCAGTACTAAATCTTAAACCTTCTTAGTGAATCTGAACGTTAAAGTTTTCAAAAATTTAAATTTTAAATGAATTTTTGGGACATTTCCTTGCTGATTTTTTTTTTGTATTTTGGTCACACATTTTGTAACAAACTGGTAAAAAGAAAATTAGAAGACAGACCCACTAAAACTTTAAGTCCAACATGTTTGAAAGAAAATAAAATTGTTACAGGATATTTGAAAGTTTATTAGTTTTGCATGTAATAATGGATCATTAACATAAAAATAAGTTATAAACTGCCCTAAAAATGTTACTAAAATAAAATATATTTTTGTAATTACAGTTTCAACAAATCTGAAACCTGAGAAAGCTTAAGGAATTATAAAAACTAAAATATGCAGATTCAGTACACACCAACTTATGTACCTATATACGTACCATATAAACCCAAGATCATTAATTTAAGAAACATCGTAAATGAAAACCCTTTCAAACGATCAAACAAAGTAATAAAAGGCTGATATCTTCGACAAAACTGTACTAAGATCCTTTCTATAAATAAACATGCCCCGGCAATGAAAAGAGGATAGAGAGTGCTCTCCTAAAGTTAATTAGGCTGTGGTGAAGTGGGTCATCAGGCAAAAGACGTTGCACGAGCTCTCTAAGAGGATCCTTTTTGTGCCCTTCAATAGCCATATGCTTCCCGAATGCCCTTTCAAGAAATTGATCTCCTAAAACGTTTCTTTGGAAAGGTTACTCTGGTTTTATATGCATAAAAGGGCCAGTCCGCCATCCATAAATCACCCCGTCTTGACAGAATTTATCTATATTTTTATTGGAAATGTATTTATAAGAAAATTTAGGTATAATAGCATTTATATGGTAGTTTTTAAGGTGACGCTTTAGCAAAAAAAAAGTAAAATTATTGTAGTTTAGGTTTTCTTTACCAGTTCAGGTTTACTCAATTGAAGACTTTTACTTTCAACTCCAACCTGTTAATTCATCAAGTTTGTAGTTTAGAACTGACGTTCAAATTACAATTTTTTGTTGACCAGTCTAAGTCGTATCATTATTAATGTCAATCAATATCATCCCAAATTATAACAAAAAATAAAATCATTGTAACCAATACTTTAAGCTTTCAATAGCATACTAAATACATACATAGAGTTTTAAGAATTTCTTAGTATATCAACAAGAAAAATCACGTCATATGTTATCAAACAAAACAGTCCTTAAACTTATGTATCATAATATAATTTCAGTACATTTAGAGAACTTTAGGAGGGGCTCTCTTTTTGAGGTAATTGACAATATGTTTTCTTACTTTTTCGGCTTGCCCTTTTAAAGCACTGTTTTAGAATAAAAATACCGGTAACATTTGCGCTTAAGAACAGAAAGCAAAAATATTATAGTTTAGGTTTTTTACTCGAATCATAGTTGGCTCACGTTGGCTCAAGTCATGACTTGCAACTCCAACTTGGACCAGTCGGGTTTGTGGCTGAGTACGATTTTAAATTTAGACCTTCTTGTTTGGGTCGTATCAATGGTAACATAAATGAATATAATTTCAAAGTATAATAAATAGAAGCATTTACAATTGATATTTTAGGCTTGTTAGGTTAGGTTAGGTACCTTTTACATTCGTAAACAACAGGCGCATACGCAGGATTTCCGCTCAGGGGGTTTTTGAAAAAAAAAACGTGAAAACTGGGCATAAATTTGTAAAACGTAAACTTTTTTATTTTTATGAAAACTTAATTTTTTTGAAAATTTCGGGGGGGTCCCTTAATTTATAACACAAGGAAATTACATAAAATAAATAATAAAATAATAATAAAGTAAATAAAAATAAAATAGTTTTTACTAATAACTATAAAGTATACAAAAACAAAGAAGTAAATCTGTTAAAAAAGCAAACATTAATTTCTATAAAACTCAAGTAGGAAACTATGAAATTTGAAATAAACATATCTGGAAAATTGTTAAAAAATTGTGTAACAAAAATGAAAAACATAAAAATAATAATTAAAAATGACGACGGTAAATCTAAAATATTGATTATTTTTTGGAAGTAGGCGACAAATTTGCAAGTAAAATAAAGAATGATACTAAAAATAATTCATTTTGAATTAGAAACATACCAATGTAGATTTATTTTATTTAAGAGATATTAATTATCAAGAAATTGAAATTGTAATCGACAAGTAAAATCAAATAAATCTCCAGGCGATAATGCCATAACTTTAGAAATTTTTAAATATATCAAAACTAGTATTTATAGGCAACCCACTCATCTTATAAAAAATAATATATTTTAAACCAAATTACATACACGGTGTCCAAGATAAGGATGACCACTATGGGGATCTCGTAAATAGTTAGAAAAACAAAATTGGTTAAAAAAAGCTGCGTAATTAAAAAACTAATAAAACGATGTTCCGAAATTTTTCAGATGATTTTTCATTTTCGAGTAATTTTGAAAAGACTAAATTTTCGAATTTTAAATTCCATTTTTTTCTGGCGTTAATATGAAAGGTAGGGCAAAACTGATAAAACTTTTTAATAGCAACTTTTAATGAACTTAATGATTACGTTATCAATTTTTTTATTCGACGTTTCGTTTTTGGGCAGCGATCATCAACTTCATTTTTTTAAATACTATCCTGATATTTTGATGTCAAATTTTAGAACCTTTTTTATTCTGAATTCTACCACACATTACGGTTAAATTACATTTTGGGTCTTTTTTTGACCATTATTAAGAAATTTTTGCGATACGGACCTGTCTCCTAGAACATTTCGTACATTATTCCAGCTTTTGTAATTTAATGAAGAAAATAATGAAGCATACTCAATCGTTTTAGTATATTATTTTTATTATGGCTTGTAAATAAGAAAAATAATTAATTAATTCCTGTTGAACAGTTGAACAATATTCCAAGACCACACATTATGGTTTGATTAGGGTTTGAGCATTTTTTGACAATTATTAACAAATTGTAGGTTTAAAGAGCAAGCAGTGAGTTGAACACTTCTTAATTCCATTAAAGTATTGAAATGCATTTTATAATTAGTATGAAATATTAATTTAACGAGTAATTTAATAACCAACCAATTACTATTAACAATACATAACAAATAATTGAACAAAAGACCTGCATGGATGGTAGGTACTTATCACTAGTATTAGCTATTAACACATTCGTAAAGTTCCTGTAGTCTTGTTTTAGAAATTTTTTTGAGGGTTAAGGCAACTCTAGATGTTTTTAATCCTTACTAATCATTTGGAAAACAAATATTTTTCAACAGTAATTAATTAAAATTGATTATTTTTCTTATTTACAAGCGTAATTAAAATAAAAAATTAAAAAGATTGAATATGCTTCATTATTTTCTTCATTAAATTGCAAAATCTGGAACAATGTATGAAATGTTTTAGGAGACAGGTCCGCATCGCAAAAATTTCTTAATAATGGTCAAAAAAAGATTCAAAACATAATTTAACCATAATGTGTGGTACACTGTTGAATTCAGAATAAAAAGCGCTTCTAAAATTTGACATCAAAAAATCAGGACCGCATTTATAAAAATTGGCGAAACGCCTACTAAAAAGTTGATAACGTAATCTTTAGGTTTATTAAAAGCTGATATAAAGAAGTTTTATTAGTTTTGCCTTACCTTTCATATTGACGCCAGAAAAGAATTAAATCAAAAATTCGAAAATTATGAAAAATGAAAAATATAAAAATTTCGGATCATCATTTTATTAGTTCTTTAATTACGCAGCTTTTTTCCCATTTAACCAATTTTGTATTTCTAACTATTAACGAGAGCCCCATACTGGCCCTCCTTATCTTGGACACCGTGTATATAAGACTTAGATGTTTCAAAATTGGGGTAATATAACCAATTTTTAGCAATGAAGATTCAAGAAGAGTTAGTAATTATAAACCAATAACATTAATCTCTTCATTACCTCAAACTTGGTTAAAAGACAGAATTGATATTTGCTTTACTAAAACTAAATTTTATTTCTGGCAAAAAATTTAGATGTTAAAAAATTAAGGCAACATACTCTTTGCTATTTAACAAAAAAGATATATGATGTACTAGATAATAATACACCTTGTATTTGTATTTTTCTGAATTTGGCAAAAGCTGGACAGTGTTAATCATGACGTGCTTGTACTGCGTCGCAGCCCATTTTTTGCTTTTTTAATTTACGGTGAACTGACACAATATGCACTATTATTCACCTGAAAATCCACAATAGCTTAGAGTTCAATCAACGCAACGTCTTTTAAATGATATGATCATTATATGAGTTTTTACTCTATTTTATTATTGAAAAATTCGTAACTATGCAATCAGTAGATTAAATGCAACAATTTTCTGCGTACACACGTAGGTAGTTTTTGTCGAAGAATTGAATTTTGGAGGGTTTAAATGTCAAACATATTTTAAAATATGTCTCCCGGCCTCGTTATTGCCTTTTAAATTTGTATTAAAATATTCCAAACCATTTCTTGAGATATCGCAGACTGTATGGATATCTATGATCTAATTATAATCCATAAATTAAACCATACTATTATATTATACCCTACCGTGGTGATTAAACGAGTATTTTAAAATAATCCCGCTTGTCTGTTTTTAAACGTGTCTAAAGAGGAAATTAGATTTATTTTTAAGCTATATAATTAGGTATTGTAGCGGACCACCTAATGAGTTCGCGCCTCTGACGGAACTTTAGGCTGCTGAACCATATTTTTGTAACGTTATACTAGGTGGTGTAGGACTATATCTGTGGACTTTATCTTTCTCATTAATATCGCTCCCGTGTTACGTGTCTTATAAAAACACCTACCCATATTTTTTATTCGTATATTGCTTTAAGCGACTAATTTCTCACAGAAGACAAAAGTAAATTCGTTAGTGCGATTAACGGACTGCGTAGCATGAAAGTAGAAGCGGTTTTATCCACACAATAACAGCAAAAATAGTTAAAAAAAAACACCAAAGTTTACTAAAAAGGTTTAAGATTTAGTAGGTGAAGTTACGTTTTGGCTTGTCACTGTGGATAAGTCGTCATTAAAAACTTATGGGTTATTCTAATATTGATTTGTTTGGTTTCGCTCCCGGTTCGCGCAATACCTTGACAGAGACGTATTTGGTGAAGTTTTCCGGGTTCGACTTGTGTTTTAATACAAGTTGCTTTTGTTATTGACTTTTCTTTGTTCAGTCCTTTATATACACCCAAGCAAACCTGAGCAAAAAGCAAAGCTAAAGGTGAATTAAGCTAATGAATATGTGTATTTTTTGTTTTTTATCACATCCAGATTTTAGACTTTCTCTCACACCTTTAACCAGAGTACTAGTTTCTACATATTAAAAAATACTGACACTTATGGACATGTTTGTCAATGTCTTTATTAAATGAAGCAATTATTTAATTTAAAATACTTCTCATCAAAATGCTATCTACAGAACAAAGGATTTTTGTAGTCCAGTGTTATGGAGATGGCCGAATATCATCATATAGAACAATTTAGCGAGAAATTTGTAGGAATCCCAATAACTGAAATGACAATCTACAACACAATAAAAAAGTTACAAAGAGCTGCTTCGGTTTTGAATGTCAAGGAGAAGAAGAAGAAATATGACCAAAACGATACTGCCACAGTTTTAGTTCTTCAGTCCGTTAGAGAATCTCCTGTGATGTCTCTTAGAAATCGTGCTAAACATCTTCTAGAAGTTGTGAAAAAGACTCATATTCAGATGATCTTAAAAGAAAATAAATTATTTTCGTTCAAACCCCACGTTAACCAATTATTAGAAGAGGGAGATGAAGCGAAAAGACTAGATTTTTGGTTATGGGTGGGAGACCAAGTTTTAGTGGAAATATCCATTTTTATAGGTTTATTAGGTTTTCTGATGAACATACATTTTCTAGTAATGGAACTCTAGCATCCCAGCATGTCAGATACTGGTCTCGAGAAAACCCCGAATTTAGAGTAATGAGGCGAAGACAATATTTTACAAAAGTGAACGTGGGGTGCGCGATATCTGTCCATGGCAGTAGAGGCTCATATTTTTTTAATAACACGTGCAATAGAATATCTTACTTTGAAATGCTGCATACATTTTTTAGGGACGAAATCGAAAATGTGCAATTACATTTTCTCCAAAAAATATATTTTCAAGATGGTTGTCCAGCACATTGCGCTAGCGAGGTAATAGAATGGCTTCACTGCAGATTTGGTCCAAGGTGGATTGGTAGAAATGGCCCAATTTTGTGGTCACAAAGGAGCACCGACTTAACGTTGGCCGATATCTTTCTGTGGGGTCTTTTAAAACAACTGTTTATGCCACTCCAATACCAAATAAAATTGACGTGCTAAAAGGCAGAATTACCCAGGCTGTTCATTCAATATCCCAGGAAGAAATCTGAAATTCCTTCAGATATCCAAGGGAGCAATTAGAAAAATGTGTTGACCATGGGAGCAGAGTTTTTGAATTTGTATTGCTTAGTTTATATCATATTCTTTTGAGTTTACTTAAATGTTCGTATTATTTAAAAATTGCACCCGAATAAGAAGTATTTAGAATTAAATAATTGTTTCATTTAATAAAGACATTGACAAACATGTCCATAGGTGTGTCATTATTGTTTAATATGTAGAAACTAGTACTCTGGTTAAAGGTGTGAGAGAGAATAGTTGGGACTTTAAAAAAATAATGTGGTAAAACTTTTAATTTTAACTTTTAATATTTAAATTTTTTAATGAATTTTTGTACTTCCGGCTTAGGGTTTAATTTAAAACATATTTTATATTTGGTTTTTTGATAGAAAATAATAACCAAGGTATGTTTCTTAAGCAAAATAACGTTTTCGTATTTTTTATGCCTGTATTCATATCGCGAATCGTATTTATTTTACAGGCAAAAACTGTTATTAGAAGTGACATTTTTACGTCTCTTGCAAAATGTGCTCCATTCGTCCTCTTCTAAACCCCATCCGCGGACATACTGCGCATATAGAAAATTTCTCAATTAAATGTTGTCAAAACGTAGCTGGTCAACTAGAAGAACTAAATGGACTAAGCTTTGCGAGTTAAGGGGTAAGAGTTCTAATAAAATATATGAAAACGGTAATGGCCATTTCTGCCAAAAACAACTCAATTTTTCCAAAAACATTTAAAACGTGATTAAAACTGTTCAGGCATATCGACTTAGTTTTTTGAATATTTCTAGAAGATTATTCAGATCTTGCTTTTTAATTAAAGGTTTTTATAAAACCCGATTGTTCCAAAAAAGTTAGTAATTGTATTGTAATGCTTATCTATAAGAAAAACATCATGATTGACTCGAATTAAAAGCGATGCTTTTAATAATAACACATAAAACGGGCCTTTCAATTTTTAATAACTATGCTTTTACACGGCCATTCCATTTATTCATAAATCATGCCACTACGACAGAAATTAACGCTTCGCTTATTGGGAAAGAATTTTTCTGATATTCCCATCTTGTAGGGAGAACTAAATTAAGATCTTTCTGATATGAAATATTACTTAATATTAATGTTATGAGAGACTACAAATCCTATTGGGGATAATACATTCGTGGATTTTTTTTCAGATTCAATAATAGTGAAACTAGTCCTAATAATACCAATTATGTATCTCTAGATACTTATCAGGACTCCAATTATATGTAGCAGGAAGAAAATGGGAAAAAATCCAAGACTTCCTTCTTTTGCTTTATACATTTTTAAATTCAGTACACATTATTTATAGTCTTAGTATGGATCTTTACTATTAGTAAAAATAGAGACACTAGGTGTATCTTTTTGGTTAATAAATATACTTTTTATGTAATTTAACTTTTTTAACCTCTTTGAGGGGTGACGCTTGGGAGTTGAGGCCAAACATTTTAAATTCATCCTATGCAGTGTGATACCTCATTTGAAAGGTCTTAAAAAAAAACATTTTACTGCAAACCTGAGGTCCGTATCTTAATTCGTTTTTAAATCGCAAGCTTTTATACATTAAAAAAAAAATTAAAAACTTAAATAAGGTGAAGTGGGGTAAGTGCGTAACTGGGGCAAGTGCATTTAGCTATTAAATTTACTAATACATATATTTCTAAAATTGCAGTTTTTCACAGGTAGAAATCTGCTAGAAGATACATTAGGCATTTGTAACACAGATGGGGTAGTAAGATATATATAGTGGGCGTCTTTTAACCAACAGTCGAAAACAGTGTTACAACTGTGATCAACGTTAAAGTTGTATGTGTTGCATTGATACGTTTATAGTTATAATAATTTGGTGTTGTGAGTTATAACTATTGGTAAGTATGTAAAAATATAGCTTAACGCCTATCTTAAACAAACAAACATTTACTTTTATCCCCTGGTTTACCTTAAAATCACTACTTTGCTCTTGCCCCGTTGATATCACCATCCGGGGCAAGAGCAGACCAAATGGGCGGGAAAGTGCGTATTGGTCTGCACTTGCCCCATACCTCGCTTTCTTATTACACTTGTGCATCAAACCCAAAAGGGTCTCCGGTGGCCGAGTTTGTACGGCGCCAGCTTTGCAACCGAGAGGCGCGGGTTCGAATCCCGCTTCGATCATAGATATTTTGTGATTGTTGTTGGAAGGTGGTACAGGAATTCTTCCTCGACCGAGGTGGTACCACCCCACACATCATCTTAAAGGGCTGGTGAAATCCCTATGGATGTTTCCAGCTCTGGATGTGTGAGTCGATTCCTCAGTACACCCACGGTACATAGTACTTAGACTTCGGTCTTCGTGGGCTGTTAGAAGATAAAAAAATCCCAAGCAACGAATGAAGAAAGAGAAAATCAGCAAAGAAAAGGTAAAACTAAAAAATCAAAGTCAAAAAAAAAATGAAGAAATCCAATATCATGAATTTAAACTCCGATGATTTTTCCTCGGACAGTGATATTCCTTTAAAGGAAATTGCCACTTCCTCCAAGGATGGCAATTTGTGTTCTATTTGTTTATTACCTTTAAAAGAAAAAATTGATTCGGTGTGTAAGTTGTATGCGGTGGATGTGCGGTATATGTAATAAGGGCTCGCAGAATCCTCAGTACGAGTGCCAACGTTGTGAAGATGAATAAAAATACAGAAGTCGGTATCTAAGTACTTATAAGTATTTGTAAGTGTTTATGTAAAAAAAATGTTTAAGTTAAAATATGAAACTAACTTATTTTATATTCGTCTGTATTTTTTTATGTTTATTCCATAGACTTTAAAAAAACTAAGTGTTAATGGTTTATTTACATTTATATTTTATTTTATTTTAGTGCCTAGATGTTGTAATGCCAATTTTAATTTTTAATAATAGCTTATTAAAGTTTAGGTATTATAAAATATATTATTTATATATTTTGATATTTGCGATGATTTTAATCAACCAAACCATTTATAAAAATTTCACCAAAAAAAAAGCTTGCATTTTGGGAAACATATAACACTAAAACTAAAAAAGATAATTAAATGCGAGAAAAAATATTTTAAAATAGATATTCTAAGAATTACGGTCATACCCCGCATAATATTCCATACGTTTTTAATATGATTTAAACTGGCTGGTACGCTCTTACCCCGTTATGGTGGGAAAGTGCGGACCATTGACCTGGCAGTAATATTTTTGTTATCTTTTAAATATAGAACTAAAAATGGGGACAATGCCACTAAATTTTTAAAAATAATACTTGTACGGTACTGTGTACAATAAAGATATTATGTATTTTATTATGGATTGAAAATATATACGGTTAAAGACCAACTTTACAAAAAGTAGCCTGCACTTACCCCACTTCACCTTACCTTTATTTCTCTTGTTACTTTAAAAGTTGCTCAAATTCAAAATAATCACCATGAACTTCTTCGCAGTAATAAAGTCTATTTTGGAATTCACTTCTCACATTTTCGAGAATGGCAGGTGTTACTTCTTCCAAAATAGAGTTTATAACTGCGAAGAAGTTCATGGTGGTCATTTTGAACAACTTTTAAAGTAATAAGAGAAATAAAGGTACATAAATTTTTAATTATTTTTGAACGAGTTTTATTTTTTAAGCTTGCCATTTAAAATCGAATTAAGATACGGACCTCGGGTTTGTTAAAATGTTTCTCTTTTGAAGATCTTTAAATTCCACTAAGATACCACACGACATAGGGTTACATTTAACATTTTTGACCTCAACTCCCTAGGGTCACCCCTTAAGGGGATTGAAAAAGTTAAATTACATAAAAAAGTAGATTTTTTAACCAACAACAAACACCTGAAATGTGGTATATCTATCTTTACTAATAGCAAAGATATTTGCCCATACTGACACTTTTCGGACACCCTGTATATGATTTTTGAAGAAACAATATCAAACCACACATTATGCAGCAACGTCCACAGTGCTAGTCAAGACTAATAACTAAGACTAAGACAAATAGCGTTTCTTCTAGAAATTCTAACTCTGGTTGTTGATTACGAGTACAAAACTCTACTTAATTGGCCCAAACGTTATGCCCAGTATTTACATAACCTCCCAGGCGTGCTTTGAGCCAATCACAATTGCAGATCAAACCCCCTAATTAACCCCCTGCTGAAATTAAGCAGCTATTGGTTTATTTACTTCCCGCCAAATAATTGGGCGTGCGCAGTTAACGGCAAATTTCACCAAGTAGTTAAAATACCCTATAGTTTCTCATCAAATACCCCATCAATACCCTTAAATTCCCCTGAAATACCCTTTAATTCCCAGTAGTACCCACAAAAATGCCCTTTCTTTAAAAAATACCCTAAAAAAGAAATTAATTTCCTTTAAATTCCTTCACCTTGTACAATAAAATACCTTAGTGATTTGCCCCTCGCATATATGTAACTGTTAAAGTGTAAAAATCAATTTGTTTTTATTATTTTTTTCTCCATCATCAGTTAGTGTACTGTAATCTCAAAGTAAACTTTTAAAAAACAATTTTCAAAAAAGTATAAAAATTCGTTAAATCTTTTCTCTGTAATTTCCTTTTAGAGAAATTAAAATAGGCGCCTTATGACCTCTCTTCATTTATGCAAATTAACTAAATTAATTATCGTACTTGCTATATGTATAATGGTCAGGATGTATTTTTTGTTTTGGACAGAAACTAATTTATTTTGTTTCATTGTAGCCAAAACTGCAAAAACATGCAAATTTTCTACATAAATATTTAGCTAGCGGCAGTAAACAGATCAAACGCTTTTAGTAGTCCATATTTCTTCTTTGCATGTAAAGGAACTATTTTTAATTCATTCCGGTTAACACACTACGAGTTTTTGCTCTTGTATATTAACCAAAACATGTCATTGATTAATAGACTTGGCCAGTTGGGTCTGTTACCAGAGGTGTCGAAGCCGAAAATTAAGTAGGTATATATACGGTATTTGAGAAAAATAATTTAATGTCAGGGCGTTGCCATGTTTGTGTGAAATAAAAAACCGGTCAAGTGTGACTTCCACTGGGTCATAGAGGCTTCCGTATGGCGTGGGCGGCGTGATATATTTTTTTTTGTGTGGAGTAGTCTTGCAACTTGCAACATACATTAAAAAGGTCAAAATGGCACACAATTTTACCGTCTTGGCGGGACATAAATCGACAACCGGTAGTCGACCTCTAGTGCCAGGCAGTACCAGCCTGCGCAATACATGTGCGCGTGGCAAAATGCGCACGCACATTTTTGTTTTGTTTTTGTGGGGAACTTTTTTTCCCAGCTTTTGTTTTCGACTTCTTTATGTTGTCGCTTTTTTGACATGTGCGCAGTACACCAAAAAGCATACCAAGCGCAAACCGAGCGTGCTAGACATACTTTTAATACATCTCCAATTGTAAAGCTACAGCGAAGTATTTAACTTTTTCTAAACTTTTTTTCTCGACTTTTTTGTTTTTCGTATTTTATATTTTTCGTTTTTTGACATCTGCGCAGTAAGCCAAAATGCGTTCCACGCGCAAACCGAGCGTCCTAGACATGCGCACAGAATTTCAGGGGATGTGCTTTGGTGTCTACATTCGAACTCATCCAGTTTTAATAATATATCTCCAATAGTAAAGCTATAGCTACGTATTTAACATTAGAGACCGGATTTCAATAGTCAGTCAGAGTCAGATAACTGATGGAAAAGGCCAATGAAATTAAATTAATAGGTATTATATTTTGTCAACAAGTCATAGGTGGCAATCTGTTTAATAAATATACTTGGTGCAAGTAAAACAGTTAACCTTTAAATCTAATAGATAAAAAAAAATGTGAACTATATAAAAGTTACACACTTTTTTTTGTCCTACCTTTCAGAATCCTTAGGGAATCGAAAAAATGAAATATTATTACGATCACTAATATTACGCCCATCTATACTACAATACCAAGAATGGGACGCCATTAAAAAAACTAAATTTTATTTGGGGCACTCGGTACTTCCCTTTTACCTACACGAATTTCACGTGCACAAACTACCCTGTGTAACCAGCGCCTGATTTTGCCAGGAATTGAGCGCTACGGGCTTAGGCGAGAGGCGAGGGACGGCAGAGGGGGATTTTTAGAATATGTCTCGACGATGCCAAAGGTGTTGAGAATTTTCTTTCTGTAAGGAATTTACAATATTTATGTGGCAGAAAAGATCTACGTCTGTCCCCATATCCTATCATCATAAGCAGAGTAATGCGTTCTTCACTTAGCTGAACCATAGTTTCATCAGTATTATATCTAGTTTACTCGATAAATAAAAAACTTACACCACTAACTTAAACTAATATCAAGTTGAAATCTGTCAGAATGACAAAAAACGATACGTGCCCACTTGGGAGTCATGGAAATTAAAAATTTTACTTAGGTTGTCATAACATCAGAAAAATGTTATTTATTTTTTTATATTGGGTTTCTACATTTATTTGTCCATATTTCCGAAACAATTGATTATAGACATATGTTATGTTATAGAAAAAATGTTTTAAATTTATTGAGAATTTATGGTCACTTGACCTTTTTTTATTTGACACAATCAGGGCAGCGCCCATGAAATAAGTTACTTTTGTCAAATACCGTATACGTACACACTTAATTTTCGGCATCAACACCTCTGGTAACAGACCAAAAGTGGCCAAGTTTATTGATTAATTCTACGAGTTTTAAATTAAATTTAGTTAGTTATTTATTTAAAATATTTAAATACTTTTATTTGTCATTTTCAAATTTAATACGTTGAACATCTTCAAACTGCTGCCAAATATTAAATATAAACTTTTACCTATTGACTCAATCTTCCTATTTTAATCTCTGCTATTCCCAGTTGCTTTGTAATTCATCATTATAAGACCCACCGTATATTTAAATTAAACACTTTCGAAAGACCCAATAAATTATTTTAGGAAAGAAACAAAGTTTTATTTATCTTTGTCTCGCTAACAACCCGCGAAACCGAGCGTGCAACTTTTAAACGAGCTGTGTTTTTAATATTAAATCATCATTCAATTACATTTTAGGCAGGAACTTACAATTAAATAATTACTTTGCAATTGGTTAATTAAATTTTTAATTCAATTTAAACTAATAGAGGTAATTTCTCCAGTTAATGTTACATTATTAAATTAAATCCCGAGGATAATGAAATAATTTCATTAACAAAATTGCTAAAGTGAAGAATCAAATTAAATATTAGAGTAAAACATTAGGAAACAACTAAACTAACTAAAATCTTTTTTAAATGTGAAAACAAAAATGGCGTAAATAAAATAAGCAGGCGTTATTTTTTCTGGTTTTGCATTTGTTAGTAAGTACAAACTAGGATTAAGTTAATATTTTTTTTATTTACAAAAATAATTGCTAAAATTACTTAGTGTACATTACATTTAACAAATTCAGCAATAGACGGTCCCGATCCACAGTGGGGCCCGGAACCTAGAAACTTGGCATTTATTCAAAATATGAAATTGAACATTGAAATTACCTCTGCTTATATTTCTTAACTACACATACCGTGGCGTTATTTCCCCTACCTAATACCATGGATGACCTTTCTCAAGCGAGGATATCTCAAGCGAATACTAGCGTGCGATCAAATAGTGATCTGTGTTAAACATTATTTAGTTATTGGTACGATTTTGTGAAGTCAATACTGTTTTAGTATACGCGTTACAAACGTTTCTTAATTATGGATACCTTGGATTACCAATACCTTTAGGGATGTACTAAATATTTGCACTTATTTGGTTTATATTGGTTGTTCTATGGTTTTTCCACACTGTTACAAATAGGTTTCAGAATTCATCAATTATACTATTTGGGTAGTATTATCAGTCGAGGCAATGAAGCACTAAAAGAGCCAAAATCTCGGAATTTTTTGCACTAAGACCGATCGGAATGCGGTTTTTTGCATTCGCTTCAAAAATTATTTGTAAAAAATGTATCTCCTTTGTATCTTATACAAATCGGAAATTGCATTGCTGCAGCCAAAAATGCATTCAAAAAATGCATTTTTTGAAGTCTCTTTAAGACAATTAAATAACTTTGTTAATAAGACTCAGAACTGGCTCAAACCGGGTTCCCGGGGGTTTTCGAGGTCGCTGATCACGATTATGATTCAAATTGGCCCACAGCCGACCTGGAGCTCAGGATCGCTGATGAACGTCATCTCCGTGGGACTCTCCCAAAATTCACGCGGTGAAGGAGATAAACTCGGCGCCCGGGGGTTGTTTGGGTTGCTGAGTTCAAATATGGCATTGGCGAACACCCCCCGGACACCTGGTGCGCCGGAATCTGGACGTGGACGTCATCCCCGAGAGTTTTCCTGACAAGATCGCAAAAAACAAACCGTAATGGGGGGTTTTTTGGGGCGCTGAATCCAAATTTCACGTCGAAAACGACCCCCCGAACACCTGGTGCACCGGAACCTGGACGCGGACGTCATCTCCGAGGGTTTTCCAGACACGACCGCTAAAGACCAACCGAAAATCGTTATGGGGTTTTTTTGGGGTGCTGAATCCAAATTTCTCATCCAAAACGACCCCCCCCCCCCAAACACCTGGTGCACCGGAACCTGGACGCGGACGTCATCTCCGAGGGCCGACACGATCGCAAAAAACTAAACGAAAATCGTCTCATAATTTGACACATTCATTGATGTGTAATTCTCGCCTGGGGCCCTCGAAAAAGTTCAGCCGGTGCACCAGGTGTTGGGGGGGGTCGATTTCGATGAGAAATTTGGATTCAGCGCCCCAAAAAAAAAACCCATAACGATTTTCGGTTTGTCTCTAGCGATCGTGTCTGGAAAACCCTCGGAGATGACGTCCGTGTCCAGGTTCCGGTGCACCAGGTATTCGGGGGGTCATTTTCGACGTGAAATTTGGATTCAGCGCCCCAAAAAACCCCTCAACGATTTTCGGTTTGTCTTTAGCGATCGTGTCTGGAAAACCCTCGGAGATGACGTCCGCGTCCAGGTTCCGGTGCACCAGGTGTTCGGTGGGTCGTTCTCGACGTGAAATTTGGATTCAGCGCCCCAAAAAACGCCCACACGACGATTTTCGGTTTGTTTTTTGCGATCTTGTCAGGAAAACTCTCGGGGATGACGTCCACGTCCAGGTTCCGGCGCACCAGGTGTCCGGGGGGCATTCACCGATACCATATTTGAATTCAGCAACCCAAAAAACCCCCGGGTGCCGAGTTTCTCTCCTTCCCCGCGTGAATTTTGGGAGATTCCCACGGAGATGACGTTCATCAGCGATTCTGAGCTCCAGGTCGGCTGTGGATCAATTTGAACATCATAATCGTGATCAGCGACCTCGAAAACCTCAGGGAACCCGGTTTGAGCCAATTCTGAGTCTTATTAACAAAGTTATCTAATTTTCTTAAAGCGATTTCAAAAAATGCATTTTTTGAATGCATTTTTGACCGCAGCAATGCAATTTCCGATTTCTATAAGATACAAAGTAGATACATTTTTTACAAATAATTTTTGGAAGCGAATGCAAAAAACCGCATTCCGATCCGTCTTAGTGCAAAAAATTCCGAGGTTGAGTGCTTCATTGCCGCGACTATATAATATACTTCCACGGGCTTCCACACTGACCCTTCTATAAATTAATAAAGTAGGAATACTGTACTTTTACACAGCAAAACAAACCGTTGCTCCTTTTAGTTTAATGACCCTATTGTACAGTGCGTTTCTTTATTAAAACATTATCCTACCGAAGAGTTTCAGATGATAATTCCTCCTAATATTTCAGTAGCAGATTCAAGCATGGAGAGTGGAGATGATTCTTCCTTAGATTCTGAGTGACTTCTATGCACAATACACTGCCCGCCAAATAAATGGCCGTTTTTAACCTATTCCCAAATATTTTAACATTTATTTTTACGTAAAAAAGCAAACAATGAATATTTGAATTTAAAAAATATATTTCACAATTCTTTAACTTGTAAAACAAAAACATTTGGAATTTCCACTTCATTCCGCAAGCAGTTTGGTATACAAATTAATTGTAAGTTACAGTTTAAGCTTTATTAATGCATATTCATTCGATTTATTAAAGCATATGTTGAAACTAGGGCTTGCAATCCCGGACATATATTTGTATAACGGGCTTTCGGGATCGAACAAACAAAATCCCGGGATTCCGGGATCGATCACGAAAAATTATAGCATTAATAATATTAAATTATTTTTATTTATGATATTCTAATTTTAAAATAAAAACAAAACAATATTTATGCAGGGGACACATTTATTTTAGCATGACGGTCCAGTGGTCCTGTTGTTATTTGACCTTTAAAATAATAAAGAGGAGGGGTGAGAGGGGCAAAACCGGAGCGGATTAGAATTTTTCCGAAAATGTTGAGTAATATCTCATTTTCGGGGATATTGAGGTCAGGAAATCTAATTTTGTCGAAGATGTTAAAAAAATTAACGGAGAGGGGGATGTGATAAAAAGGAGTGATTAGGAATTTCTTTAAAAATGCTAACTAACATGCCAATTTCGGGGTTAACGAGGTAATCTTTTCTACCAAATGTTAAAGGAAAAGATACAGGGGGGGGGGGGGGGGGATAGAGAGAATAAAAAGGCGGCTGGGAATTTCTCCAAACATATTAATTAACGTATCATTTTCGATGTTATCCAGGTCAGAAAATCTAATTATGTTTAACAGATGCCAACATTATATTAACGGGGAGGGGGAATAACAAGAAGCGGCTGAGAATTTATCCAATAATGTTAACTAATATATCATTTTCGGGTTTGATCTAATTTTGTCCAAAAACACAACAAAAATTTAATTTTGTGTAACAGATGTGAAGAAAATTGAAGGCGGGGGGAGGGATAGAGGAGTGACTGCCAATTTCTCTTAAAATGTTAACTAATGGGTCATTTTTGGGGTTACTGAGGTCTGAGAATCCAATATTACATGGACATTACAAATTTAAAGAGGGCGCGTTAATATGAAGGGGGGGGGGGAGAATAGGTAAACTAAAAAGAATTGTTTTTCAAAAAAAGAACCAACTTCACAAAAGAAAAAGCACCAAAAGGTATGAAATAATATTTCTACGTATTTATAACTGAGTTTAATGGTAACTTAGGTTAGGTAACTTGTACACCGAAGTTCTAAACTTTAAAGTCGGCGCAATTTTACAGTATAAGGATCCGTGATAATAATTCATAAACAATTAATAAGGCGTTGCGCTTACTTTAAAGTTCATAACTTTTGTGTACAAATTACTTAAAGTCGAACGCAATTAGGCTGACCATTAGGCTCAGTAATACATAACTAAAAATATCTTTGTTAACAATTTATTCATGTATTATCATTAAGGATTCCTATTATACTTTAAAATTGCGCCAACTTCAAAGTTTAGAACTTCGGTGTAGAAGTTACCTAACTTTGAACAAAGTTAATTTTATCATTAACCACAGTCATAAATACGTAAAAATATTATTTCATACTTTTTAGTGCTATTTCTTTTGTGAAGTTGGTTCCTTTTTTGAAAAAAAAAATATCTGTGTATACAACGCACATACGCAAACGAACCTGTAATGAAGTGCAACTTGTGTGTAATATCTATTACTAGTCAGCTCATTTGGGTGAATTACTTCACTCTCCTTCACCGTGTGTCGCAAACTTCATCCTTATGAAAAATGTAGGTACATTAGACGCTCTTTAAATACTGAACCATTATTTCCTGCTTTTTAAAACATAATTACTTACCTACTTTCTTTTTTAAAAGGCGCTACCTTAAATTGTTTTCGTGATTTTAAGATATACCTTTTTAAACTCCGTTAATTTAAATAATAATGGTCCTTTCAAAAGTTATCGGAACATCAGTACGTCAGCTAAAAATTTCCTTACATCAAGTTAGTAAAAATTAATTATAATTTTGTTTTACTCTGAATTTTAATTGACATAATCTTAATTGGTAAATAATCAACTGTCCGGTGCATTCTCTTCTTTAATTAAAATCTCGTTTATCTACATTTTTAAAATTTTACCGTCAGAGAAAAAATAATATTAAGATGGCCTAGGTTAGATGAAATTGCGAGGTAAGGATTACTTAATCCCCGACATCACTTAATTAAAATAAAAAATATTAAGTTAATACTACAATAAGACACAAGAAAATATTTGCCAAGTTCAAGCCGCACTCTAACGTATGCTCCATAAGTTTTAACAAAAAATGTTAATACTTACTCATATTATATAGTTAATAATTATTAAATAATACAATATTTCCAAAGTGGCGAAATTCATCCTTTGCTCGCATAAAGGCTGATCTTACACTTAATCAAAAATAATGACACGAAGCCAGACTGGCCAGAAGATAATTTCGTCATTGGGGTGAGTAGCAGTGATAAACTGACGAAGTTTTGACAAGCAATGCCTAATATAAATGTCCGCATTAATGGCTTCACCACGAGCACGTCCGATATACGGCTGAGAAACATCTGCTTTGGAACTGCACCACACTAAAATTTTTGCAGAAAACTTTACTTTTCCTCTTAATCTAACTTCATCTGGACAGTCCTGCATGTTATCGGTGTAGAATCCGTCATTACCATTCAACTCTAAATTGGACAAAGTAAAATTTTTTTCATCATCCATGCATGATGACAATTTTATCAACAAAATGAACACGCCTCAATGCGCTTAATTCTGGAATTGAGTATAGCCGAACGATCACGAGATTTCGACTACATTTTACTGTAAAGTTTTTGTCGGGATAATTCATTAAAGAAATCAATATTTAATTTTGTACTTTTTCTTTAAAATGGCGTGTCCTAAAAATTCGACAAGAGTAACGAATTTAGGCAAAGTAAGATGGAATTATGGTATTAATTACTACCTATTGAGAACAAATTCGGAATAAATACCCCACCAAAGTTCCTGCTTTTCTCTGTATTCAACTTGCAGCCATTGGCAATTCCAATTTTCAAGTCTCAATAGAAACGCAATGCTTACCTGAAAGTTTCAGTTGTCAGCTGTACATTACCTTAGCTTTATCTCTTATCTACTTGTAGCTGCAAACTATAGAGTCCTCTGTATCGCATCGACAATATGTGTATTGTATATAGAGTCATGTCATATCACGAAAAAGAGGTCAAGCAAAACAATATTTAGTTACAATACGTTTATCACTTTGACTCGCACATTAATAAATATTCCATAAATCTACCAACGAGGAAGCCGGCTCTAGTAAATTTTAACTTGTAATTTATTTCAAATGTTCACAACAACAATTTTATGCACAGCTGGTGTTCAAGTAATACATGTGTAAGGTTTGAAGAAAGAATGGAAAATGACAATAAAATGGGAAATTAATTTTTGGAATACAAAGGCCGAATGCTGTCAAGCGGCTGAATAGGCAGATTTATTATTTTTTAATAGCAGTAAATTCTATTGCTTTTAAAGCGACAGTAAAAAATGTGAAGGAAACCTTTTAAATTTTATTTGGACTAGTGCTCTTATAGAATGGTCGATAATAAATGGGACATAGAGCGAATGTCAAATCGAGAAATTGCATCAGGATACTAAACTCAGCAAATATTTAGTGATTTTACTAATATACTTTTAAAGAAAGTGTTAGTGTAGATTATACACGGGCGAGGAAATCGCGACGATAAAGGCGGCTGTACACGATGCGAGAAATAACGCGCGTGAAGAGCATTCGTGACTCACACCACGAATCTAGCATACGTGATCCTACTGACACGGTGCGAGGTATTCCAGATAGGTTTCGTGTAACCGTGCCCTTTATAGTCGAAAAATAGACACGGTATTTTATTATTATATTCTTATTATAAAAAAGGGCTTTCTCGTATGAAGCGTGCGAGACAACTAATCAACTAATAAACCAGTTTGAAATTGTTTCGAGCATGCGCGTTGTCACGTACGTGCACGTGCGAGATTAGTTTACACGGTTCGAGCTTGCATAAAAATTGCATTCGAGGCCTTCACGCACGTGGTTTCTCGCATCGTGTACAGCCACCTTTAGACTCGCGGCGATTCGCACGCAGAAATCTAAATCATTCATTTTAATAAGGGAGTCTATAAGGGCATGGAACTCGTCGCGATATCGCCAGCTATCGTCGGCGTGAGCGAGTCACACGCAGTGGCCGGCGTTGCCGGGCGATTCTCGCGACGATTGTCTGGCCGTAAAAATGCAATTCATTTAGTTTATATGGTGCCCTCTAGACGAGCGGAGGAAAAACGTCGATACACTCATGTTCGATACAGAGAAGTTAATAAGTGCAGTGAAAAATCGACCATCTTTGTACAATGTAAGCCTTTCAACAGGTGACATACACATATTCGTATCCTTTTTGGAAATGTTTTCAGAAATAAGACGCAATAGCTCATCAAAACTTTGTATGGACATACGGCAGTATGAAAAAAAATTTTCATTAGTAAATAAGCCCAAATAATACTGTCACAAAAGAAATATAATGAATACACGACACAGACATGTTGAAAGACCAAATAAATCAAAAAACATATAGATATACATAATATACCTTACTCTGACTCTGCGTATCACGTTCATCTTCATAGATATCTTCGAGAGTACTTGCAATATTATGAGCTTATAATGGCCCTTTGTCATCTTGTATCATCATAAGGTAATCTTTTTTGCTTGGCGCGTTGCTTTTTTGGAAATAATTTTTCTATGAGAAGCTAATAACGGATCTAACGTGATTAGCAAATCGAATCCGTATTTTAATCCGCTCGAGACTGTTTCCGCGTATGCGCAAGTCTTTCCTTGCGAATTTCTTTATGTCAGGCTTTTAAAAATTCTTCAGACATTTCTCCGATAGGAATATTAAAGTGGGATATTACATGAGAGCGATTAAGAAGTACCTTATGTATACTAACAAGGATGTTATGCCATGATAATAAGTCCCTAGTTTCCTTAACGAGATTGTTAAACTTAATTAAATTAATATTTTCCTTGGAGTTTAAAATTCGTAAAATAGTATTAAACTTGTAATGTTACTTGTTTTTCTCAGCTCATGACTGAGTTGAAGTTGACTGACCAGATATTATGTCAGCTGCAAAACGTAATTCTTCAGAACAAAAACTTTTTACTAATGTCTCTACTATATGTTTTTCGGAACACTCCTCAAATTGCTTTTCTGGACGGCCTCGGTATCGAACATCTGCACTAGTAGTACTGGCAGAAGACCGTAAACTTGCAGGTATAGAAATAGTTGAGAAAAAACACTTTTCTTTTTTAAAAAAAATAGGTTTTCGAACGCGAACACTTTTCCCACTTATATTGCAAGTTCGCACATACTAAACGGGAAATATTCCCCAATTCTGATTTATCAGAGGTTTGAATGTTATAGGCCTTCATAATTAACTCTTTAATAGCTTCAGATTTTCAACTACTTTTTGCCGAAACCCGAACTGCGAAACAGTCGTACCGATCGTAAGAGGTCGAACTGCACCTGAAAATAATTTTATTACATTTTTTAAAAGTTTGCAAGTATTTGCAAATCTAAATATTACAGGACACTAAATTCGCTATCGAATAACAAAAAATTGGATATACATTTTCGTATATATTTGTTTCAAGGCTTTTAGAACTTTGAAAAGCAATCTTAAAGAATAAAATTTTACATAATACCTCAAATATTAAGAAGCGACAAGTAAGTAAACAAGCATTGTATTTTTGTATAGATGATTTACCTGGATTTACGTTTTCCATGACAGAAGCAATTTAAACACAACACTGCACGTTAAACTGCCGTTTAAATCAAAAGTAAAAGGACAACCCTTACCGACAAATTAATTACCCTTCCTCTATTGCTATTAAGCTCAGGTAATACTTAGAATACTAAATTAACGTTCTTGAAATTGGATACCATCAATTTATTACCCTTCCGACACGTGACTAGATAGATCCATACTGAATGATCAGTTTTTACCTTTTGTCCATTGGTCGACGCACTGTGCACTACGCCTCAAAGAAAAGCTGCCTTCTAGCAAATGCTCCAGTTCAAAATAAAGGGAAATTAAAATATTGATTCGGCCTTTCGTCTTTTAACAATCATCTTCAGGTTTACGTTTTAGTTATTTCCACAAGGGTATTTTTACACTGTTGGTATCCCTTCTTAATTTCATAAGCATTATACTACATGTCACAAAACTATAAAATATTATACCTAATACATTAGAATATCGATCAGTAACTTAAGGTAGCCTAATCTCAGCTGAAAACCTTATTCACAGTCTTCTGTGATGATATTTGTATATTGATCTTTGGATGGGCGCAGTTCAATCAAGTCATAGGCTGTCGCATTCGTAAGACCTTATATCTTACCGATGTATGCTATGCTTGTTCCTTATAGGCCACTAGCTTTCTTGTGAAGTCATCCACTTCCGCTAATTCCTCCCTGATGGGACAGTAAAGTAGTCGAAACGCATATATGGAAGAGATGCAATTCTCTTGATGGATCTAAATGGAGTTAAGTAACCTTTTCATTAATATTACGGTCTTAAATAAATATTATACAAAAATGGTTTGCTCGCATTTATAAATAGCTTTAGTAACATTTTAATTTTGATCGCAAAATTATTACTACTATTTTTCAATAAATAATTTGGTTCATTAAAAAGCTCATTAAGGTAATTGCATTATATTTTCCAGAGGGAATTTTCTTATCCTAATTGCATTTTACCAAGTTTTTAATTCCGTTATACAATGAAGGGGATAGAAATTACCCAAAATTTGTATTTATTTAGGGGAAATTCGATATCAAACCCAGAAGGGGTTTCTGCAATTAAGCAAAATGTTTCAAATCGCAGTTACGGTCGACCCAAAATCAAGTTAAACTGATACGTAGGTGAACGCAGGTTATATAAATTTGGTTAATTAAAATAATTACAGAACCTATTAAAGTAATTAAATGGCCACCAATAATGCATTAGGCTGAAAAGTTTTAAAACTAATTTCAATTAAATATTCATATATGAAACTTTGCGAAATTCATATCATACAAAGTGGACAAAAAGCGCCGACTCTAAAATAGATTATTTCTTAAGTGGAGTACTACATAGTCAATTTATTGTTCTTGGATTAAGTAAAGATGGGAGTCACTGTCTGCGCGACAAGTGCGTGTTCTTTAGATTGCATTATCCATCACTTTTTGGCCAAGTTATTGCGATATTTCAGCTACAGCCTCACAAATATTATCTTTGAACTCTTAAATTGTCAGTGGTTTGTTGGAAAACACCTTTCCACTTAAATATCCTCACCACATGGCGTTGCGTAGCACACAGCATGGGCTACAGTGGAATTTTTAAGAACGGGAAAATTAATTTTAAGATTCGGCGACATCTATTGGCAGCCAAAGTCTCCTAATCTTACTACGACGCCAGACTTCTTTCTGTGGGGATATTTAAAAGAGAAGATGTATTTCAACAACCCATAGACTAATCAACAGTTAAAAGACAACATTATTTGTGAGGTGTAACTGAAAATACCGCTCGAAATTTGCTAAAAAGAGATGTACACTGCCACTCAAAAGACCCGTACTTATCGCGCTGCCATCACTGAGAAAAAAGCTAATTATTCCTTAGAAGAATTCTTAAACTCTTTATGCAACTGTTTAATACTATATGGGACAGCAACGCGCTTTGCTGCTTCAATACAACAAAAATTGCTAGACCGTCTTACTGTGGTAGCAATATGGTGACTTAGTCAGTAAAAAATTGAAAGCATAACCAAAATACAGCTTTTTAATAGGCATTAATCCTCTAGATTTTTATAGTAACCAACCAGTAATATTGGGACTATTATGTAGTTTTATAACTATAATAATATAACTTATAGTTGTAATAAAACGGGACAACAATCACCTTTTTTCGTACCGTTATTAACCACAATAGCCACTAAAATTCCGTTGTATAGTCGTTATAATACGAAATAGCAGCTTGTATAACCCAATTTTTTTGCGCTAACGAAACTGTGTCGTATGCTGTATGCATCTATCTTATTGCCTGTAAAATTTGAGACTGTTACCCTTAACATTCAGTTGTATTAGGACTGCTTGTCTTATTGCTGGGGTTACTTAATATTTCGAATTGCAGTTATAGAACTGTTTCATTAGAGTAGCAACATTTTCTCATAGGTATACAGGGTGTTATTAGTGGGTTTCTGTTAGGTGCAAATTATTGGAAAAAACTTTTTATGCAAGAAGTTCTTATAATTATAAATATAGCATATTTTAGAATTACTCTCAACTATATAGGATCTATTAAAAAAGCGTGATAATACAAAAATCATTTATATTATTAAGTTTTTGGTTTCCTCTTAACATTTCAAATTAAGTAATTTTGTGAAGTGTCCAATACTTATGTAAGTTCACTTGTTTTCAAAATGTAGTTAGTTGACAATTAATCTGTTTCAGCTTTGAAGTTTCGAAAACGGTTTGAGATATCAATCAATTACTTCCCTCTCAGTTTCAATACTGTAATTTAGTACTGTATTGTCTTAGTACTGACTCTACATAGTACCAGTAGTATCACAAATAGAAAAGAACTTGATACTAGTGGTGTGAAACTTCAATTCGTTTTCCGATAACTGAGTCCGTTTTCAGATATCGAGCTGTAGGATATCAAAGTTAACTTACATTGAAGACATTATTCACAAAATTAATTCGCATTTTTCCATAGACCTCGTATAATTGAGAGTATTTTTAAACACTGATAATTAATACTTTGGTATAAAATGATTTCTCTTGTTCCAATGATTTGCACAAACAACTAAGACAACAACAACAAAAAACACAAACCCACTAAGAACATCACATCACGACATCCCCAATCTGTCGAAATTTTAATTTTGAAAAGATCAAATAGGGACATACCGAAACGCAAAAAGCTCATACTTGGTCTTCTCCTAGAGCCATACTAAAACGATAAACCGCCGATGGGCAATGATATTGTGCGGAAATGGTAATCCCGCCCTCTTTTGGGATTTTAAATAATAACAGATACAAAAAGATTTTTTACAGTTGCATGACAATTTTGCGAAGGTAATAAAGCGTTGTATTATTCTTATTAACGTGTAGTAGTAAGAAATGAAATTTTTACCCTTATTTGAAAGTTGTATTGGGACTGGACGGCATAAGACAGAATTATATTGGTAATGTTATTAATGTATACTGTTTATAAATGCCGTTCTAGCAATTTAGGGATTGCTGTAGTTGTTAACCTGTGTTACTACACCAATAGTTTAAATAATACTGGTTAATAAAAAAATTGTTATCCGTACAAAATAATTCTTAGCAGTACTGTTTTATTAGATCATTTTCCTCAGTGCACTGAGAAAAAAGCTAATTATTCCTTAGAAGAATTCTTAAACTCTTTATGCAACTGTTTAATACTATATGGGACAGCAAAGCGCTTTGCTGCTTCAATACAACAAAAATTGCTAGACCGCCTTACTGTGGTAGCAATATGGTGACAGTCAGTAAAAAATTGAAAGCATAACCAAAATACAGCTTTTTAATAGGCATTAATCCCCTACATTTTTATAGTAACCAACCAGTAATATTGGGACTATTATGTAGTTTTATAACTGTAATAATATATCTTACAGTTGTAATAAAACTGGACAGCAATCATAATAACCCTTTTTTCGTACCGTTATTAACCAGTACAATAGCCACTAAAATTCCGTTGTATAGTCGTTATAATACGAAATAGCAGCTTGTATAACCCAATTTTTTTGGGCTAACGAAACTGTGTCGTATGCTGTATGCATCTATCTTATTGCTTGTAAAATTTGAGACTCTTACCCTTAACATTCAGTTGTATTAGGACTGCTTGTCTTATTGCTGGGGTTATTTAATATTTCGAATTGCAGTTATAGAACTGTTTCATTAGAGTAGCAACATTTTCTCATAGGTATACAGGGTGTTATTAGTGGGTTTCTGTTAGGTGCAAATTATTGGAAAAAACTTTTTATGCAAGAAGTTCATATAATTATAAATATAGCATATTTTAGAAATACTCTTAACTATATAGGATCTATTTAAAAAGCGTGATAATAAAAAAATCATTTATATTATTAAATTTTTGGTTTCCTCTTAACATTTCAAATTAATTTTGTGAAGTGTCCAATACTTATGTAAGTTCACTTGTTTTCAAAATGTAGTCAGTTGACAATTAATCTGTTTCAGATTTGAAGTTTCGAAGACGGTTTGAGATATCAATCAATTACTTCCCTCTCAGTTTCAATACTGTAATTTAGTACTGTATTTGTCTTAGTACTGGCTCTACATAGTACCAGTAGTATCACAAATAGAAAATAACTTGATACTAGTGGTGTGAAACTTCAATTCGTTTTCCGATAACTGAGTCCGTTTTCAGATCTCGAGCTGTAGGATATCAAAGTTAACTTAAATTTAAGACATTATTCACAAAATTAATTCGGATTTTTTCATAGACCTCGTATAATTGAGAGTATTTTTAAAATATGGAACACTGATTAATTTAATACTTTGGTATAAAAAGATTTCTCTTGTTCCAATGATTTGCACAAACAACTAAGACAACAACAACAAAAAACACAAACCCACTAAGAACATCACATCACGACATCCCCAATCTGTCGAAATTTTAATTTTGAAAAGATCAAATAGGGACACACCGCAACGCAAAAAGCTCATACTTGGTCTTCTCCTAGAACCATACTAAAACGATAAACCGCCGATGGGCAATGATATTGTGCGGAAATGGTAATCCCGTCCTCTTTTGGGATTTTAAATAATAACAGATACAAAAAGATTTTTTACAGTTGCATGACAATTTTGCGAAGGTAATAAAGCGTTGTATTATACTTATTAACGTGTAGTAGTAAGAAATGAAATTTTTACCATTATATGAAAGTTGTATTAGGACTGGACGGCATAACACAGAATTATATTGGTAATGTTATTAATGCATACTGTTTATAAATGCCGTTCTAGCAATTTAGGGATTGCTGTAGTTGTTAACCTGTGTTACTACACCAATAGTTTAAATAATACTGGTTAATAAATAAATTGTTATCCGTACAAAATAATTCTTAGCAGTACTGTTTTATTAGATCATTTTCCTCAGTGTATAAATTCTTCTATAGGTTGCAGGATTTTTCCTTCTCAGAAAATTAGAGGGAGCTATCTGCAGAAATCTCACATTTTTTTAGACTAAAAGGATTGAAAAAATGGCCCATCTACCATTTAGACAATTTGAAATTGAAATTTTTTTCTCGAATTTTGTAACATTTGGGTAAATGTTAAAGAGTACCTATTCTAAAAATAACAGTTGCCCAAAAAGCAGTGGCGTATTCACAAATTGGACCCTTTATGCGACAATAAAATGTTTCTTGGGCCAACCGTTTTTTTTTCTAAAAAAAAATTGTGTGCTTGAATATATTTTCCTACTAGTACTAACACATAATGTATCCCATTATACATACAAGGTTTAAACTCTGTACCATTAGCCACTAAAAATTATAAAACGTAATATCAACGAAATTTGTATATTTTAGCCCTCCTGTTTTTGTTGGATTGCCCCTTTTTACAAAACACAGACGTTTTGTTTCTATTCCCGTTTCAAAATATCTGTTAAAAGCGCCGGTTACTTTCGTAGTCATATTAAATGTCTATTGTGCAGTTATACATTATATATAAATATATATATATATATATATATATATATATATATATATATATATATATATATATATATATATATATATATATATATATATATAATCAGATTTAAAGTTACAGATAGTAGAAATAGCCGCCTTACATCACTAATATTTTGTGTATACCTTACAAAACTGAGAAAGGCGATTTCTTATCAATTTTCTTTGTTTTTTCGTGTCGTTAAAAATTTACATATAAATTAAAAAGTATTTTCATTTTATCATAGACCCAGAGTTATCCTGATGTAAAAGACAACAAAACCCAATTGACAGCGAAGAGAAGATAATGAAAACATCTCGAAAAATGTTGCGTCTAACAAGATCAACGTTAACATAATTTAATTTTCCACATCAAAAATTCTATTCCAATATGAATCAGCTTTTTCAGAAAATTAAAGGAAAATTCGCTGCGTAAAGGGTTTGTTATTCGTTTGTAAGTAATAAGGCTTAGTGAAAGTTAAAATTTATTTTATAAAAATGCAAATAACGAGATTGAATTTTTTTTAAGGTGATCAATTTGTTAAAATTTAAATTGGTAATTTAAAGGGAGAATTGAGCCTGGAATAAAAAAATTGCTTATTATATTTTTTAAGAGTTTATATATATTTTTAATAATTGACAAAGTTAGTCTAGCACACTGAGAAAAAAGCTAATTATTCCTTATAAGAATTCTTAAACTCTTTATGCAACTGTTTAATACTATATGGGACAGCAACGCGCTTTGCTGCTTCAATACAACACAAATTGCTAGACCGTCTTACTGTGGTAGCAATATGGCGACTTAGTCAGTAAAAAATTGAGAGCATAACTAAAGTACAGCTGTGCAATAGCCACTAAAATTCCGTTGTATAGTCGTTATAATACGAAATAGCAGCTTGTATAACCCCATTTTTTTGGGCTAACGAAACTGTGTCGTATGCTGTATGCATTTAAGTAGTAAAGGTTGATGCTCCCCGAGTCTCCGCATGCGCAGTAGGGTCGACCTTGAACGCCCAGGTGTGCTATTGTTATTTGGCCTTGATATGCGCAGGTGTTATTCCAAGGTCAAGGTCAAGAACTTGGCCTTGAACGCGAGCAGATGTTTCTTTGTTTGGTGATGACCAGGTGTACGACGCTTATTTCAAGGTTACATTTGCTTGGCCTTGAACGCGAGCAGATGTTTCTTTGTTTGGTGATGACCAGGTGGACGACGCTTATTTCAAGGTTACATTTGCGGTGCACATTTTCAATGAATGCGAGCAGATGTTTCTTTGTTTGGTGATGACCAGGTGGATGACGCTTATTTCAAGGTTACATTTGTGATGTTAGTTTACCTTGAGTTATTACTGGGGTGTAACATGTTTTGGTATGAAGATCGAGTGGGGGGTCTAAATGTGGATCGGTATAAATGAGGGTAGGGGGGGTTAAATTTTAGTATAGAACATTGTGTTGAGTAAAACGGTTCAAGCAAGTTAATTTGAAAGTCATGGCGTACGTGTGTGAAAATTGTGGTAAATCATTTACTCGGAGTTATAATATGTTACGACATAAACGAGAATCGTGCGTAGCACGATTTGAAAATATGCATGGTGGAAAACAGCGAAAAGTTGACGATGGGGCATCAACATCCGAGGTGCGTACTTGCACTTGCTGCAATATAACCATACCAGCAAATCGAATGGCAGCTCATCAAAGAACAATACACCATAAAAGTAATGCATGTTCACCAATATCAGCTGGTGTTGAGCTAGTGTCCAGTGCTTTTAGAAATAGGATTGCCACATACCGTATATCAAGTGATAATGAACATACTGACTATTCATTATTTTTTGATGAAATTAAAGCAAAAGTGTTAGAGGTAGTAAGTGACCTAGTAAGAGTGCGTTGTGCTTTGAAAGTTAATATGGTGGTTGTTGGTCGGTATCTGTTACCAACACAAGATAATATGTACAGTGACAAGTCATTTAATACACGCAATGAAATTGTTACTTCAGGAAGCGATTTGGAAGAAATATATCAATCATTAGTGGAAGCCATGAAGACTCAATCGACTGAGTTTCAGGAAAAAGATTCAGGTATGTTATAAATTAACGACTAAAAATAAAATAAATACTTATGTCAATCTTTTTGTGTTTTCGTAGGTTGGGCTCTGGAAAAAATTCTATACCTGGAAGTAAATGTCAATGAATATAAACCTTTTGGTGGATCTTCATATATAAAGCTACCCCGTTTCATCGAATTGAAAAAAGCCATCATCAATGTGATTAATCAAGATGAGTGTTGTTTTGCGTGGTCAATCGTGTCTGCTTTGTGCCCCACCACTAGAATGGCATCACAGATTCGATCTTATCCACACTATTCAAGAGTGCTGAATTTTACAGGTATAGACTTTCCAGTAAAGTTGCGTGATATATCAAAATTTGAAGAAATGAATAATATTTCAGTTAACGTTTATGGTTTGCAAAAAATTTTCGAAAATAATATGTTAAAGTACGAAGTTGTCGGTCCATTAAGGTATTCGGGTAGAAAACTTAACAGACATGTCAACTTGTTGTTAATAACAAAGGATTGTAGTATTAAAGATGATGATGAACATATTTGTGATACGCGTTGTTCTAAAAGTCATTATTGTTGGATAAAAGACTTATCGAAATTATGTTCCAGTCAAATTACATCGCGTAGAGATAAAATGTATTTTTGTGATGGTTGTTTGATATATTTTAGTTCACAATCATCTTTGATATTACACCAAAAAAATGACTGTAACCACAAATATTCATTAACACCATCACTAAATTTAAAAATAGATAAATTTGGAAGGAGTGTAAGTGAAAATATATTAAAATTTGAAAACATAGAAAAGCAAATGCGTGTACCGTTTGTTGTTTACGCGGATTTCGAATCGGTGCTTAAACCACTGGATACAGTGGAACCAAATCCCACAAATTCTTACTTAGTCAAAAGCATCAAACATGAACCGTATTCTTTTGCGTATTTAATAAAGTGCTCCTTTGACGATTCGATTTCAAAATTTGAGCTCTACCGGGGAAACGACGCAGCTCAGGTTTTCGTTTCGCGACTTGAAAGTGATTTAAGATCTCTTTACAATACATACTTAAGAGATATAAGAGCAATGGAAACTTTAACGGCTGACCAAATAGCGGAGTTCAATAATGCCACAAAATGTGGTATATGTGAACGACCTTTTGAAAATAATAATTGTAAAGTAAAGGACCACTGTCACATAACTGGGAAAAAAAGACCTGGTGCTGCTCATTCGATTTGCAATTTAAATTATAAGTTACCCAATTTTATTCCAATTATATTTCATAACTTGAGCGGGTACGATTGCCACATGTTTATTAAAGAGTTGTGTCGTCACGGAGACAAGATCGATGTTTTAGCTCAAAGCAAGGAAAAGTATATTTCGTTTACGAAAAGTATTTACGTTCACGATTATGTCGATAATAAAAGTGGGGCAATAAAGAAAAAATATGTGAAATTGCGGTTCATCGATAGTTTTAAATTTCTATCAACTTCGCTGGAAAATTTGGGTAATGGATTAGCTGTGGGTAGTTTCAGGGAAACAGGAAAATATTTTTCTGATAATGAGCAGTTTAATTTAATGCGCAAAAAAGGTGTTTTTCCCTATAGTTTTGTCGATTCAATGGAGAAAATGAACCATCCAACTTTACCCACAAAAAATCAGTTTTATGATAGTTTGTCAGAGGAGCACATTAGCGATGAAGATTATGACAGAGCTAAAAAGGTGTGGGACACATTTAATTGTAAGAATTTGGGGGACTATTCGGATTTATATTTGAAATCTGATGTTTTATTATTAACCGATGTTTTTGAACAGTTTCGCGATACTTGTTTAGAAACGTATAAACTGGATCCAGCACAGTACCATACCCTTCCAAGTTATTCGTTTGATTGTATGTTGCGTATTTCTAAGGTAGAGTTAGAGCTATTGACTGATATCGACATGGTTCATTTTTTCAAAAAAGGTATTCGAGGCGGTATAAGTCAGTGTTCAGAAAGGATGCACGCTGCCAACAACATATATGTACCAAACTACGATCCTAACGAACCATCATCTTTCATTGTTTATCTTGATGCAACAAATCTGTACGGTCATAGTATGTCGCAAGCATTACCATTTGGCGGCTTTAGATGGTTATCAGAGCATGAAATTTTAAATTTAAATATTATGGATGTGGATGATAGTGGTCCAGAAGGATACGTTTTGGAAGTTGACGTTCATTATCCGGATACGCTATATGATGACCATTCCGACTTACCCTTTTTAGTTGAAAATATTGTACCACCCACGGAATCGGCAAAATTTTCAAAGTTAATTCCGAATTTAAACGATAAAAAGAAATATATCATTCATTACCGAACATTAAAACAAGCAATCAATAACGGCCTAATGGTAATGCAAACACACAGAATTTTAAAATTTAATCAATCCCCGTGGTTAAAGACATATATCGACTTAAATACAGATTTGCGCAATAGGGCAACAACAAAGTTTGGTAAAGACACTTTTAAATTAATCATTAATGCTGTTTTTGGCAAGACCATGGAAAATGTGGAGAATCGTAATGATATAAAACTAGTTACCCGATGGGAAAATGACAGGAGTAAAATTGGGGCACGAGCATTAATTTCTCGTCCTTATTTTAAAAGTTCAACGGTTTTTAATAAAGAATTCGTTGCCATTCATATGGATCGATTAAAGGTAACTTATAATAAACCAATTTATATCGGATTTTCCATACTGGACATGTCGAAAACAGTAATTTATGATTTTTTCTACTCATTCATTAAAGCAAAATTTGGCAAAAATGCTTCTTTACTGTATACCGACACAGATTCGTTAATATTAAAAGTTTACACCGAAAATTTTTATCGTATAATTGCAGAAAATCCGGATAAATTCGATACATCCAATTATACCGAAGGAAATATTTTTAACATAAAAAAAAGTCAGTCAGTAGTAGGTAGAATGAAGGATGAATTTCCAGGTGATCCAATAATAAGTTTTTATGGTACCGGAGCCAAAGCTTATTACATAAACTCAATCAGTAGCGAAATTAAAAAAGCGAAAGGTATAAAAAAACGTGTAATTGAAAAACAGCTTCACCTGGAAGATTATCGGAATATCGTAGAACGTGGTGGTCAGATATTTCGAAAAATGAAAACCTTTCGAAGTTATAAACACGACGTTTATACCGAAATAATTAATAAAGTTGCTTTATCTCACCACGACGATAAACGTTATATTATACCATCAACAACAAAAACTCTACCTTGGGGGCACCCAGACATAAAGTTTTACGAAACAAACCCTGAAGATAACCTAAATATGTTAATACAAGCTATGCAAAGTTTTTTACCCGAAAATATTAGTTATAATTAGAAAAATGTTGGAAAGCCTGTGTTTTAGAAAAATAAAAAAATATTAACTCCAATGTCACGTAGTTTTATTAACCACTATAGTAATAGCAATAGTTGAAATTGTATAACGCAGGATAGTAAAATACATAGATAATTGTTTCAATAATATGTTGTTTTATTTTACAATATAGTAATAAAGTTACAAAAATAAAAATTAATTAATGTCTGGCTTATAAACTTCTCGTAGCATCCATTGTCTTCTCAACATATCAGATCTGCTAATCGGCCCTCGTCGACACATCAGCGTTCCACAGTAATGACACTTAACAATCCTTACTCTCAACAATTCAATGTAACTGTAAGATTGCATGTGGTCAGTCCAAATATATACTTCTCTTTTACAATTATAGCAAACAGCAGAAATTATTATTTGTGCTCCTGAAAAAGTCTCAGCTGGACGACTGTTATCTTGATCTGCGGGCAACATTATAGTTTCTGATAATAGGCATCGAAGGAAAGAGAGTGTCTATAAATATGGGTTGTCTGGGTCATATAACCTTGAGAGCACAAACAATAACAGAAGTAAGGACACACGATTACCTTGAAAATATGTCCTTGAATCGCTGTTTAGCCGTAGAACGCAACCTTGTAAGTTGAATGAACTTGTTTGGCCTCCAAAGCATCAACCGTCAGATAGAGTGGGGGAGTTTATGGTGGGGTGATAAGTATAAATTTGGTTTGCTAGGCAGAGCATTTCATAGTTCGCTAGAACAGTTCGCCAAGTAAATACATTTGTCAGTTTAGTGCAGTGAGTTAGTTAGAAAAATGAATTCCGGTAGTGAGTCATTGTTAAATGCGTTTAACTTGGATGGAAGTATCCAAGCAGAGTTGATGGGGCAGGACGTTATTGACCTGCTGACCCCGGGTGTGTTTGACGAGTGGCACAATGACGACGTGCTAAACACTGCGTTTGTGGAAGAAGAGAATGTGGGTGAAGAGAATGTGGGTGAAAAAAAAGTAGCTTCGGCGGTTGATTACGTCAACAACTGGACGGAGAAGGACGGCGGGCGCATCAATATCATAAGTGATGTGGTGGTAAAGAAGGCGAGGCGGCAACCCACTACGAAGTTGGAAAAGCTGCTGAAATTGCCAAAGACAGCCGGCAGCAATAAAAGTCAATTTTATGCAGCTATGGAGGGTGAACAGAAGAAGAAGAAGAAATTCGTGTTCAAGCGACCAACAGTGCCAGTCCAATACCCCGATTTTTTGGAGACGTCACAACCACCGAAGCCTCTGTCACCGGTCGTCATAATTAATGAAGGCCCAAACTCGACAACGCCCGAGCCGCCGCAGTCCATGCCTCCGATGGTGTTGGTGGCCGACGCTGACGAAAAATCGCCGATCGCGGGTGCACCACTATCACCAACAATAGGACGTGGGAAGTGCCGCAAACCGGTCAAGATGCGATGCAAGCGATCGTACGAGGAATCGCAGCAGTCAACAACAACTGCTGAAGAGCCGGACTGGTTGAACGAGTTTTCGGCGAGCCAAAAGTGCGTCTTCTCCGCGGCGTATAGTGCTAGGGAAATACTACTACGAGAACTAAAAAAGTGTGATAGTGATGAGGTGGACTTTGAAAGACAAATGAATGAACTGCGGGTGAAAATGGAGGAAAATAAAAGGACAAGAGAGAAGTGCGTTAAAAGACTCGAAGCAATAAATAATTTAACGTATAAGAAGTAGTTTTAGAATTTTATTGTAAATATAGAGTTAAGTTATTTTTGTAATAGTAATGTATATATATATATAAGTAAAAGAAAATGTTTTTGTATATATGATAATAAAAAAAAGTTAAATGAAACAATATTTTTTATTTCTAAAATAAGTATACGGAAGTTACACACAAAAATAGTGTAAAAATGCAAAATAGAAAAAACGAATAGACGGAAAATGTAGGGCCGTAACTTTAGGTGTGTAATCGTTAGATGCACACAACTTAAGTATGCGATAAAGTGTTATGTCTGTGAAGAGAGGCTACCCGTTACAATGCCCAAAAACATGCATCTTATTTGTAATAAAATGTGAATTTTACTACAAGTAAGATAATAGACCAAACTCTCAGCTTTTCGTAGAGAACTTACTAGAAATTTAGCTAGTTCTAACGTACGGTAAGAACGTACATGTCTTTACAGAGTAACACAATATTTTCCAAAAGAAATTAATTCTTGAGAAATATCATGTTACATGAGATGTGACATGAATCAACTACAAACTACGATCAAATATTTTGTAGTCCTGAAAAGGACTGATTTTGTCGGGGTAGGTCGGGGCGGGCATGGTTCCGGGATCAGTTGGTGGAATCCGCTGGACCATCTTCATCCTGATGGTCCGTGATCCACCAAGTGGATGAATCGGCCGGACCGTCATGATCTTCCGGCGGCGGTGGTGGTACCCAATCGGTACTGGAGTCCGGCTCCATCTCGTCAGCCGACAACTCTGCATCGTCGTTGGGCAGTTCGACTCCCCAATCGAACTCAGGTTCTTCGAGTGGTCGCAGATCATCCTCGTCCCACTCGATAGCATCCAATATGCCCTGCTCTATGTCGTCAAAGTCATCAAAGACTTGTTCGTCGACTTCGTTCATGTCGACCGTCTCGTCGCTCCAAATCGACGAACCACGACTTAATGGACGTTCAGGATTCATATTTAGATCTGGTAACTATCAGATTTAAAAATGAAGTGATTCTGTGACTCGCTCGCAACCGCTTAAATAGAGATAATCTACCCCCTCCACCACTCCATCCCCACCTTTTCACCTCTAACAAACTAGAGTTTATTATACAAATGCCCTCCATCCAAAAATGATACTGTCGGACTTCACTGTCGAAAACTGCTTTTAGTTCTCAAAAATGGTGTAATTGTGTTCTGGAAATGTGACCGACAAAGAAACTTATACTCGATCCGTCTGGACTTACATAATTTCTATCTAATGTCACAGATGTCGTGACATTAGATAAATACAAGTAAGATCAAAATATCCTGTCATCCTGAAAAGGACGGATTTTGCAAGGAAAATTATACTCGATCCAACTGGACTTATATAATTTTCTATCTAACACCACATATACTATGGCATTAGGTAACTAAAACTACGATGAAACATTCTGTGGCCCTGAAAAGGACCGTTTTTCACGGGATATCTTATTTGTAATCAGGCTCGATTACAAATAAGGCACGCACTCTGATGTTGTAGAGTACCAAGAGCTACTCCACAACCTTTGCAGTTCGGTATGTGCGCGCGACTACCGAAATCTTGGGTTACATGACCACTGAAGAATTGGTCACCAGCCGACTTGTTTTCCAAGTCGGCATAGCAGCCAATACACCACTCGTCATTACCCACCTTCACCAGGTTTAAGGTCTTGCACACCCGGCGGGATCGGACGGGGAAAACTTTCCTCTGTCTTAGAGCCCAATTATCCAAATTCCTAGGAGTATCATCGCTTAAGTATCCATCATCATCTGATGATGCCATGTTGAGATGAGCGAATGTAATGAAGTAAGCAGTCGAGCCGAGCTGCTTTTAAAGAGCTCAGCTTCCCCCACCACAACCCACCCCCACCCCTACCACCCCCAGTGTAGCATAGCGGATTGATTTAAAGTATTTTTAGCATTTTTAAAATTTGAAAATAATGAAAAATAAAGATTTTTGATTTTTCACCATTTTCATCAATTTTTTTAAGGCATTTCCCGACCATCTACGGCAAAAGTGGAAAGCACAAAAGATTTTGATTAATTTGAACTATTTTTTGACATTTTTTAAATTTCGAAAAAATAAGAAATAAAGATTTTCAATTTTTTTAGCATTTTCATAATTTTTTCTAAGGCATTTCCCGACATTTTATGAAAAACTTGAATAAGACTAATATGTTTCTTTTACTGCCCTTAACCCATTTCTGAGGTTATTTCTTAAAAATTCCAAAAAATTAGCGGGGTAATAGCTACTGCGCAGGCTTTGAGACTTAAAAAAAAAAAACCTCCAAGTCGTGACGTTCCATACCAAATTAAATTTTGAAAAGTCGTTTCCTATCACAAAACGTTTACTCTACAATGTTTTCCTATAACTTTTTTCGATCTGAGCTACACTTCTCCCGTTATTCCTGAGCAAACCTGATCAAACCCCATAATTCTTGAAATTTTGATTAGTCTGATCATTTTGATCATAAAAAGTTTTATGTCAAATGTTCTGATATGTCCTTGAACTATCAAATAATAATAATAATATTAATAACAAAATTCTTATTATTTGTATTGGCTAAACAAACCCAAGCAAACCTGAGCAAACCCACAAGTTATGTGCTTGTTGTCATTGCTTTGATCCGAAATAAAAATATTTTTGTTATATAAGGGTTAATGTGGTTGCTTTTTTTGTTACAAATATACAAAAATAAAAATCTTAGTGGGCCGACAAATATCGATTTTTAGTTCCAAAAATATACGTCTCGGAAATAACTAAATGGATACAATTTTTAAGTTAGAAAAATAACAATTTTAACGGATTTTGGACCTTTAACTTAAAATAAGTTTTAGACACTTCTAGGTAAATTATCGAAAAGAGTTATGCAAAAATGTCAACGTCTATTTTTAAACGTCCTGAAACTGTCATCCTTGGTCATCTTTGCATTTTTCACCGATTCAGTGTCAAACACAAAGTGACTAAGAATATCTAAACTACGATCAAATCTTTTGTGGCCCTGAAAAGGACCGTTTTCGCGGTGGGTTGGGTTAGAGAGGGAAACCTAGAGTGGTTGTTCCCCTCTCGCGATCTGAACCGATCGCGGTGCGGCGCGCCGTCTTCGTGCCTCCAGTCGCGTGCTGCGACGGCTCCGACGGCGCTCCGTGAGCTCTTGTAAGAGAGCCTCCCTTTCTTCCGGACCCAGCAGCATCTGGGGTCCTTTCACCACTTCCACCGGCTCTGTTGGAGCCGGCTCCGGTGGTGGCGGCGGTCTTGGAATCGGCTGTACGATCGCCGTTGGCTTATTCGCGTTTTTTAAACGCCAAGCCTCCCAAAACTCACTTATTTTGGACTCCCTTGTCGTCCTTAACATCAGCCTGTCCCACTTCATGGCTGGTTGAGAAATGAAAATTGTGATGGCTGCTCCCGCTTTTAAAAGCATTTAGGATGGTGGGGGGTGAGAGTGGGGGTGAGAGTGGGGCTAAACGGTTCTAACATATCCTTTCAGAGTAACAAAATATTTCCTATAGAATAGATTTCTTGTTCGAAATATTTTGTTACACTGAAAGGATACGTCTGTTTTTGTCATACTTAAGAGCAGGTTTGCCAACGTTCTATGTGAAACGACAAAAATTCTGATGTATCTTTTTGAGCGTATCAACCCAGAGTGAATTTATTTTTTTAAATATGTTTCTTGATAGAAAGTTATGTCACTTTGAATAACTAGAGGCATATGCGTTCTTATCATACATAAAAACTACAAGCTAAATCTTGCAAATGCTCTTTCTCTCACTATCTATGTATGATTTAAACACATAATGCATCTCTCACCCAAAGTAACACAATTTTTCCTTCGAGAAATATCTTCCTTAGGAAACATAGTGTTTAACTACAAACTACGATCAAATATTCTGTAGTCCTGAAAAGGACTGATTTTGTCAGGGGGCAGGCAGGGTTGTTATTTGAGGGTCCTTATTTGTAATAGGAATTTAAGTCCTATTGCAAATAAGGCATGAGTTCCGGTGAGTGACTGTAAACAGTCTCTCCCGACACCGACGACACCTCGAGTAGTTCTGCATACGCTCACATCGTGCCCCCACTGTGAAATGGCACGATATGAATCTACCACCTATCTGACCCCTAAATCCTGTGTAGCAGTGCATACAATAGATGAGGTGGGGTCCAACTTTTACATAGCAGTGCCAGATGCAATACCTAGGTCTAAACCTACGCGTATTGCGTACACCCCTATGTTGCGCATTATGTGCGATTGCCTGATCGTCATCGCTGGAATAACCATTATCCGAGCTTGATGACATCTTGGCTTCGAGTGAATCTCATTTTCTAAATCACGTCTTATATACATTCTTTCCCCACCCCTCTCCTAAATTTCTCTCTATTCTTCACCTCATAACCTTATTTACCCAAGCCCCACCTTTGAAGTATTAAAATAAGCCTCAAATATGTCGTATGTAGTAAAAATAAAACTGAAATGTGTCGTTTATAAGTTTATTTTAAATATGTAAAGTACATAATTTGGAGAATTACACAACTTCAAACTAATGTATTGATTTGTTAGTAACAGAACCATTAAGTATATTGTAGCTAAAAAATGCATCGTGAATAACTAACGCGTACACTTTAATGTCTTTAGGAAATTTACTTTTGCGTGTTTCGAACTCCAATTTCACGTCCACTGTGGACGTCCTAACGGCTTCTGGTTGGTGACTGCAATCGATTACGAATAACGGATTTTGCAGATAGTCGGCAAAACTCATCATAGGATCGCTCAGTTCTCGCTGGTAGTAGCTAGCTTGAAAATTCTCATAATTATAATAGGCTGCGGCATACAGTTTCTTTGAAAAATCTAAATTCCATCTTTCGTACGGAAATACGGCAGAGTTCAGATAGAGCCTAATATCACTTATATCGGCCGTTGTAAATTGTGTGCTATCTTTTGCTCTGTTGTCGGAAGAGCTAGTTGGTTGAAAACCGATAATCAAATATCTCGGTTTTTCGAGACTCGTGCTAGTTCTTAAGGCCCATACGTCTGACGATGTTTCTCTCAAAGAAGGTAGCTCGTAAAGATCCCATTTACGGTAAGCCATTGGAACGTTTGCGTTACTGCCACCTTTATTCATGCGTGATAATATCTTTAACTTCTGTCGATCGTCTGGAATAATGTGACGAATTTTCCATTCAATTTTTTCAATTGAAATGTCTGCATCTACTTCGCCGATATAGCAATTGTTGAAAGTGCGGGCGATAATTAAAATCAACTCTTGCTTGACGTTAAAAATACCCTTTGAATAATCCTCTGCGAAACCCATGAGATATTTTAGAGGAAGCTTGCCGGAGAACACGTTACTTGTGGAATCTAGTATACCTTGATTTGCTTCGTCTAGACCCCATCCACATGCCATGAGAGCTCTATTTTGTGCGGCACCCAATGACACCATAGTTTTCATCGTTGTAGTAATTCCGGGTTTCCGAACGACGGCAACTTGCTCCCCTCCCATTTCATAACGACATTCGTCGAATAGAAAGGCGATGGCATTATTTGATAGATAACATTTCTTACTAACATCTTTGGGTTTAAATGTTCCTTCGATGTAAATGTAACTATCCGATATATCCAAAATGATATCTTGAAAGTGTACAGGTATACGAATTTCATCGGAATTGCGGAATGTTGGAGAACCGTAAGGTTTATATGTGTGTTCTTGAAAACTAATAATGGAGTTATCAAAAATGGGTTCGGTAAAAACTTCGATTTTGTCACTGCTAGCGGCCATCATTTTCTAATTTTTCTCACTTTCAAACCGATCGATTGTAGAAATTTGCAATCTTTCACGGAGAGCTGGCGATTGCTGTGCAGATGTGTTTTCGATCGTCCGTCTGACTTGCGAATGAACCTTGACTGTGTTGTCTGCTTACTTTTATGTCGTTTAACTGAATCTTGAATTGTTGACAGCTTATGCAGTTGACGGTTAAAGCAAAAACCCATTATACGATTTTTTTCAACTCTAGTTTAACTATTATTTTCTCACCTCGAAAATCGATCAAATCACCGCTATCGTCCAAGATGCGTAGAGTAATGTTGTCGATAAACTGACGACCATCCGGCATTATCGGCATATAAATATTATTTTGCGGTTCTTTAGAGATTTTGTAACCGGGTTCGACGTCAATATCAAATTCAAATAACGTATGACTTTCCAAAGAATTCAGGTATGCTCCGGAAATTATATTACAATCCACACGTACGATGCGCACTTTCATTATGTCCACGATGGTACTTGATTCGTGTCTTTGTCCACCTTGCAGCAACACAGAGCCAAATCCGAGCACTTTGCCGATACTATTGCTACCTCGGAAATCGATGCTATATTTTGACTTTAGCTCACATTTTAACGTATTATTATTGGCTGTTAATGAAAATAAATCGGCACCAACTTCATTGCATGACTCTTTTAAAGCGGTGTACATGGCTTTTGCTATTTCATTAATTTCGTAAGCTCCTGGTGGAATCCTTAAATGCTTTGGTATAGCTGTTTTCAAATGGCTGAATGAATTATTGCTTTCGTCGATATTAAAAATCGAATTATATGTGTAAAATCCCAGCAGTGCAACTCCATATTTGCTTGTTGTATTTAACTCGATGGGTGGGTAAAAATCCGCACTTAAGACACTTGAATGTCCTGTTAGAGTGAATGTGTAAGACATGACTGACCACGAAACTATTTGTGTAGCTATTTTATTGCTGTTTGCAACAGTTAAATGGATTTAAGCTGAAGCGTTGCTTTATTCCTTTGGACGTTTTTAAACTGTTTTCTGCCTTTATATTCACATCGTTAATTTTGCAATAACAACAAAATATTTTTTTTGGTATCGGTCCATCGCCCTCGTCCGAATCTGAATTATTGCTATTATAATGTTCGAAACAGTATTGATATTTCAATATATCGACGTCACTTTTTAGGTGATTAGGTAACCTATCCCAAACTAGTGCTATTTCATTTGGAGCTAATGCGATCAACACTTCTTTGGGCGTATTTTCTAACTGTTCAGCTGTCATTTTTTGTAATCCTCCGACTTCACGATATGCTTTAAGTGATAGCAACATTTTGGTGTAGTTGTCACGTTCCATTTGGGGTGTCAAAGACATACTTTTTTATGATTGTAAAAGAAACTTCAAACACAAATGTCCACACCAGACTGTTCCAAATTCTTGTTGACGGTCGTATGTATAGTAAATTTTCTTCGTCGCTTCGGAACCCATCTGCAGATATCGTACCAATTCCATAGGTGGGGGTAAATCACCGAAACTATCGTAGTATGTTACATCAGAATTGCTTTTTCTATATGCTACCCAATGAGTCCCTACACCCGACATACTATCCAAATTTATAATGGCGGCCTCATAACGTTTGGGACCGCGTACAGGTAATGAATCTCTCATATATACGCCTCGAAAGTGTGGTATTTTCATTTTTAAGGCGTACTTTTCTATATCAATATTGGATAGTGGTCTTTGAGGTAGGGATTCTATTAGTTTTTTGATTTCTTATTTTTGCTGTTGTTTATAAATAATCCCAAACCTGTGCGATATGGTTTCAAATATAATCCATTTCCTCTTGAACTTAGATGTAAGCCGGTACCTATTTTTTCTGCAGTCGACTTTTTTACTGCTTTTACGGCACGCACGATGCCTGCTGCACCACCTGCTAATGAACCTAAGGCGGATAGTCCTGCAAATATTGGTATTAACGGTAATATCCCCCCAGTCTTCGGAATTGGAATGATTCTAGGCGTGCGAATTTTTCGTTTGCCACCGGCTATTCTTAGGGATTTACGTGCAGCTACTGCAGCTATTTTCGATGCTTTCATGATATTTTTCTCGATAAGTTTTTTCCCACCAGCTTTTAACAATTCTGATCGAACGGGTCGTCTAATAGATGATCCAAAAGCTACTTTGTGTACTCGCTTATGTTTACCGACGCCATTTCCTTTAGTGTGGCGGCGGCGGCGCTGGAAGCGACGTTTACCTCTAGTGGATGCTTTTCTCGATTTTGATGATGATACACCCATACCAAAACGTTGTTTCGCTTTCATAATGTTGGTTACCAACCAAGCTGCAGCTTTTTCACCAGCGCTAGAGTCTTTAGATTTTACTCTTTTCCACGCGCTTTGCTCGAGTTCCTGATCTGCTTGGTGGCGAGCACTTAAATTTTCACTATTACGCAAATAGGCTAAATCGTGTTTTTTGCATGCGACATCCAAAGAATTAATTCCTTGATCTCCTCTTGCCACACGTTTTACTATTTTCGTCCCGGGCCCGCAATACTGATAGCCTGGAATGTGTAACTCGAACGGTAGCCTATTAATTACTGAATTAACAATACCGCTTCCAGTCTTACTTGATAAACGAGACCGTCTACTTCGTCTGACGAGCGACATCTGAATGATAGTTTACGTGAAAGTTCAGTATAAAATATAGATTTTGTTAAGATGCGTATCGTCAATCTTAAACAAAAACTTCCCGTCGATAATCTCGATGTAAAGGTCGGCTCTGGACTAGAACAAAAATTATTTAAAAGACATGGTCCTTTGCTACCGTCATCTATTCGTGGATTATTAATAGGACCTTCAAACTGTGGAAAAACAAATGTTATGATTTCGCTGCTTACTCACCCATCGGGACTGCGTTTCGAAAATGTTTATATCTACTCAAAGTCGCTCTATCAACCAAAATATGAATATTTAAAGACAATTTTATCTCCAATCAAAGGTCTTGGCTACTACGCTTTTAGCGACGCAAATAACATTGTGGAACCGTCAGATGCTAAACCTAATTCAATATTTATTTTTGATGACGTTATGTGTGAGAAACAGGACGTTATAAGATCGTATTTTAGCATGGGACGTCACAAAAATGTGGATGCCTTTTACTTGGCGCAAACGTATTCTCGTGTTCCTAAGCAGCTCGTCCGGGATAATGCCAACTTCATTATTATGTTTAAACAAGATGAGATGAATATGAAACATATATTTTCCGATCACGTTTCACCCGACCTGACGTTTACACAATTTCAAGAGATGTGTGCTAAATGTTGGGATAATAAATATGGTTTTTTAGTTATTGACAAGGATAGTGATGTAAATTCGGGCAGATACCGCAAGGGATTCGATAGTTATATATTCCTATAATAATAACTTGGATAATCATTTCATCGTTGAACGGTGCTTTGAAAGCATCATGAATGAAGAAATCGAATTAAAACGAAAGCTACTGGAAACTACAAATGCGGTTAGAAAAAAATTTAAACAAATTAAAGCAGCTAAAGTGCAGAATGAACATGATTTGGAAAAGTTTTATGAACCAGTTTCTAAACCACTAGAATCTATATCTAAAGCCGTAAAGCAGCAGCAGCAGCAGTACGTAACTAAAAAATCAAGTACTACGACTAAACCACAAAGTCGGAGTAGCAGCAGCAGCAGCTCGGTGGGAATGGCGAAAATGTTTGAAGAACATCCAACAGAAGCGGATTTTGAAACATCTACACCGATTCCTACACCGAAACGTGGAAATCGTGGGTCACTGTTCGAAACCCCTTCCCCTTCAACGATAACATCATCTCACACATCACCACACACATCAAGTGGTAGCAGTTCAGCCGCAAAAACTATTCAAGATTATTTAAATGGATTAAAATTGGAGCCATCTCATTATGATACCGTGTATGGTGTACGCTTTGGTAAAAAAGAAAATAAATCAACAAAATATATTGGCAACTTAGTGGTTCGTTTTCTAACAAACGGAAAGATGGTGTTATACAAGAACAAAACAAACATTGCTGAATTCGATGGAACGGCTGATCTTTACGATTTGATTTTTCTAAAAAATCCACCACTCCTAGGTAATGAAGACGAAATTAATCTAGATGTACTTCGAAAATACCAAACCATTTTGAAATTGACCGATGCGGCATACGACGGTTATGACAAGAAACGTGGTTTAAGAGAAACCCGATGGAGAAAATATTTACGAATCATAAAACCGCTAATTACGGGAACTAAACTGGGTGGTGGTGGTGGTGTAGGAAGAAAAAAAGGCGACAACAAAATCCAACTACCAGCAAAAAAGCGCCTATCGTCGAAATCATCTCAATATGTTTATTGGAATAAACCTAAGGAGTTAGTGGATAGATTACGATTATTGTGGGGGTCAAAAGTAGCTGGACATACCGGACATGATAATGAGATTATGTCAATTATGGAAGAGCTTCGAGAAGAAGGAATAATATATTAAGTTTTGCACGTAGTTGCCATCCTCAGTGTCTGATAAGACGTGGAACCTTATAATATGGATCCTAGCCGAGAAAAAATTAAAGTCGTAAATGAATTACATAGGACAGCAAGGAAAAATTTTGTTAGAAGACGTACAGTCATAAAAGGATATCGAGATTTGTGGCAAATTGATTTGGCGGAAATGCAGCAATATGCTACTGACAATGATGGTTACCGTTACATTGTTGTATGTATAAACTGTTACTCCAAATTCGTGTACACCAAAGCAGTTAAGAATAAGACCGGTGTTGAATTTACGAATGCCATGAAAAGCATCATTGAAGAAGCATCATATGCACCAAACAATTTACAGAGTGATCAAGGAAAGGAATTTTATAATAGCACCTTTCAAGCCCTCATGAAAAAATATAATATAAACCATTATTCCACATATAGCACGAAAAAAGCGGCAATTGTTGAGCGTGTTATAAGAACTTTGAAAAATAAGTTATATAAACAATTCTCGGCTAGAGGTTCTTACAGATGGTTACAAATATTACCAGCTATAACGAAGACCTATAATAACACTAAACACCGCACCATTGGAATGAAGCCTAACAGTGTAAAAGAGGATACCCCTATTAAAGCATATGACTATTTGAAAATTGCTCCGAAGAAAAAAAAATTTCATTTGGGTGACGTTGTTCGCATTAGCAAGTACAAAGGTGTATTTGACAAAGGATATACGCCTTCCTGGTCCACGGAACTGTTTGAAATAGCAAAAGTTAATATTACAAATCCACCCACCTACTTGCTGCAATCATTGGAAGGTCAACCTATTAAAGGATGTTTTTACGAAGCAGAACTGCAAAAGACAGCTAGCCCTGGTGTTTATTTAGTTGAGAAAATTCTTAGAAAACGCAAGAACAATCAAAACGATCAATTGTTTGTAAAATGGTTAGGTTTTCCAAATCAATTTAATTCTTGGATAGACAAATCAGATATTGTATAAATATTATCAAATAGGTTTTACGTTACGTATGTATGCATTATAAATAATAAAAATAAATATTGCTTTTCATAATTATTCGTTTTATTTTCAATTTAACAGTATAATTATGTTTTTAAATAGAACTTTATCTAGGTTGGTTTCCATTTTGGTTTTGTTGGATCCTTTATCTTCGTTGTAGTATACCGTGCAGCATGTGAGTGAATTTGATACATTTTTTCCTTAAGGTACGTAATTTTGGTCTCATCATCTTCAAACATTTTTTGAAAAACCGGTACTAGCACATTACTAAGTATGGTATTTATCTGCGAACCAAGTTGATGAACTTCCGTAAGGACATATTCTTTGGTAGCAGCATCATTATCATTTATCGGTTGGGCAACATTCCTTAATAATTTTCCCTCTATATCAAAATGTCCATCTGAAGTAAGTTTAAATCCGATTCCGGGCAACCCTCGCGATAAGTTGTTACAAACAGGAGTTTTCTGTCGACCAAATTTATCAATTGTGTTGTTAACACGACCCATTTTAAAGTAAAACTAATTCACTCTCTTTATGTTCAGCCTATATATAAATGACATAACTAATAAAAATTCATTTTACAATACACCATGAAGCAAGTAAGATTTGACGAAGAAAGAAATATTATCCACCGTATGTCTGTTTGGTGTTTTGCATATAGACAAGCCAGACAAAGTAATTTTCAGCAACTAATACTTGATAGATATCGTTTTCAAAGGAGAATTGGAAAAATGGATGTAATGCTAGCGAGGATTTTAGAACGGAACCACAGAAATAATATATATCAAGAGCGATTTGTTAATTCAAATGTATGGTGAATAATAAACATATTTAGTACAAAAAGATTTTTATTAAGATTTAAATAATACATACACACTATCATTAGAAAAACGCACTTTTTCACATAAATTTAAAATTACATGACTATCATAAGAAACTTTTACACTATATCTAAATTGTCTCTATTTTTCGGAATTACCAGCGCTGCCCTTCTTGGTCGAATTCCATGGTCTCACTATTATTACGTTCTGATGAACCTCCTCCCCCTACTCCTCCTCCTCCTCCTTCTAAGAAAACAGGACTTTGCGGTGATTCGTTAATTATTTCGAGATCTTCAAAATTGCTTGAAGAAGTCCAGCGCTGCCCTTCTTGACTGAATTCCGGCGTATCGTGATTATTATGTTCTGATGAACCTCCCACTGAGACAGCGAGACTTTGCAGAGATTCACTAGAATTTTCACGAGATATTTGTTGCGGTGATTTCATCCCATGTTTCTTATGGTACTCATTTTGACACCATTCACAGAAACCCATTATTCCACTAATAAATTCCCAATTTTCGCAATTGGCACACATCTGACGACCGTTTACAGAGAATGGGCGAACAACTGCAATTTGACGTTCACTTTTTGGTGACTGCATTTTGAGAAAATAAATTACTATGTAGTATTCTGGAAGTACTGAAATGCAGACTGAAACAAGAAAGTTTTGTGCCTCTATTTGTATCTGTTAGGTGACCTTCAAACCCCTCCACTCTCATATCCCATGTAAAATCGAGGTCACCATACACAGAATAGACTTGTTTCTTTATCTACATGCGCGTAATACGTATACGCTGAATAGCTTTTTCTTGATTCAACAATTTTGAATCGATTTCCTTAAGTCTTTTTGTAACAGATTGCAAAAAATCTTCATTCGCCTCTTCAGCAAGCTTTTTATTCATTTCATTAAGTTCTTTTCTAACATATTCCAAAACATCATTATTCACTAATTCACTAAGTTTTTTAATAATTTCACGCCTTTGTTCAAGAACATATTCCTGATTAGCGGCATCCCCAGGATTCTTTGGTGGTGCTACATTAGTTAAAGATTTCCCTTGTATATCATATTGACCATCATCGGTCAATCTAAATCCAACTCCTGGTTGTCCAACAAGAACAATGTGATTTTGGTCATTAAATTTTTGGCGCCCAAATTTATCAATTGTGTTGTTAACACGACCCATTTTTAGCTTAAACTGATGTGATTTTTGTGAAGGTTGCCTATTTATAAAAAATTAAACAATAATTTAGGTACATAATCATTTATTTAACATCTCATGTTATTATATTATACAATGAATTAAAGATTTTCTTCATCTTCTTGAACACACTCCATCTCGTCATCGCTAACAGTACCCAATGCTTTACTATCAACTTCATTGGTGACTGCTTTATTTCCAAGGTCATCAAGAATAGTGGTATCATCTGCGGGAGCCAAGCCATATTTTCTAGCTAATTCATCGGGTAAATGAGGCACTTCGAATAGGTAGCTTCCCAATTCTTCATTTATCATTCCAGCGCAAAATTCGTCCAGATCAATGGTTCCATATAGGTATTTCTCGCACGTATGTGCTCCAGCCGTGAAATTTACGGCGTCTTTCATATACTTCCTATACTGACTTTCACTAAAACCCACATCGGATTTACCATAATTTGCAAAGTGTAGTATTTCTTCAGCCAGCTCTCTTAATTTACATGATAACCAATTAATGTACATATCTCGATTTTCAATGACAGTAGGGCAGTCACACATCTTAAATAGAAAATAATGGACATGTGATTGTGTGTGAGTGTGTGTTTTTCGATATATACTTAACAAGAACTATTTTATTACATTTTAAATCAACATTAAAATAGCCTAATCAACAATATATTACAAACAACCAAAATTTAACAACGCTCTAGTATTACCTCCAGAGAATACATGTGAGCTTTGCCCCAAATAAGTTAAGGTGTACTGATCACCGGAGTTATTCATCATTTCAATAGTATCCTCTGTCAGAATTTCAGCTACGCGTGATGGTAAAAATGTTTCAAATGTTGCTTGATGTGTTGGATCAAACAATGTGACGATAATGGCTTTTCCAAAACGTGAAGTCAAAGAATTAATTTTTTTTATCATATAAATTTTGCCCACCGTTAATGTAGAGAATTTTCTACGTTCCAGAAATTGAATATCTTGGTTTATCATATTATTAATTTCGGCTATGGTCTGCTTTGAAATGCTCATGATTTAAAATACAATAAAAACAATTACTGTCAAGTACCTTGAATAAACACTTGTAGAACACACCACAAACACAATACTTTATATGCCAAAGCAACAGTTAACGCATACGATGTATGAGTGACAATGAAAGCTATTTTCGAAATGAGCCATATTTATTAGGAAGTAATCCAAGGTCAAGTATTTATTTATGGTGGGAGGAATACATCCGACGACCTCGAAAAATACAAAACAAATGTAACCTTGAAATAAGCGTCGTCCACCTGGTCATCACCAAACAAAGAAACATCTGCTCGCGTTCAAGGCCAAGCAAGAAACAGCTGCTCGCATTCATTGAAAATATGCACCGCAAATGTAACCTTGAAATAAGCATCGTACACCTGGTCATCACCAAACAAAGAAACATCTGCTCGCGTTCAAGGCCAAGTTCTTGACCTTGACCTTGGAATAACACCTGCGCATATCAAGGCCAAATAACAATAGCACACCTGGGCGTTCAAGGTCGACCCTACTGCGCATGCGGAGACTCGGGGAGCATCAACCTTTACTACTCATTTATCTTATTGCCGGTAAAATTTGAGACTGTTACCCTTAACATTCAGTTGTATTAGGACCACTTGTCTTATTGCTGGGGTTATTTAATATTTCGAATTGCAGTTATAGAACTGTTTTATTAGAGTAGCAACATTTTCTCATAGGTATATAGGGTGTTACTAGTGGGTTTCTGTTAGGTGCAAATTATTGGAAAAAACTTTTTATGCAAGACCGAAGTCTTTATAATTATAAATATAGCATATTTTAGAAATAGTCTTAACTATATAGGATCTATTAAAAAAGCGTGATAATAAAAAATCATTTATATTATTAAATTTTTGGTTTCCTCTTAACATTTCAAATTAATTTTGTGAAGTGTCCAATACTTATGTAAGTTCACTTATTTTCAAAATTTAGTCAGTTGACAATTAGTCTGTTTCAGCTTTGAAGTTTCGAAAACGGTTTGAGATATCAGAGATATCAGACTACATAGTACCAGTAGTATTACAAATAGAAAAAAACTTGATACTAGTGGTACTAAGATGTGAAACTTCAATTTGTTTTCCGATAACTGAGTCCATTTTCACATCTCGAGCTATAGGATATCAAAGTTAATTTAAATTTAAGACATTATTCACAAAATTAATTCGGATTTTTTCATAGACCTCGTTCGTATAATTAAGAGTATTTTTAAAATATGGAACACTGATAATTAAAACTTTGGTATAAAAAGATTTCTCTTGTTCCACTGGTTTGCACAAACAACTAAGACAACAACAACAAAAACACAAACCCACTAAGAAGATCACATCACGACATCCCCAATCTGTCGAAATGGCTTCCATTTTGAAGAAATGAAATACGGACACACCGAAACGCAAAAAGCTTATACTTGGTCTCCTCCTAGAACCATACTGAAACGATAAACCGCCGATGGGCAATGATATTGTGCGGAAATGTTAATCCCGCCCTCTTTGGGATTTTAAATAATAACAGATACAAAAAGATTTTTTACAGTTGCATGACAATTTTGCGAAGGTAATAAAGCGTTGGATTATACTTATTAACGTGTAATAGTAAGAAATGAAATTTTTACCCTTATAAGAAAGTTGTATTAGGACTGGACGGAATAAGACAGAATTGTATTGGTAATGCTACTAATGCATACTGTTTATAAATGACGTTCTAGCAGTTCAGAAATTGCTGTAGTTGTTAACCTGTGTTACTACCCCAATAGTTTAGATAATACTGGTTAATAAAAAAATTGTTATCCGTACAAAATAATTCTTAGCAGTACTGTTTTATTAGATCATTTTCCTCAGTGCATGTTGTTTCAAAATAGGAAAAGCTATATTTCTTCAACAAATCATAAATATCTACTTGACGGAATGAAATAATGATAAACATTAATTTTAGCTTTTTTATTGTAATTAAACATGCTCATTTAAATGTAATTAAGATAACGGAATTTCCCAAGCTAATTTTTTATTTGTTAATATCCATCTAAATCCATGTTACAAATCTTCATTCAACTGTATAATCTTATCAGTGACCTACCCAAAAAAAGTTAAGCAGTTGTAAGCCACTTTAGGAATTAAGTTTAATTCTTTTTGATTCCCATGATTTCTTTATTACTGTTTAGGAGAGCGATTAACTTGTCTCGCAAGAGAATATGTCAATACAAATTATATTATTATTTTTATTATTTAATTACTTGGGTCTGAATTAGAGAATAATAAAAAGATTCTCATTATCACTGTTTTATTATTATGTCAGGTTATACTACTAATGTTCATAAATTTTTCAAGCTGTTCTACTTTTTTTTTATTACAAACCGCAAAAAAATAAACTGAGTTTCTTATTAGACCTGCAACATAAATGCATTAGCAGAAACGAGCGGCTCTGTCGGGTTTCCTTTGTAACAACACACATTTCTAGGTCAGTTAGTATATTTTTTTAACTAGAAATATGCCGCGTGTTGGTAATAAAGACTTACTTTTAGACCTGCACAGTTTATTACCTGCACCAGCAGTGTCCAATTTATAGGCGAAAAAGTACGGTTGTAGGTACGCATTTGATGCCAGAGAAAATTTAAAAAGTCGATCAATTTAAAGCATGCGCATTGCCCACCAACGATTTCTCTCAGCTGCTAGTGGATGACAACTACATGACTATAGCCGGGTTGAAGCCATTTGCATTTTTGTTTGACAAGCAGTAGTGAGTACCGTAGCTTGGTTCTGTTTACGTTAAGTACGATCATGTTTATAGCCAGGCGAGCGTTCTGCAATGCGCACGCCCCTATAATGATTGATGTTTGCAGTTTCAGCTACGTAAATTTTGCTGGTCTACAAAAAAATGTGCCTATGATAGATAACTTAAACTTTAAACTAATCTCCTTTGATTCAACTTTTATGGTAAGATCGTCAGAAAAATCCTTCCACCGAAGAATATAGGATGGACACAGGCGGACAGGACAGAGCAAATTGTCAAAATAATGAAGTAGTCCATATCTTTTAGATCAAGGTAGAAACAAGCAATTAATTGGTTTGCATTACTAAGTATATGTCTCTTGTACTCAGTGCAATAGGCAGTCATTTTTTGAGGTGATTGAAGGTTAAAATTTTGACGCTGAATTTAAGAAACGTAATCTAAGTTTTTCTATACATACTCGTATATTAAACAAAATGGGTGCCTCAAAATTTTAAATCTCTTAAGCAGTATGAGCTAATACCGAGGTTAATACGCTATCCAAACAATACAAAATAGATCCAAAGCAACACCAAGCAGACCACGACAATATTGTAAGGAATACAAATATAATTTCAAAAATTCTACCTAAGAAAAAAACAAGAAAAAAAAACAACATATACTCGTAAAGGACGGTGGCTAGTTACATCGCGAATATTGACAAAAATAACAATTATTAACCCTAATTCACAAAAAAAGTAATACAACAAATTGTGACGAGTTAATTTGGTTACCAGTCACGAAGAGCCTTATTTTATTTTTAAAACTGAGAGGTGTACAGTCAAAGTTTATATCAGATGGTAACCTATTAAAAAGTCCGAGAAAAAGTCCAATTCATCGGCTCGTTTCTACCAATGTTTTGCCACTGTTAACCAAAAATCAGTGTATCAATCTAGTTACCAAGCAGAAACCCTGAAAGGAAATTCAGTAATCTCAACAGCTCTGCGCGACTGATACAACCTGTCACAACTATAGTTGTGCTTTTGACCGGTAAACAACTTTTTGGTCAATAAGGAATATGCACATGTTTTTTTTATTGCATAAATCGTCTTAGGAAGTCATTACAAACCCAAAAAAAATTATTTTAAAGAAAATTACTGGGAAATTTTTTTGACGTAACAACAATCGAATTAATTTCGTCTATTTGTAACCACGCGTGCAAAAGCAACCAATGACAACAACATTACAATAATAACAGCCCATATGTCTGTGAAGTTGGCCACCCAAATGCAAAATTTATTAAAAATTAATTGGAGCTTTGAGTTTCTGTGAATAGTTCTAGAGTTCTTTCTATTTTTTTTATTAATAGTTCCGTTAAAATAAAAGTAAAAACACTATTTTGAAAATGGGCTGCTAACTTCACGCAGCCCCCATTATTGCAAAAATATAAGTTTCGCCACAGTGCTTAATAGTTCTAAAGGAGCTCTACAGTTCTTGATGATTTTCGAGGCCAGAACGCTTACCAAAAAAATTGTACCTAATACATGTTTTCTGCTTTCTCAGAAGGAAAAAATTTAACAACAAAATGTCATTATCTTTATGCAGAACTGTAGAACTATGGCAGCACTAACGGGAACTCATGAGTTTTAAACCAGTACTCTTCTTAAAAAATATTTGATGGGGTCCAACTTCACACTTTTTCAAGGGTCAAAAATTTAAGTTATAAACAAAAAAAAATACCATTTTAATTCTACAGAACGGAAGAACTATTCCAGCACTAACGGGAACTCATGAGTTTTAAGCCAGAACTCTTGTTACAACTTAAATTTTTGACCGTTGAAAAAGTGTGAAGTTGGCCTCCATGAAACATTTTTTAAGCGGTTTTTTACGAATAAAATACTCCCCCTAGCGAGAGAAGTGAAAAGCTCAATACAATCTGAATGGGGTGCAAAATTTTGGACGAGATTAGGGCACCTGTATGGCTTAATACGCCACTGGGTCTAGGCCTTAATATCTGCAGAGCCTTGTATTAAAGGTGCGCGCCTTATTCTCTGTAAAACATTTTATAGTGAGGTTGAGCGTTAAATCCCGTTTACTGAATATCGGCTTCTATGTCTTTACAGAATATGGGTAAAAAGTTTAGCTCTGAATACGTGCACAATAGACCACGGACAAGTTAGTACCAGTGTAAATTAAAGAGGAAATATCACAGCGTGATGTTGCAATCAAACGTGGCATACCTATGAGAACCCTGAGAGAAACCATGTTCGGAAAGAATCGGAAAATTGGGTAGAAAATAACTTTGGCGAAAGAACGAGAGGTTGACTGAAAAAATAAAATTATTCGACTAAGTACTTAGCAGACAAAGGTTTTCCACTTCCGCCAAAATCGTTAAAAAGGTCGGTGTTTAGGTATGTATAGGAGAACAATATTAAACACTGTTTTAATCAAGACACTCAACACAACAAGAAATTTCATTCCTTAAGTGGACCTTATTACCTTGCATTACCTTGCAATTACCTTGCAATTACCTTGCATTGTTTCTTATTCTTTAGAAATACAGTTGTACTTATTCATCATTTAAATAAATTCCATGAAAATTCAAAATAATAGGATATAGTTACATCAGACAGGTACCAAAAAAGTTCTTTTCTTGCCGCCATTTAAATGCAGAAAAATAAATAAAATATATTAATAGGTACCTAAGTACTATTACCTTAAAAATAAATAAATATTTAAAACATACCTGTAAATAAGAAATATTAAACATATAAAGTCATTTCATTTGGTAGACCCAGTATATATCCAACCAACTCAAGAATTTATGTAAGCGCCTACACTATAACTAGTAGTTGTCTCTTCATAACATCGGAAACGACAGCTTTTAAGTAAGTTTTATGAGCGAAGTTTGTAGTGTCATTAAAAAGCTCGACACTGCCAGAATCCCAGCTTAAGCAGATGATAAACAAGAAGTATTTAAAGCTTTAAAAGATCCACTTGAAAACTTCATGAAAGATTAAAATTTTTAATTATAGACATAATGAAACCTCGGACCTGGAAAGCCATGCAACTTTTAATTTTCTGGCTCGGGAGCGTATTTAAAACTCTGGGCTTTCCAACTCTTTTTATTGAAAAAAATGAGCTTTCTTGGCGTTCTTTTTGGTTTACTTTCGAGCTTATTTCATTCTAAGAAAGAATTAATTAGCTATATTTGGTAGGCCTTTATATAATGGTTTCCTGTAATTGAGTTAGTCATTTTTAAACGTGGTGTGGATGGCTCAAAAGTTCGTTTAAAAGTTTTTAAATCTGAACACTTTCAATTTTCTGGTTAGGTACTTCCTATTTTGCTGTGTCTTGCACATATCATTTAAAAATGAGGCAAAATAATTTAATACAGGTGATATCTTAAACCTATTACTATGAAACAAGACCGGTCTAAATTATTATTTTTTGTACTAATTGAAGTCAGGGAGCTAATCATCAAAGTATAGATGATTAAATAATAGAAGTTATTTATTGTTTTGGAAGTTTTGTACAAAAGATTATTAAAATTTTAATTAGAATTTATAATGAAACCGTGGACCAGACGAGCCACGTAATTTTTTAAATATCTGCCCCGTGGGCGAATATTTAAATCTGGAAAGTAATTCAAGCGAACAAGAAGAGAATTTTCTTTATCATATTCTTTGGTTAGGTACTTTGACTAAAAAAATTTAATTAAGTACAGGTTTTTAGTATAAAAATGTCCTTTTCTGATTCTTCTTCATTTGCATGTATAAAAGGCAGATACCTAATACGAAAACAATATGGACTTTATGAAATATTGGTATATAGGTACGCCTGCTTACAGTAAAAATCTTTAACATCTAAATTTAATTATATTTTAATAAATATTAGTTTTTTAAGTTATTTAAGTATAAACCCGTTTATAAAGCTATAAGAAAGTTTACAGCATTGCTTTCATTCTTTCACCAGTTTATCACACTATCACAGTGGATCCTACCACGATACACTTACAAGATCCTACTATAAACCTTTTTAATAAATTTCACACCTTCAGAATTACAAAGCGTTACCAACGTCATTATGATAGGCGTACTACAAATACAGTATGTAGGTACCTCGGTAGGTACTTAGTTCAATAAGTTATGATTTAGAGCTCTATAGCCCTTTTAAACTTAAGGCACATTGAAGAGTGTCGGTATCAACATCACCTTGGTAAATATCAGTATTCTAGAGATTTTTAACCGTACGTCGATTTTTCAAGGATATTTAGAAAAATATGTCGTACCTATGTGAGCTTAAGGTGGTTAAGAGGAATTCTTCCTCGACCGAGGCGGTACCACCCCACACGTCCTCTTAAAGGGCTGGTGAAATCCCTAGGGATGTTTCCAGCTCTGGATGTGTAAGTCGGATTTCCCCAGTACACCCACGGTACATAGTACTTAGACTTCGATCTTCGTGGGCTGCGAGGAGATAAAAAAAATACAAAATTCGCACGCAGTCGGCCATAAAGAATATAATAAGAGAAATTTGCTATTAAACAAGATCAACTTTTTAACATGGTAGCAAATTCTTATGACCTTAGTTCTTCCTGAAAAAACATCGAAAAATGTATAAAGAACCAAATATCCAAACCCTTGACTAAACTGGGTATCTAGATGCACAAAAGAACCCACATTGAAATAATCTAGAAAAACTATTAAAAAGTTGGTACTAATTTGGCCCCACTACAAATACACAAAATGTCTAAGCTGTGTAATTTATTTAACATCAAATAGATATTCAAAAAAATTCAAAGTAAGTGCTTTTTTATCAAAATTTATTGATTGCACTGAATCCAAAACTACAGAAAAAAAAATATGTCTTATTAGAATCAACTTTATGCCAAAAAATTTAAGTAGTATCAAGCGAAAATCATCAGGGTCAAAATTACGTGTATTTTGAAACTGATTCCAAATAACTTGATACGCTATATTTAAAACTAGAACGATAGTAGGTAAAGTAAATGATTGTATTTTATCTAAACAATAAGGGTGTTTGTTGGAAATGAGGTTGACGACTACTTTTTCGAATATGAAGAAAGTCGGAAGAAAGTTTTTTTTTAATTTTTAATGGTAGGTATAAACTCGGGCATAAACTCGGGTATAAATGACATAATGTAAAGATGTCCGATGGTGTTATTTCTGGGATTTCCTGAAATAATTTTTTACTTAAAATCTTTTTCAAAGTTTTTGATATTGTTTTTCATTACTTTTAGAAAAGCTTTAACACGAATACAATTAAAAAAATTGTTGATTGATGGTATTGGTAGGAGATAATATTTACGCAATTACGATTGATTGCGTTTAAAAAGCAATACGTGTTAAGGAGTTTTTGCAACCACTTAGGGCTAAACTTTCCTAAAAAATAGGATTTTTAGCTCGGGTTAGCTCGCTGGGCAGAAGAGCGGTTGTTCTTAAAAATGCTAAACATGTTTATGTACAATATTTTATGAGAACGTCTCGAGATGTTTGAGTTTCAAAAATCCCGCAAATCATTATCAAAAAGTCTTCATTATAATAATAATTATACCAATTTTTCAAACTCAAACCATTAAAGTTCACAAATAAATCTGGTTTTAATAAATTATAATATGAATGCAGATCTGATACCTTATTCATTAAAACCGAAGCATTTAGAAAGTATCTTTTGATAAATTCACAAAAATGGTTACCTACCATGAATTCAGCAGCAATAATAATCCAAAAAATAAACAAAATATAACAAAGTTTCACAAAGTAACCAAAACCACCCACAAAACACTAATTTCAACCAAAAACGTGAATATTTACAAGTCACAAAACAACTAACCAGTGTTTTTTTCCCAGATACTTTCAAACCCTGGAGTCGAAAGTTTTGTTTTGAAAACGAAAGCACGTTAAGCGTGTTTCAGAACGGGAAACGGCACAAGCTCTTCGTCAGAGAAGCGCGACCGGACTGAATCGCAACTCAAAGTTAAAGTGTGGCAACAGTGCTGCTGGCAGTGCGCCGATGGTCGGGGAATTTGGCTTTAAAGACCAAGCAGGAAGGATGGCAGGAACTAATAGATAAAATAATGTAATTTTTTGGATTCCATATATAAGATGTCTTGTATAACTAGCAACATTTTCTCTGCAAAGGGCCGAATTAATTTATTAGTCAATCAAAAGTAATGAAAAACGTTACAAACAACTAAATTTTAATAAATATGTACATATTTTATATTAAACTCAACTAACGAACACGTAACAATCTGATTAAAGGTGGCACTTAGAGAACAATGTAGCTTATTTAATCAAAATAAAAAGAATACTTTTACATCTCAATCATCATCCTGTGTGGGTCGGTATTAGGGGTGTCAATCCCGGAGTCTCGGGATCCCGGGAGTATAAACCGGACTTGAAAATCCCGTGATCGCTTAATATTTTCGGGGTTAGCCTCGAACTATTATTTAGCGACACCGATAGCGATATAGAAGACACTGAAGGTATGGAATAAGGATGGAAATTTTGGAAAAAAGTGTGTTGGTGTCTAGAGTTAGACAAATAGTTCGAACATTTAGAAAATCGCCAACTAAAAATAGTATACTACAAAAGTAACAAAAATGATCAAGGGAAAGAGCTAAAAGTTATATTATATTGCAACCCCACACATCCTCTTAAAGGGCTGGTAAAGTCCCTACTGATGTTTCCAGTTCTGGATGTGTGAGTCGGATTTCCCCGGATAGTACTTAGACTTCGATTTTCGTGGGCTGTCAGAACATAAAAAAAACGAGATGGAGCAGCTTACTTGACATGCTCGAGTGTTTTACACTATTAGAAAATTTCATAAAAAAAAAGATATTATTGATCTAAACATAACACCAATTTTGGATTCAGAAAGTGAGGTTCTCAAAGGTGTTGTAAAAGTTCTCTCACTAATAAAAATTGCAGTTGAAACCCTATGCCGTCGCGATATGGATTTATGTAAAACAGATGCGGCATTGAAGTTCATGTTGAAGGAATTATCCAGAATTAAAACACCACTCATAACGGAACTACAAGAGTCATTGAGAACAAGGATTAAGCAACGCAGAAGCATTTATTCTGACATTCTCTGTTATCTCAAAAATCCCAACATTCTAAACTCTGAACAAGATGACTGCTTCAAATTATCAAATATTTCCCTTATTAAATTTAAATTGGACACACTTTTAATCAGGCTAGACACAAACAACGAAAGTGAAACAGAAATCAGCGACGAAGATGACATTCTCATTACAGAAATTCTAAGAACAGAAGAGAATGAACCATTCAACGTTAAACTGCAAAAAGCATTACTAAAATGTTCAGAGTCATTACAAAAGCAAGCCAGTAATAAGACCCGGATGTCCGCAATCCTTTCTCAACAAGTTGATTTATGTGCAAATGATGGCAGTCGCGGACGTAATGTAATCTTCAAAAAACCTTTGAATTCCTACTAACTATTCAGTCCACAAGCATAGAATCAGAGAGATGTTTCCGTTTCGCAGGAGTTTTCTGCAACAAGATACGTTCAGCCTGAAAGACGAAATTAATACTGGACGCCCTAATATTTTTGCGGTATTTTATTTAAATAAGTATAAATTTATAGGTAAATATATTTTTTGTATTTAGAGTCGTTTAGGTGCTTTTTATTATATTTGAATGTTTAAACTTAATAAATAAAAATTTTAATATTTGAATTCCTTAAAATTTTTTTCGTGAGTAATCCCGGGATCCTGGAATCAGACAACAAAATCTCGAAAATCCCGGGATTAAGAAAACCAGTCGGGATTGACACCCCTAGTCGGTATACATTAATCTGAAAATTTTCTAAGGCAGTCAAAGAAGTTAAATTCAGAACCTTCCTTTTAGTTACCGTTATCAAAAATTTATGCTTTCAGCTCTTTTTTCCATATAAAAGAGACTGTAACGTGACATTACGACGCGACGACGCACATATATAGGTGTCAAAAGCATCAAAAGCATAAATTAATGGGTTGCTATTTTTGTTACAAAACAGAAAAACTACAAGATATAAAGTTAAATACCAATTTTATTTACGAAATAAATGTTAGTACGATTTTTGATATAATCCTTTAACAAATGTATTTGATCTTCTATATTCCTCTTATTAGAACTTCTCATTTCATTGTACAAAACACGTCTTGTTATAAATGTACGATCAGAACCCGATCCTAAAAAAATTGACATAATTAATTTTTAGTTCATCAAAAAACAGTATGTACTATCGATAATCTTGTAATTAAAAAAAATGGCGGAAACTTTTCTACAACTAGACAAGGCAATTTATCACAAAAAAGCAAAACCCGGACTTACTCGGGACCCAAACAAAACATTAGACAAACTATTTGTAACTATCATTTTCGAAGTAAATTTGACTATGCTCAACTTTTTTTTACAGTATTGTTACTGACATTTTAAGTAGTAAGTCACATCCATGTCACATTTCTGTCTGTAATCTGATTGTGTTCATTTAAAGTAATGGTCACATCTCTTCATTTTCCGTAATAGTTACAGCCATGCCAAGTTTCAGTAATACGTAAAGACTAAGTCACAAAGTTAGTGTTGGTTAAAGATATCGGTTGATTAAAATTTAAAATGCCCAGCTTCTCCAACGCTTGTCCGGTCTAATTTGACAACCAAAAGTTTTAAGGTGCGTTTCCTATGGGGCGGCTAACGCACGCGGCTGCCGCACAGCGTTTGACGCCTAGTACTGCTCATTCATGTGGCAATTTAATTTATCCGTTTCTTTTCGAGCGTCAGACGCAAGCGTCAAACACTGTTTGCGACAGACGCTGTGCGGCAGCCGCACAGCCGCCCCATAGGAAACGCACCTTTAAACTGATAAGTGTAAGAACAAGATAACTAAGTTTTGTACTATGAAAAAAATTGCTTATTGCAAGTGTTTTTAAGCAAAATAATAATAATACGTGCTAAAAAAAACAGTAAAAATAATTTGTTTTATATTTCTGTTCATATAAAAATCATAATAATAAAAATTTATATGTTGGTAATGTGGCATTTTCAATATCGTATTTTGCTGAAATTTAATAATTAACACTCAACTAACAAACAAATAACATAATTTAGTGTTAAAAATAATTAATCCTCCTCCCAGTCATTGTCACTAAATTCTTCTTCGCTATAATCGTCTTCGGTATGTAAACTGTACAGATATTACCAATTATTGCACCTTTCTGAAAATTATTACACTTTAAAGCAAGTTGACACAGGGTGACAAAGTTCGACAGGTTAAAAAGGACATAATATATGGGATTAAAATAAAAAAAAAATACCAGACTGATGCGAGGTGTTGCTTTTTTTGCAAGCTTTTCAAAAAGTTCACTTACAAAATCATTTATCAAAAATACTGTAGTTTATAATGCTAATTAATATTTACCAGTCACTAGAAAATAAATTTTAAAATATCTATACCAGTGCACCATATGCACCATTTATCACTAACTCAAATAGTGACTGCAGTCTCTTATAATGGAACACAGGAAATAAATATCGTTGCTAAAGTACAATCAAAATTTAGTTTTAATACATAACCCGCGTACGGCAATTTTTTGACAAGTTTTAGGCCGTCGTATTTCGGCTTGGCGCCCCCTAAACACAAATAATGGTGTACGGATCAAATACCTACCATTATTCTAGTAAATACCTATGACATTATAAAGTTATTTAGCCCTGATCGGTATTTCACCTTTTGTCGTGGTAATTAATTATTTGGTACCAATGTGCGCCGCGGCCGCATATGAAAAAAATGTTGGTTTGGTTTTCATTTTCTGCAGTATTGGCGACTCCAATTAAGGAAGCCAGCTGCAACCAGATGACTTGTAATGGGGAAAAAGGGCATATTTGACGACAAATTTGAAAAACAAATTCCAAATATCACGATAATAAAGACAAAGAGAAAACGAAAACATTCCCCGCTATAGAAGTTAGCAATTCGGATGACGAGGACGCCACGTTCTTAATTGGAGGTAGTTATGCAAAAAAGAATCAAGCGACAACATTCCAATATTTCAGAATTGTAGCTGAACTGATGTCTAAAGGTTGATATTACATTTTGCAGAAAAGAACCAGGTAAAATTGAAAATATATCCCATACAAAAAGTGAACACGAACCATCCCAAAACAAAATATTACATTAAACCATTCTGTAACGTGGTTTTTTCTTTTGAATGCTTAACATTTAGTATGCAGAAAATTTTGCTCTTCCGAAGGACATCAACAAACGTAATATTTTTCAAAAGGCAACTTTGGATTTATAATTTGGGCGTCAATTCTGGTAAAGAGGGAAGAGGTTATTGTTATCCATGGGTAGAAAGAACAGTCAGCAGAGGTGTACAGGAAGCTGCCCCCTGTTTATTGGGACACATCCAGAAGAGGGTGCCTGATGGTGTTACAGACCTGATTTTGTGGAGTGATTCTTGCGGCGGACAAAACCGTAACATCAAAATGGTGCTGATGATTGCATTGAATAGTCTCGTTTCTACGACAGTGTAACCCCTATAATCCGGACAATTAATTGCAAGGGGTTGTCCGGAATAGTGATTTGTCCGGATTACTGAATATAAACCAAATCACATTGTTATGATGTTAAATTTTTAAACCAAACAAAATTAAAATTCGAAGATAATAATTATAAAACGTTTATTGGTCAACATAAAATATATTCTTCACCAAAATGAATAAGTAGGTATTTAAGAAATGAACTTTAAATATAATCTAATTAAAGCCAAAGCTCGTTTCAAGCTCTTTCACCTATTGCCTGTAATAAACTATTATTGACATCAGCTGTAATAAAACCCGGTAAATTTGCAAGAAATGTAAACAAGGCCAGCCCTATAATAAAATAACAGGTAAAGATAATTTAAATATACTCAGTAAAGGGTATGAAGAAAGTTTTTTTTACCTGATTTACTAATTTTGAAATTTGAAATTTAAGTAAGTAATAATTTTCTATTGTACAAATAAATCGAATGACATAAATCAATAAACAATATTTTAATCATTCGTAATTTAACAATATCTTATTTTTTCCAAAATAATTCCGAATTTAAACCACTCCCACTCCCTTTTAGGAATCTTGAAATATGTATTTATACATTTATTGAGGTACTTACCATTTGGTCAAAAGGCAACGAAAGAGCTTGAAACAAGCTTTATTTCGCTTGTTTGTCGAAAATTTAACGTTGTACGTTTTCTTTTTGACATTTTGAAAAAAATGTACTAAACAAAAATAACAGTTTGCCTAGTGCACTTATCGCGAACGTAAATAAAATAAGGCTGCGTGCAGTACATGCAAAATGACAACTGGCTAATGTCAAGTCACCCTGACGCCTGACAGGCTCATACGGAAAAGCAAATAGTTTTTTTATCTTCTGTGCTGTGACCATGTTTTTAAATTTAAGCCCGAAAAATTCACAATGGCACGCGATTGTCCGGATTATGACTTTTGAAAATAGGTGTCCGGATTAGCGGATGTCCGGATTAAACTGTGTCCGAATTTTATAGGTTGCACATTTAAATAGTTGTTTTAGATTTGCAAAATGAATAATATTGCCTTTTTCTATTCATACTTACTTTGTTCTTTCGACCTAATTACCTAAATTTTAAAATAGAAAAAGGAACCAAGCGACATTTTTCAAAAAAAAAAAAAATAACACAAAAGAGGAAGATAATTTTTAAAGGTTGAAAATGATATATTATTATAATGGGGAAAAACTTTGAGACAATTTCTATTATTGTACTCAAATAATTATACTAAAAAAACTTTAAATCTCATTTTCTCAAAATTTCCTTTTTGTCGTTTGGTCCTTTTTTGCATAACTGCGTCCAATTTGAGTCGCCAACAACACGTAATTCTTCACCTAACGCATGACATAAATCGTTTATTACACTAAAATTAATAATATGTGTAAAAAACAACTTCGCCTACAAAAATACAAAAATCTTGCACAATTGCTTATAATGGGTAAACATAAAATTTTGAAATTTTGTGTTACAAGTGCTTGCAATCAAGCACTTGGGCCAGTGGCATAACCAGGGGGCTAGAGCCCCCCTAGATTTCTACACACAAAGAAAAATCTTTTACAAGTACCGCCACTGGCTAGCTTCAGCACCTAATAACTTTAATCTTGTTTGTTCTCAGCCCCTCCGTCAATCAAGGTATGGTTACGCCACTGTACTTGGGCAAGCAAAACTTGCATAATGTAAACACACCTATACTGGTTTATACAGCCGAACAGTCACAAGTACGTGGCTTCTTTTTACAGTGATCTTTCTGTTGGGATATAATATACATGAGATGATAATATTAATGGACAAGCAACACTGTTGTTATACCACCATGAATATAAAACATAATTAAATATCACTAAATATAGCTTTGATTTAAAATAAATAATATGCAACATTTTACTGGGTTTCCAATATATTTATTTCCAGAGTTTATTTTGTTAACAACGAGACAGTAGTTCCGCCTGTCAAAACTTGCGAAATGCATGCATTGTGCTCAGATTTCGTCCGGATTTTGTAGTAAATATTGCATTAGCCAGACATTTCCAGAACATAATTTTTTTAAAATTTCAATATCAATGGCATACACCAACCTTGTTAATATTTTAGTGTGGATGTATGTATCTGGGTTTAATATAGTTTTTGTATCTACTTTTGATTTAAAAATCAAATTGTATATAACTGTAGTATTTTAGAAATATAGTAAATATTGAAGGTAAATCCAAATAAAAGATGTTCATTAATGGATATTTTCCCTCTTTTACATTATTATAATTAAAAACAACTTTATTGGTCTCCCTTATGGTCATCAACTGGCCCTTCCGTCAAGCTTTTTAAATATTTTCAATTCAACGTATTTTTTTTAAAATCGACGTTTTTTTGTACTACAAAAGTAATGACACAAGTAATGCGTTCGCGTTGATGTTGCTACGTTTTAGAAAGACACTGGCAGTGTCATTTACAAAACCTAGTACAGTTAAAAATTAATCGTTAAGTTAGTCAATTATCTGTTCTGTCGTTTAACATATTAAACAAAGCTACTAAACTGGTCAACAAAAAAATCGGCAAAAGCTATTTTAACTCGACTTTTCAAACTGCCATAACTTTTTAAAAACTTAACTTTTTTGAGAGCGGTTTTCGGATATCGATAGCTCGTCTTTCCCAGATTAAGTATCAAGAACTGATTTGGCAATGGAAACGGCATTTTCATGCTATACAGGGTGATTAATAAGGTAATGTAAAACTACTAAAAGTTTCGGTGTGTGCCATATTGCCAATAAATTTTTTTGGTCGTTCCGACATAGCGTGTTAGTAAGCTGATATTAATATCTCCAGACGTGTTCGCCGAAATTTCGATTAATGGTCTTTAACGGAAAATACAGGAGGAAACATAAAAAGCACACAAAATTTGGTAGCCTCATTTTTAAAACGCTGTAGCTCGAAAACGGATTGATAGACTTTGTCGGGCTTTTTAGGTATTAAAAGCCCTTTCGTGTAGCATTTTACCTAATAAACTGTTTTCTTTTTCAAGGTCAAAATGTTGGCGTTGTATAGGGGTGAACCAAAAAGTGAATGAAAATCATTGTTAAAAATGATTTTTTTTAATTTGTGAAAATTGAGCGGTATGTGTTTGTTTTCTTCCAAAACTAGGGCGTTCTGTCCAACTCTTGATTAGTTATACAGCGTGTCCAGAAACCATCTTAACAAATGGAAAACATTTTATTTTTGTCTTTACGGGAGAAAAGTTATTTTTCATAAAAAGTTCTACATTGTGAGAAAATAGCATTGTCACTCAAAAATTTGATTTAAGACATACAGGGTATCCCAAAAATCTAAAAGTCCTAATCCGCGTGAAGCTAAAAAGACACAAATCGTTATTTAAAAGTAAACTGCCACTGTAAATGTACTAGAGGTAAGTTTTATGTTAGCGAATTAGGTTTGGAACATACAGGAGGTCCCAAAAATAAAATTTATTTTTTATTATTGACTTTACAAAAAAAATATCGTCATAAAAAGTCTACATTGTGAAAAAGATCATGATTAATCAAAAACTTTATGTAGGACAATACAGAGTGGCTTAAAAAGCTGAAATTCTCAATTTACGTAAAGTTAAGGAGACACCAAATCTTTATTTAAAGATAAACTGTATGGAAAAGGACGAAGGTTACGTGGAGGTTTAAATTTATTTAGTTATTTAGTCATGTTTAGTTATTTAATATGTTTTTTACCCTAATATTTCATTTGTTACTAAAATTGTATTAAATACAAGTAAACCTTCAATCACCCTGTACGTCTCATTTTAAGTATAAGTGCTTACTTATCACTTAATTAGTAACCTTGCACAAATACCATACTGGTTGAATTAAAATTTAGCTTACCCTTGTTTTAAGGCCAGTTCAGAGTTTTAAATTTTTTAGCCACCCTATATGTCCTAGATCAAATTTTTGAATCATCATGCTCTTTTTTCACAATGTAGAACATTTTATAAAGATATAGGTACTTTTTTGTAAAGTCGATAATAAAAACATTTTTATTTTTGGGACCTCCTGTATATTTCAAACCTAATTTACTAACATAAGAAGTTAACACTAGTACATTTACAGTGGCAGTTTGCCTTTAAATAACGATTTTGGGTCTTTTTAGCTTCAAATGGATTAGGACTTTTACATTTTTGAGCCACCCTGTATGTCTTAGATCAAATTTTTGAATGGCTATGCTATTTTCTCACGATGCAGAACTTTTTATGAAGGATTACCTTTTTCGTAAAGTTAAAAATAAAAAAGTTCCGCATTTGTTAAGATGGTTTCTGGACACGCTGTATAACTAATCCAAAGTTAGACAAAACGCCCTATTTCTGAAAGAAAAAACACGCATACTGCTCAATTTGTACAAATTAAAAGAAAATTTATTTTTAACAATACTTTTCATTTACTTTTTAGTTCACCCCTATACAACGCAAACATTTTGACATTGAACAAAAAACAGTTTATTAGGTAAAACTCTGCACAAAAAGGGCTTTCAATTCCCAAAAAGCCCGACAAAGTCTATTAATCCGTTTTCCAATTACAGCGTTTTAAAAATGATGCTACCAAAATTTGTGTGCTTTTTCTGTTTCCTCCTGTATTTTTCGCCAGAGACCATTAATCGAAATTCCGGCGAACACGTCTGGAGATATTGATATTAGCTTACTAGCGTGCTATGTCCAAACGATCAAAAAAATTTATTGGCAACATGGCACACACCTAAACTTTTAGTAGTTTTGCATTAACTTATTAATTACCCTGTATAGCATGAAAATGTCGCTTCCATTGCAAGATCACTTCTTGTTGCTTAATTTGGGAAAGACGAGCTGTCGATATCCGAAAACCGATCTCAAAAAAGTTAAGTTTTTAAAAAATTATAGCAGTTTGAAAAGTCGAGTAAAATTCGCTTTTGCCGATTTTTTTGTTGACCAGTTTATTTTATTCCAATATATTTTTAGTTTTTCTTATTTTCCAAATGATTTTAATGAATGGAACTTGTTCCAGAAATAGATCTAAGTAGTTGCATCAGCTGTGTTAATTTTAATATTTTTATCTTTATAAATTTCACGAGAATAAGAGGAAAATATCAAAAATTAACATTTGATAATAGATTTGTCAAAGACACACATATGCTAACGTTTTAAAATATAAAACTCTTTTTTTTATAAAAGGTTTGTTCCGCTTGAGAGTAATACAAAAAAGGCTTATATCACTTTATGGATTGATACCACCATACTGTTAACAATATTTGCTCCAAAACTTGTTGTAATCTAATTTGACAGCTATGCAGAAAAATGCACATTCCAGCATTTTTTAAACACAAATCAAAAGTTTTCTTTATAGACTAAAACTACACACCACATAATAGCTTATTCAGCTTGATTCACACTATGAGACAGCAACGGTTTGGTCGCAGCCCGCTTCCAACTGAATCAAATCTCCCTTTTCGATATTTTTTTCTTAATTCAATTTATTCTGCTTTCATAGTGAAATTAATAATGTCTATGCGAGTTTCCATTGTACACACTAATACAGAAAACCAGAGTAAGGCTAGACCTGAAGTCATGTTAGAAAGAGTAGTGAATATGTGAGATTGCTATTGAGGTAGTTGCGTTTTGGGTTACGACAGTCCCCAACAAGGGTGACAGTTTACTGTCTGTCCGGCCCGGAGTTTTCCATTAACTTTTGGATGCCCCGCACTTTTTGATGCAAAAATAGAGCACACTATATTCTTGTCCGCTAATCCACTAACATTTTTTTATTCTTAGAATCTCCATCATATACAGTGTGTCCACGGGAAGAGTTCGGATAAGGTGTAAATGTCAAAAAAATTTAGGGTTTGATGTTGACCTTCTAGGAAACGTTCCTGCTTGTATTTAAACTAAGATGTTGAAAAATCAATCAATTTAACTAATATTCAGGGTGCATTTAGAATCAATTTTTAAAAATAGTCAAGAGTAAGCTACCTTCATGTAAAGAGATATCGAAAAAAAGTACTTATTAAGAAAAGTTGTTTATAATGAAGAGTTATGACTTTATATACTTTGATTTTTTATTTTTATTTTTGTACAAAAATACGTTTTATCGTGGCTACAGGAGCGTACTACTATTTGTTCATAAACTAAGATGTTACAAGCACGATGAAAAGTATGTTGAGATAAGAAGAAATAAAAATAATGAACTAGGCCCATTTGAATAAAAATCCAATTACTTCGATTTCGATTAAAACAAATTTATGTAAAAACAAATAGCAATAAACCAATAAACATTATAATTTTTATCAGTCAGTACATGTAAATTTTTTTCTAAATAAAACATAAATTATAAAGTAAAACATATAATAAACAAAATTCTATTCTATCCTTGGAGAAAAATAAAAAATCAAAGTAGGCCGATTCATTTGAAAACTGAAATATTGTGATAACTATTGATTATTATAAACAACTTTTTTATACTTTTTTTTCGATATCTCTTAAAATAGAGGTAGTTTACTCTTGACTATTTTTGAAAATCGATTCTAAAAACACCCTGTATATTAATTGTGTTGATTGATTTTTTCAACATCTTAGTTTATGAACAAGCAGGGGCGTTTCCTAGAATGTCACAATCAAACTCGAACGTTTTTTGACATTTACACCTTATGTGAACTCTTCCCATGGACACACTGTGCATATGTAAGAACTCATTTGAAAAATCAGTATTTGTAAATAATTTATTTCTTGCAAGTACATTGAACTATTTTCTTTCCACCGACTGGTGGCATCTTATTGACGCCCTACTGTTACGAAATCTCCTTAACATCTGACACTTCAAGTCTTGGTACTTCAAAGTGCGTAACATTGTTGTGCCCCAAAAAGATCCACTTGAAAGTTTCCCAGCCCTTCGTCGTAACTCTTGACCTGGATTTCACACCAAGAATTTTTGCTACCTTGTCTATTTGTAAGAATAGAGGGTTATCGCAAGCAAAATGAGTTTTAGACGTTAACGGCCAGATTCACTATCGCTAAATAGGTCAAATTTGGCAATCAAAAGTTTTCAACTAGCAAGTTTAAGAATAAATCAATTAAGTTAGTGAATGTGAATTTATCTTTGAGTATCTAAATTAATTTTAGCAACTTAACTTATACCAGTACTAAACCTTAACTTTTTTAGTAACTCCCGGTATATATCTTTCGAATTATTGAAGTGGTATTAATTTGTGTATTGTTAACCTTTTTTACTCTTTTCGCCATGGTTTTTGTTAGGATAGCTTCCGTTTTATTTGTCTGTGTATTAGCGCAATTTTACTACTGAAGTAAGGACAATAAAGTTTCATAGTTGGCTTATTTTATTATTTACTTTTGTACTCTATGGTCTCTCCATGCGTAATTTTTTGCTGCCTTAACTGTCAGAGTCAATAAGTCAACTTGTATGATAGATTAAACGAAAGGCTGCCGGCTGATGTTCACAAAATGGATTTAATATAGAAGGTAAAGTTAGAATCAAGCAAGAAATAGCCCCGATCGTCATAGGCATGAAGACATCACGCGTGCTCTGTCTCGTTTTACAATATTCCTGGCTTAGTTGCTGGAAATCAATTAACCAGTGGCGTAGTCCCTTTAAATAAGGCTTTTTTATTTAATTATTATTGGATCAAAAGATAATTGCAACAATTAAAACTAATGACTCAACGACTGTGTGGATTTATTATTTATTACTTTTATTACAAGTACAGCGGCATCTATATTCGCGTCAACTGAAAAAAAGATCAATTTCTTATTTTAAAGAAAATTTTGGGTATTCTTGATAAAAGGTTTTGCAAGCATAGAAAACGATTTTAACGTTATCACAGTTAAAATCAAATACAAAATGTCAAAAAATAAAAAGAATGTGATTCATCTAAACCAAATATACCAATGTAAAATTAATATTTTTGAAAGATAAACTTTATTTGTAGGATGCATAGTTTGGATAAAATTAAAGTAGAACTTTCAAAAACACGAATTTGATCGTTTTTTGCTAAATTTACACTTAATTTTGTCATAAACTAGTCACGTTATGGAAAAGGGAAATTGAAAAGTGGTTTTATTATTGTTTTGGTTTTTTATTTTTGGAACCAGAGGACGTTGACGATTTGTATTTCTTTGAACTTCACGACATTAATCCAGTAGACGATAGACATGAAAAATTTTCTAAGTACCTTCTCGAAAATTATTTAACTGCTAATGTGAAATTTCCACGCTATATATGGACTGATGCCTCTGCTGCATTAAAGAAAACTACCAATGCTTGCGAATCGTTCCATTCACATTTTAATGGATCCATGTACCAAACGCATCTTTCTTTATTTATTTTTGTAAATGTACTTTTTAATGCAATATAATTAACCAAATTCATAAATTTAAAACTATAGCCACTAAGAAACGTCATGATTTTATTATACAGAATACAGAGTATAAAAATAATAATTTATCAAAACTACAATATGTCTAAAATATCCCATTACTATGTTTGTCATTAATTAAAATTATAATTTGTAACATGTTTTTCTTATGTATATGTATTATAACTGAAAAAAAATTGTTTTAAAGCTTACATAGCTGTATTTTTTGCAAACCAGAGCATAAGAAATTATTCATGTGCCGAATTTAACCATTTTAAAAGGGTATTTTTGAAACTCTGTGACGAGTTTGACTATTTCTGTTTTGTATACTTGAGGCATGTGCCGAGTGTGTATTACTCAAGTCATATTATTATACAATCTGACCATATTCTACATTAGGCAACATCGGAGAGGACCTGGCATGATAAGAGATGCATATGGATGGGACGGATTTTATTTCGATTCTGATTTGGCCAAAGCCATAATCGTGCAGCGTTGTCAGTTCATTCAGCACCACCATTTTTATCATAAGAATAAAGAATAATCCATAACACGGCTTTGATGTCCACTTTGCCAAAGATGAGAGAGAAGGAAATAATTGCGGTTTCTGTCAGTTATGGCGCTCGTAGCTTTTTCTTGCTTTATTCTTACTTAACTTATTTCCTCAGTGCTGCACTACTACCTGCTGATCTTTAGATAAATCTTGGTTTGATACAAATCTATCTTAAACGACAAAACTTCAATGTTTGATTTTACTTTCTTAAAACCTTCAACTAAGATAGGAGGGTGCATAGATAGACATAAGACACACTGTAAATAGAAGTAAAACAGAGTAAATTTAATGCGAAAGCTACCCATTTCCTTAAAACTTTACCGTTATAATCCCTACATGTCAGCTGATCTTTAGATAGAACTTTGTTTGCTAATATAATCTGGTATAAATCTGTCTCCAAGGAAAACATTTCATTTATTTGGTTTTACTTAAAATCGTTCAAAGAAATTTAATAGCTTCAACTGTCAATATTTGTTGATTGGTTATAAAGGTATAGGAAATTGAAATCTGTATTTTTAATATATTTTTACATGTAGTACAAAAATTGATCGAGGTTTTAAATTCAGCGCATTCTGCATTTGATGACATCAGCAATTGGGCTTTGTCATTAACACGTTTTTATTAGCTTGACCTGTAACTTCCTAACAATGTAAGGGAATCTTTCAACTCACTTTTCACCCACTTCTTGTCTTCATTGTCGTATGGATTTGGAACTTTGCAAACTTATGCAATTCTGGTGACAGTACAATAATATGTTTTTTTTCTTAATAAAACAAAATATACATATATATATATATATATATATATATATATATATATATATATATATATATATATATATATATATATATATATATATATATATATATAGGTCTTCGGAAGTTCTTACCGTATGGAAAAAAAATATTACTCATTTTACGAAAAAAAGTGCCTCTTTATATAAAGTTCTACATCGTGAGAAAATAGCATTGACATTCAAAAATTTGATCTAGTACATACAGGGTAGCTCAAAAATATAAAAGTTCTAATCCACGTGAAACTAAAAAGACAAAATCGTTATTTAAAGGTAAATTGCCACTCCAAATGTACTAGAGTTAACTTTTTTATGTTAGCGAATTAAGTTTGGAATGTGAATTAGTGAATTAAAATTAATTTTTTATTATCGCCTTTACAAAAAAAGTATATCTTCATAAAAAGTTCTAAATTGTGAAAAAGAGCATGGTTATTCAAAAATTTTATCTAGGGCATACAGAGTGGCTAAAATATTTTAATTTAAATTGTGACTTTCACCGCTATATAAGTGCACCCCACGCTTTTAAATTTAATTACCCATTTAAAGACCAAATAATGTTTTATGTACAAGTTAACAGAAAACCCAGGGTAGGCATGATTGCTGAGTCAGGGGAGGTGCAGTTTGTTAGTTGCTTCACTTGCCGCACGCTACGCGCACTGCACACCCTGGATGTCTGTTAACTCGTACAAGCTATAACAGGAAAATAATTATTTTTAAATTTTTAGTGCGCTACTCATAAAAATGGGTTTTTTAGTTTTTTAAACTATAATTTATTTTTCTTATAAATGTATTAGAAAGGGAGATAACACATTGATGAATATAAGCGCCCATTGCCTGTGACATTTGCCAATTAATTGTTAAGCTAGTCCAATTACAATTACAGCTGATTTGACTTTATGAAAGACTTAAAATGCTTCAACAGCAAAGCTGTTAAGTAGGTAGGTTTTCAGAAATTGTTTGCCAATACCAGCTTTGTTTCAACATAAACCAGTGCAACTACTGGGACCAGTCAACTACCAAGTGGCCAAATAACTGAAACTTATTTGGCACTGACTGGTTTGTAATTTCTGTGGAAGCTTAGTTTAGATGGGTAATAATTTTCCCTTGACAAATTAAAATAACATATTATTACGTCTCAAGTACTCCAATAGTTGATAAAATGTCTGCATTAACTGAAGCCACTCTATTATAAAGGAAAAATTATTATATTTAAATAAATGATAAAAATCACTGCCATAAATAAAAAATTATGGTCACTGCGTTTGAAAGTAACAAAATACCTTCTCTGTCACCACAATCTTGACACCAGAGAAGCAAAACTGTTATCAAGAGAAAATTTTTGAAAAATACCAAAGAGTTCAGGAAGAAGTTTCATACGTTCTTCTGTAATAATTTTTATAATTTTCTGGGTATTTATTTATTTATAAGATTGTTTGCCTTATTCGCATTTGAAAAAGATGTGTAAATTTCCTAATTGAACTTTTTCGTGCTCCCTGGGCATAAAAACCTTATTAAATACAGTAAAAGCAAAAAACCTATTGTAGGTAATTTTCACATTTTTTTTAAATGTATAATTATTATATCTAAACATACTAACCCGCGTGTCGAGTTGCTAGGTTCTACCATATTACGGCAGCTATGTCTGAAAGTGTAAAAGTAAAAAAAATGCATATAATTATACCCGATATCTTAGTATATGAAATTGAGAGAGGGAGATTAACATTAAATGTTGTGCCGCCACAGAATTTCTCGAGCCCATTGGATCAACTCACAACATTACTGTCCGGCCTCTCTTATTGAAAGAATTTTTATTGGGGTGTAATCTAGTAAATGGTGCATATAGATTTTGGTAAAAAACAATGAAAACAGAAGAGTTTGCATTAGGTGATGTGCTGGCACAGCTAGCTCGTTATGATAGCTAACACTAAAATTAAACTCTAATATCAAACAGATAACAAATCCAGAAGAAAGGTTAAAAAGCTGCACTTTAATGGAAAACACAACTAAAGTGATTGATGTATATTGTGTACACAGGCTTTTAAAAGTAAAATTGCTTTGGTAGTCTCAAAACAATGAAGCTGAAGCTAAAACCCGCAAACTAATTGGTGAAATGAGTTTATTACATCGAACAGTTTGCAACCTTAAAAGAAAAAAACACTGTTTGTGTTTATAAAGCTGCCTTTTTGTCCTGGAAATAATGACAGGCGATTTGAGGTGAAATGATTTCGCTTGAAAACATTTTAGCTCTGTCACATTGTCAGAAGAATTAGGGATACCCAAGTATGACACTCTGCTGGTGAATGGGGCACCTTAAAATCTTAAAATTGTGGAAGTATAGCTGATTTCCGCTCGCCCAAACGTGAAATTTTAAATAGTTTCGAATAGAGGTAATGACCGAAATGGGTACCATACTGTTTCCGCGGAATGATAACATAGCTGTACTAATTGTAAGTTATATTGTGAATTTTTGAAAAAAAAAATGATTTGCGTCCTTCGCGTATAGTATACATTAATAAACTCTTAAATCTTAATTATTTGTTTATGTTTTCAACCGATTTATTTAAAAAAGCATGCACGATTTAAAGTCCGAAGTCAAGTTCTTTATGTATTTATAATAAAATCCCAATGTATCAAAATATCAGAAACATGCTTCCACTTGTCGCGGACTGAAAATACAAATCATCAAATCCAACAACACCTGAAATATTAAATTTTTCACACACTAACCACTCTAGTAGGTTTGTATGTTTAAGCAAAAAACAGACTGCATTTACTTCATGAATATTTGGCGATATCTGATGTGTTGAAATTAAACCTGATTCCGAAACCAATAACACTTGAAACAAAACCCGAAAACTCATTTGTGCAATAAATTTATTAGCTGAAATTGTTTTCGGTCAGATAAAAGTTCTGCTCTGCGCTGTTTTCAAAAGGGATGAAAATTACATTCATTCTCTAGAATTAATTGACGCAACTTTTAGTATTGAGGACTTTCCTTTGAGTTGGTTGGAAAATGTCAGCTACACGTTTGGAATTAGTATTTGTTTAAAGTTAATACGCTGCAAACCTTAGAAATCATGCACTCGAAGTTTTGTTCAATAGGGAATATGCATATAACCCAAATAAATCTGATATATATATATATATATATATATATATATATATATATATATATATATATATATATATATATATATTTTTATATTCTCTACATAATTTAAATGTTTATAGCGGTTGCTGTTATCCATTTATTTTGGTCTTTATTAACAAAGAAAAAGAATTCTGTACTGCAGTTTTTCGTGCGAATTTCGATACTTGTAAAACGTGATCCTATTGGATCGTCAAAAGTGTTTTATGACTCATAATGAGCACATGCGAATTCCAGTGTTGTAGTGTCATCGAAAAATCAATCAAAATGACATTTAATGCGTAACTCATCCAATGAAATATCCCTGCACTTAAAGTTCCTAGGGTCCCTAAAATCTTATGCATGTATATTTCAAGCCGAAATCGGTCCAAGAACCTTTCAATTCTACAACAGAAATTGGCATTTTTGCGGAATTTTGACACATCACATCTTAATAATTTCGAGTAAATAAACTGCAATTCTTCGTTTTCATGGCAATCTTCGAAAATTCAAAGATTTTCAAATTTTGCATGTTCCCGATGCAAACAAACCTATCTATTTATAACTTTAACGAAAAAATAAGCGATTTAAATTAGTGGGAGGTATTCTTAAAAAATTAACGGATAAAATAATCTCAAAAAGAATCACTAAATAGGGAAAATAGTGTGGAATAATGTCGGTTAAAAATAGGATTTGTCGGAAAAAATCAAGAAAATTCGGTTTTTATCCCTTATATACGCTCCTGGATGACCAATTGGTATTCATTTTAAAATGTGATTATTGCTTTATAAGATAGTGTTAAAAAATTGGAGAAAAATTGGAGAGGAAAAATTACAGAGTGATTCAAACGTTCCGATGTTGAGGGCAAAAAAAAAATAAAAATCCACATTTAATCGGCGATTGCTCCCTTCCTATAAAGAATGAAGAAACTAAAAAATATGGGAATCATGTATTTCGATGAGCTCTTTCCGATGACGTATATGGGATTTTAATTTGAACCATTTTGACCGCACAAAAAATTAAAAACCGTGAAATATTTGATCAAAAATCGAAATGTAGAGTTTTTTCCAAAATATATCTAATTTTCAGTGATTTTAGGTTTAGGTGTATGTATTGCAAAAAGAAAGTATTTGAGATTTTAAAGTTTCACTTATGAAACCGTTCTATATTTTTTTCGTACGAAAATTTATTAGTTAAGCTGAGTCTGGCGGCCTCTTCCATCCACGAGAACACTTGTTTTACGCCAGATTTGTTCAAAAAGTCTTTCGAATGCAATACAATGTATCTGGTAAGCTACAAGAAAAAATATTCTTCGAATCATTTCATTTTTGTTAAAGCAGTAAGGAATCCCCAATTTTCTGTCACCATTTTCCAGGTCAGGTAGACAATCGGATGACATTACCAAACGATTTAACTGCTGTAGCTCAGGAGTCATTAAATCGTTTCCCAGAAGCTTAAACAGTGATTCTGATGTAGGTTAGTATAGATTCCAATCATAGCCACACCCACGTTGCACTCTGCCTTCCTGAAGTAATGAACCGCAACGCTGTGACACCACGAATCCTTTGATTTCAATGCGGTTATCAATCTTCCAGAACGAAAAACAAGCTTCCTGTATACCTAAAAGACAACTTCACTTATTATATGTTAACAGATGCACACACAGTAATGAAACATAAAACTCTTTTCGGTCCATAGCACTGAGCTAAAATCAAGCTGCTTAAAGAGAATTAAAAAAAAGAATAAATTTCGCTAGCAGTAACTGCTACTGATGACTGCAAACTTAAACATGTGTACCAATTTTGGTTGAGATTAATAAATTATTTGCAGGTGTTGTAATTTTTACGGTAAGCTTGTGTGTGTGTAAGTATAGCTATTAACTGTTATAACTATTAACTCTACCACACCAAAACTTGATTTTTTGATTAGCGTTTCCCTAACCATGTTAGGATGTCAAGAGATGAGCCAGACAAGATTGAATCATCTTGGCTGGTCTGTGCTACAATTATATAAAATAAACAATGTTAGTATCCAAGGTTCCATAATTCGAACCTAACAGAAAATAAATTTGTAGTTAAAAATCAGGACTTGGTATAAATAAACAGTATCAGTTATAGTTAATATTTTATGGTTCGGTTAATAAATCGATACTTAATGATGGCGATGGTATGATAATCGGAATCCTTGGTATTTGCAAGTGTAAAACTTTACACTGCCTATCGCTGTTAAACATAAATAAAAAAGCATTAATCATTTTACTGAACACCAGCACTACTTGCATAATAAAATATAGAAATTTTAAATGTCCCGGGTTCTCGTTTTAGTATGGAAAGGCGACTGCAAAAAGTGGATGTCATAAAACATCATTTTAATTTTATGCAAAAATGATAGCATATTGTTGATAAAAACAAAATCTCCGGTATGCCGAAGCATTTCTTGGCGGAACTATTTCTAACCAAATTAATTGGATAATTAAAAATTTCCTGTAGAACACAGCCTGACAGATAGGAGGAAAAAACTTTAACAACAAAAGTTATTGGATTCTTCGATCTTTTGAGATTATCGAAGCTTAAATTGTACCATAAATAACTAAAGAAATTAACCAAACTTAGATTTTTAAGTGTAACACCCTGTATATTATTTTGTCCTTATTTCAAAGATACACACCTAATACATTGACGTTGAAATCAGCCGTTCCTGAAATAATTAAGTTTAAAATGTAAATCATAGTCAATTAACAACTCGTAGATAGCCATAATGCAGCAAATGCCTGTAAAGTAATTTTTTTATACAGGCATATTAGTTACAGTTACATATTAGAATTTATTAAAAGCAATTAGGCATTTTAAAAATTTTAAGTTATATGGGTATTTGATTGGGCTAAAATCACGTCATTTGTGATATTTCTGTACAAAATGCTTTGTCAGACATTTGTTTTGTCACAGATTTACATCCTTTTAATGTACTATTATTTACAGTTTAAGAAACGGCTAATCTGATCGCCAATATATTCAGCCAGATTCTCCAACGCTGGACCGGTCTAAGTTGACAATGAAAAGTTTTATATTGACAAGTGTAAGAATAAGACAACTAAGTTTTGTATTATAAATTTGTTTTTGAGTTTTTTTGCAAATTTATAAAGAAAAGGGCAGTTCTAAAATGTACTTTTCACAATAATAAAACTAAATTCATTCTAGAAACACGCTCTAAGATAAAAATTATTTGGAAACCAACCAAATCGCTAAAATGTTAGAATAACTCATACGATTTTAATGACTATTTTATAGGACAAAACCCGCCAAAACCTAGCTGATCAACGTGAATGTGAAAGGAAAATAAAAAAGACCTAAAATAAAATATGCAATAATAATTTTCTTGGAAAAAAACATTATTGTGTTTTGTTGATCTATTGCATTTTTCTGATTTAAAATAAACCCCCTAACAGTTAGAAGTTAAAATTTTTAACTAATTAAATAACGCCTTTTATTATTACTATTATATTTTTATTCATTATTATATTTTTTTGAAATAACTTTGTTAGTAGTTTCTAAATCCTTCATTTATTCCTCTTAACTTCAGGAAACTTCTTGGTAAATCGATTTACTCCGAAAACTAGGGTAAACTGACAATTATTTATTTTCAGATATAAAAGTCATCTGTAAATGTGCAACACACGCCAGAACGATATGATTAAGCTGAAACTCCAAAACATCGCCATTAATAATAAATTCAAGGGAGCTGTTAAATCATGGTTAGAGCCCTTTTCCTATCTTCTAACATAAAAAGTCAACCGTTAGGACAGAATCGGATTAAGAAAGAAAGTTTTACAAGGAAACTTTGTTAAGTGGCGTCGATAATCTGAAAGGATTTCGGTTCGTGTTTTCATGTGAGGATTTTTCATAAATATAGGGTATTACTATAAGTTACTTTGCAATGAAAAAATAAAATTTTCTTATTAGAAAATTTCATTTTTTTTAAATTATTTTTTTACTAATTTATTAAATTTAAATTATTATTTTATTAATTTATTACATACATGCAAACGTTTTTCAGACAGATACATTATCCTCTGCAATATTTTAAATATGATGTAAGTTACATAAGGGCATGAGCTAAATGAAACCTGGGTCAAAAATTTGTAAAATGAAGTGATACCCAAAACTGAAGAAATGGATTTGTGTTACTTATGTATTTTGTATAAAAATGTAGATTCTTGGTATGCACTCGTTCAACTTCCTATATACTTTTGAAAATCCGTAGAAGCCTTTGCAAAATACGTTATATAAAAATGGTAAAAGGTATAAAGTTACCAAGAGAAAAAAGTATTTTTTTTTCACTCTGTATGTAAGACCAACATCACAGGTATACTTGCAAAATATTGTTTAGTACAAAAACCTAAATAATATCCATAATTTTCTTAGGGCACACTAAAAACAGACCGAGTTTGTATATTTTTTTAAATTTTTGTATGGACAGTGTCACTTTTTAAAACTGACCGAACATTTTACTTTTTCTAACTAGTTAGGAAATTAAAGTACAAATATAATAAATATAAAAAATAAATTGATTCTCCAATTTCTTCGTTTCCGAGATGCAGTGTGGCAATTTTAATTTTGTTGTTCTTTTTTCTATGTACTGGTCCGGTGTACGGTGTCAGTATGGGCAAATATATTTGCTATTAGTAAAGATAGAGGCACCAACTTGTAGGTGTATCTTATTGGTTAATAATTCTTTTTTATGTACTTTAACTTTTTCAACTCGCTACGGGAGTTGAGGTCAAAAATTGTAAATGCAACCCTATGCCGTGTGGTACCGCACTTTAAAAGTCTGCAAAAAAACATTTTACCGCAAACCCGAGGTCCGTACCTATAATTCGTTTTTAAGTGGTTTCAAGCCTTTAAAAACTAAAAGTTGCGGAAAAAATTACAAATTTAAATCTGTTTATTTCTCTTATTACCTACTTTAAAAGTTATTCAAAATGACCACCATGAACTTCTTGGCAGTAATAAAGTCGATTTTGGAACTCACTTTTCAAATTTTCGAAAATGACAGTCAGTTGTTACTTTTTTTTTTATCTTCTGACAGCCCACGAAGACCGAAGTCTATGTACTATGTACCGTAGGTGTACTGGGGAATCGACTCACACATCCAAAGCTGGAAACATCCGTAGGGATTTCACCAACCCTTTAAGAGGATATGTGGGGTGGTACCACCTCGGTCGAGGAAGAATTCCTCTACCACCTTCCAACAATAATCACAAAATATCCATGGTCGGGCCATAGCTGGCGCCGTGCCAACTCGGTCACCGGAGACCCGTATACTTCTTGGCAGAGTTCCAAAATCAACGTTATTATTGCCTAGAAGCTGGTCATTTTGAACAACTTTTAAAGCAATAAGAGAAATAAAGGTACTTCAATTTTTATTTTTTTTTCACGATTTTTAATTTTTATTGGCTTGCCATTTAATTACGGATTAAGATACGGACCTCGGGTTTGCGGTAAAATGTTTATTTTATAGCGTCATCACTCAAGGGGGTTAAAAAAATTAAAATACAAAAAAACGTACATTTATTAACCAGTAACATACACCTAAAATTTGGTGTCTCTATCTTTACTAGTAGCAAAGATATTTGTCCATAATTTTCGGACACCCTGTATTTTAAACCTTTTCAAAAATTGATCTTTTAGTTAAATTTTGTACATACAACACTTTTTGGGCTAACTATAAAATAACCTTAAAATAAAAATATCACTTTCGTGAAATAAATTTCTTTTGGAAATCAAATATACTTCGAGCCAGCTAAATCATTAGCAAATTCCCCTTTTTTCGTTACATAGTTCTTAAGTTTCGCGCCAACAAGCAGACAGACCGATGAAAATTCTTCTTTCTAGTAAGGAAAGTAAAAAATTGTTCGGATATTGTCCTTGTACTTAAATAGCGTTATTGATGAGACCACTCAGGAAGCGATATCCCTAGAGGAAAATATCTGAAATGGGATTAGTAAGATTTCCAAAGCTCTGCTTGGATTAGATTTTTGATAATATGCCGCAGTAAGCTGGAAAAGATTTTTTCCAATCGGTTTCAAAATATCTCCATTTTCTATGATCTCGGAAAAGTAAGACGTTTTATAACTTGTTGTTGGTTGCAAAATATCTCCATTTTCTATGATCTCGGAAAAGTAAGACGGTTTTATAACTTAAGCCAAATTTAAAAGGTGACATTTTCCATGTCACAACTAGAAAAATACTTTCTTATTTGCATCAGACAATCGAAATTAGAAATTTGGTACTGGATATCTTGACCATTGAAAGTGTACGATAGGGAACTATAAATATTCTAAGAAATTTTCCTTGCACTGATAATAATCATTCAGTCCGACACTGCTTTAAACATAAAACGTCATGTGTTAGAAATCCTTCTAGCTTTTTACAAAACCGTTGGAACTTGAAAAAGATATAAAATATGGTAGCAGCGAAAATGAAACATAATTTTTTTGAAGTTCTTCTATAAATCATCAGATGTTCGTTTAATATATTATGAAGCAGTAAAAAGGACCATAAATTCCGGATTTTCATGTGGAATGTTTCTAATTAAAGCAAGTAATTTGTCATTCTCTTGTCTTAAGTATAACTTGTTCGTGGGTGTGGATTAATAAAAATGCAATTAAATATTTTTTAAGGCATTCCCATTATGTAACGTAGCTTTTTGTATTTCCTTTATATTTTAACTTATACAATTATAAAGATTAAAGGCCTTAGGGGGATAACAACAATAATGTTGGAATTGTTTTAATTTCCTTATGTTTCTAGTTTGCTACATGTAAAGAGTTATGGTAAATTTTTAAGCATTGATTAGGTAGTTGTTTTTAACAAAGAAAGCATACTGAACATCCAAATAAATCCTTAAAGACACCAAAGTTTAATGCAATTTAAGTACTAGCAAACAACCGCAGTAAGTTCAAAGTGTATAAGTCTGCAGAACATTATATAGCAATATAGCCCACTTGTACATATTTCAACTCAGCACTTATGGAACAATGGTTGTTTAATGACTAGAATTCACATATACAGGGTGTGATGAAATTTACTGCATATATTTGAATGGGTGACTTCTGGGGTAGTCTACAGATATATCCAATACTTTTTCCCTCAAATCGCACACTTTTTTTAGTTTAAAAAATATCCTAAACCACCCTCGTATCCGACGCTTCTAAAGTTCCCGGCGTCATAGGCTCTAATATTATAAAGAAAAAAAAATTGTCCAGCCGGGACGCATATCCGTATCGGACGTCAAGTATTGCAAAGTCGTAAGCTATCGAATTAAGCCGATGGAGACGCATGACGCGCGAAATCGTACGTGTGGGTGGATGCAATTTCGCGCGTCTGATAAGCTAACAGCTGAGGCATGCCTGACATGATGTCATTTTTCAGACCTACTCTGTTTTCTTTACAAAGTTGTGCAAAGTGTTATCTAATTATTGCAACTGTATAAGAATTACCTAATTGGCTTTGTAAAACGGATATTAATCCCCAGAATTATGAATACAAACTAAATGAAGCAATAAATGGTTGTTGTGTAGCTTATGACAAAAACGTGAAATCGACATTATCATTATTAAGTGGATTATTTGGAATGTTTAAATTTTATCATCAGCCTCAACCTTCAAGGATTATTAAAAAAAAACAAAGAAAAGGGAAAAAGATAAGCGTCCAATCAACATCTATTGCCCGAAGAAAATCAAGAGCCAAAGGGAAAAGAAGATTGCAGGTAGGAGGTAGAATTCAATCCCTCACAAAGAAAAAGAACAAAGCACCCCATTCGTTGAATAAATGTGTTAATTCAAATGTCGGCTTAGGTGATAAGTTTTCAAAATAAAATGATTTAATAATATAATTATTAATTCATTTTAATTTTTTAATAATAAGTAATTTATTTATTAAAATTAATAATTTAATAAAATAACAAACAAATAATAAATTATTGTTATAAATATATTTTGACATCTTAAAATATCTATTTTTTAACGGTGAAAAAATATGGCACTACCAATCTGTGTCAAATTTGATTTAAATTAAAATTTACAAAATTTGCAGCCATGTTTTATTACAGAATATTATACATAATATTATAATCACATTAATTATTCCAAATCTCAAAATAATTGTACAAAAAAATAAACAGGGGTATATCATTAAAAAAAACCTCAAGACGTTATAATTTTTTAAAACAATCTATATATTTACCGATTTTTTAAAAATGTGTACTTATGTATCTCCTACTATAACATCACATTGAACTTTTTTTATATTATCCACATTAACACAGATCTCGAATTGCCATGCATTAACAATCAGATGATAGCGCGAGGCGTATCGGACGACTGATATCGCACATACCTTTGCGACCACGGTCGTCCGATACGAGATTGAGTTCGGCATTTTGCCAATCTACAATACGCGACGTCCGATACGGATATGCAGCCGGGACATTCCCAAATTTAAATATGTATTATCTTTACATCTCATTTTCTTATCAATTTTAAATAATCCAAAGTATTTTTGGTTCCACAGATGCTTCTTACCAAAAATGTATATTTTAATTTAATAGCAGTTTTTTTACTTAATATGGGAAAATATGGACCAGTCATGAAATGGGTTGAAATTATAACCAGAACGAAAAGACTATGTTATACCAGCAACATAAAGAATTATGACCTACCCTATATTACATTATTAATGAGATGAGCATTATTCCTGCTAGCTTAAACTTTCTGCTAAAAAAAAGGTTGAAAATCAAAACGAAAAACACTGAGTATTAACTACACCGTATTTTAAAATTACAACCAAAATTCTTTCTTTAGAGAATTTGTCAAAAAAAAAACATTATTCTGTTTTACACAGCACGTTCAAAAAGTAGTTATTTGCCAATATGACTATCACAACTTATCGATTTTTTTTATAAAGATCCCCTAAATGAGTTTTTCTAAAGTCGGGATGTATCTATCTAATTCGCTTTCTTGCACCCGCAAACGTTACATAATACGTAAATAATATTAGTGTTAAATTTAATTTAGTTTTCAACCCTACTAGACTAATTTAAGAGGCACTATAATCAAATCCCTAACTAGATAAAAATTAGCAAAATATTAGTTAACAACGGATCGACGAAGACCAGATAGCAAAACAAAAATAAACTAGGTACATTATTATATAAAACTACCTTCTAGTTCTAAAGAAAAAATATTGATAAAAATAGGCTCGAGTTTTTATATAGTTGCCCAAACAGTAGAGTAGGTACGCTGAAATAAACAAAAATCAAACATGGGTAAAAGTATTTCCGACATTTAGATATTTCAACGTTAGTAGCAGTTGTGAAGTTGTTTAGTTTCATATAAATGCGAATTGCAAAATTGGCGAAAAACGATAAAAAGATTAAATTGCTGAACGCTGCTAATTCCACAAAACTTTTTCCAATCCCTTATGAAACAATAATAACTATTGGTAGTTTTTGGGGTGGCCTATCTTTTTTTACGCCAGGGGTGAGTATTTGAAACAATTAGATAATATTATGTCAAATAACCTATTTAGAGGTTGTGTTGTTTAATAAATAAATAACTTTTTAGTTTTTCAGTGCTGATAATACCGTGGATTCTTTTAACTTACTGTTTTGTTAGTGTTGTATAAGTTTGCTGTAATACCTAATAAACCTATTCTATTTTCCTTGGTTAAATCTTTCTACAGGAAGTGTATTTTATAGAGATTTGACTTTAAAAGTAACGGAAACATTAGTTTTAGTTTTTAATTGTGCGGATAGTGACAAAAAAGCGTGGTATCTTTGTGTTTAACTTTTGCTAATTTTAATTATTAGTTGAGTGCTCTTTTTTGCATTAATACTGTACTGTGTTAGTGCTATTGAATAATTATTCTGACTTGTAGCATAATTTTTACTATCAAATTTAATTATTTATTTATAGTATTAAATAAAAACGCTATCTAAATTACTCGTGTTCTGTTTTAACTTTTGCAATTGGTTGTTTTGAAAGATTTAGTAGGGTTTCTTTCCTTCAAGGTAACAAGAATATTATTTTTTCAAACTTGTTACATAGGAATGTGGTAGAGAGACTTGGCAACACCACAGCGAGTGCAACACCACAGAGAGTACTGACGACAAAACAAATCTTTTTTTTTTCTGACTGACGTTCCTCAATGTTTTTTATATGGCCATGCATTTATTGGCAGTGGTGCGCAATGACTAAAAAAAATTTTTTTGGGGACTATATATCTACCTTCTTTTTTATGGTGAAGCGTGAATATTTTCTTCAATCTGAATTCATACCACGATTTACCGGTTTCAATATATGCAGTGAATTTCATAACACCCTGTATATTGGTATAAGCATATATTAAATGATTTTCTGTTCAAAACTATTGTTAAATTCTTTCTGGGATCCTGTAGAAAATAGCATTATTTGAATTTGAGACATAAATCGCTTTTCCTACATGCATCGCTTAAAAAAAATGTCTTAAGGAATTTCTCACTCAATTTTTCACTCTCTTCTCGGTACCCTCTAGTAGATTTACTAGCCTAAGAAATTATTACAGTTTTCTTTTCAAGTCAATTCATTTTCGCAAGTGAATACCCCCAATACAACCGCTATCCGGTTTACTAGTACCCAACTATTGAATTGACCCAGAAACCACTAACTTTTACTTTTTTATTCATAAACATTTAAATTTTTTATTCATAAAAAATAAGTTGACATGTCACCACTACATCACATCTAAGATAACTAATTACTTTATGTATGTTTCATTACTATATATGATTAAAAATTGCTCAGCAAAGGGACGCGGCCAGGCCTTGGCCGTATATTATTTATTAGTAAAAAAATGTTTTCTTCTTATTTCAAAACTTACGTTCAGATTCACTAAAAAGCTTTAAGATTTAGTACTGGTTTAACTTAAGATCTTCTAGTTAACCAGCAATGTATATGTGTAGACCTAGGCACTTCTTACAGCGACTGAAGAAATTTAATAACTTCGACGGCTGTATTCTACATCTTGAGAGAACGCTTTTCGAGGAGAGCCAATCATGAATGTCCTACCATCATAATTTGCTCTCGGGAAGCGATTTCCCAAAATGTAGAATACGGCTCCTGTAGCGGACTTATCGAAGAACTGCCTTGGATTGAATCAGCCATTTTTTTTCTTGAATTGACATGCCCATATATGGACTTCTAATCATCGTGCGACAATTTTAATTATACATAAAAAAAATTGGCAAAAGTTACATTTGACGCCACACAACTTGCATTAAATTTAGGAAAATGTGACTTAGGCACATTTTGCATTGGACCCTTCAATTATTTTCTTCCTAAACTCTGGCAGATTTCGAAATTGAGAAAAAGACAAAAATTTGTCAAATAAGACTTTTTATCAAGAAGTGAACCATTAGAAATATGATCTTTTTGCACGTGAATGATCAATGGATCGCCTACGTAACACTTAGGAACAAAACAAAACAACCTTTTTGCAAAACTTACCAAATTGAGTCCTAACCCAATCAATAAAAGCAATCTTTTCTTATTTTAGATAATAGAAATTTCTACCAAATCTTTGACGTTTGATAGCGCCTTAACGAGGCTTTGTTGGACTAAAGGTCCCGGTTATTTGCTATGATCAAAGAGTCGTTTAAATAAAATATCTAGTTTTCATGTGTGTTTAAAAATAGCTATTTCTATCGTTCGTTATTAAAAAGAAAACTGGATCATTTTTTAGTATTTTCAGTAGCAATGGAAGAAAATATATACAATGATTTAAGATACAAAGAAGCACAAACACACAAGCACAGTTAACATAATAATTTTTGAACACAGTCAACATAGGAGAAATATCGCCTTAAAAGTGAGACGATATGGAGAAACATCGTTTAACTCCAGAGTACCTTGTTATGTTTTGTATTGAATAATTACTAACTGTTCTAATAATTGTTTGGAAACTTCGTAACCTTTACAGCATTTACGAGTAGATCCACTAACGCTAAAAAACAATTAAAAAAATCTTACTTTACGTAAATCATTCAACAAACACAACAAATGCAAATAATTATGGAACGTGAGTCTATTTAGCCTAATAAACTCTATTAAATCTCACCTACATCCCAAGGCAACGCACGATTCTATTAGCTGATTTCTGTAAAAAAAATCATTTGCAATTTACTCTAGACAATAAAATAATTACAATAAAATAAGTCTAGTTTGGCCTTTAAATGTTATCATTAAGTCAATCATCGTTCGTTCCTATTGTTTGAAGGGTAATGGTAATGGTGGAATTTCTATCATGAGTTTAGAAAAGGTTACAGATTGCTTCAGGGCATAGAAGCACAGCACTTTTGCATAGAATGTGCATGGCGGTATAGACAAAAAGACAACCCAGTAAAAATAATTAGGTTTCGTTAATTTCTCGCATACATGCTCGAATACTTAAATGATACAAAGAAATTTAAACTTAATAGGAAGATAGTGGACAGTTAGATGGTTTTTCTAATAACGTGTAACCTGATAGCTCCCCTTTCCCTAATGCACTACACGTCCATTAAATCTTCTCGGCATTGATCTGATGAGGTAATCATTAATCCAAGTCCTGTAGGAGCCTAGCATCAAGTGCTACCTAGTTGCAAGCCCTTTATGTCGAAGAGCTCCCGAAGTTCGTGAAGAGTGGGGTAAATTAGTCAGTCTTCTAACCAGGCGCGGCACGTGAAATTTTAAAGTTGTTTATCTCTGTTGCTACTTGCGGGACCCATGCCAAGTTCAGGGGTTTTGATAGTGAGCCTACTAGGAATGTTTCGACAAAGAAAGAAAAATATTTTGAAATTTGCGAAAAAAGTTGAATTTTGCCCTGGCACACCCTGGGGAAAAAATGAACACGTTTAGGTATTTTACTGATTATTTTTCTAGACAAATTTTACATCATTTAGTCGAAATTTTTTAAATTTCAAGACAAAAAATGTGTTACTAGAAAGTCATAGTCATTTGATTTTTTTTTAAATTATATTTTAGGTTTAAAAAGATTCAAATGACTGTAATTTTCTACTAACACATTTTTTCTCTTAAAATTTAAAAATTGTCGATAAAATGATGTAAAATTTGTTTAGAAAAACTAATTAGTAAATAGCTAAATGTGTTTAATTTTTTTCCAGGGGATGCCAGGGCAAAATTCAACTTTTTTCTCAAATTACAAAATACTTTTTTTTCTTTACCAAAACATTTCTAGTAGGCTCACTATCAAAACCCCTGAATTTGGCATGTGTCCCGTAAGTAGCAACAGATATATACAACTTTAAATTTTCACCAGCCGCCATTGCGTCTGACCATCATACCTAAAGCTGCCACAAGTGAGATTCAAGTCGGCAGCTGCGAAAGTCAAGCGAAAGCGCTACAGCGTTTAGCAGTTAATTTCATTAAGTCTTTGTCATCGATCGGTGGACTGATCACCGACGCCGACATAGGCGGTTCTAGACCTCTATTTTTGGGGGGGCTCAAGCCCCTGGTTTACATATTTGGGGGGGCTTAAGTCCCTGTTTTATATATAGGCGGCTAGGCCACCCAGTTGGATTTGGGGGGGCTAATTCGAGATTTGGGGGGGCTTAGCCCCCCCAAGCCCCCACCTAGAAACGCCTATGGACGCCGACGTGGCCTACCGTTTGAGTTGCTGTAAAAAGATAATTTTCTTGTTTTCGGAATTTAAAGTATGACTCTACAAAGAAATATGTATTGCAGTATATGTAAGTGAAATTTGATGGTCATGGTCACAGTCACATTGAAAGTGTTTGTCATAAACAAAATCCTAATATTTGTTTCACGCATGCAATATTCATTTCTGATTTATTTTTCGGGTCGATTCGCTCTCGGTAAGACCGGTCTTATTTGACAATAAAATGTTTAAATTGACAAATGTAAGAACAAGACAATTAAAATATTTTAAACCAGAATAAGATATCACACATTTTCGAGTATTCTGGAAACGTTTTTTTGGACTGTGTCCAATAAAGTAGTAAATTATGGCCGTCAAACACAATTATAAACAATGTAATTTTGACGCAGTAGAACATAACGAGCCTTAACGCCTAAACTTCTTTATATATATTTATTACGAGAATAACAACAAATTAACAATCACGGATTAAAACAACTAGTAATAACATCTATTCAACCTTTTAAATTATGTGCATTGCTTCTACATAAGTCTAACTAACAAACAATTATTTAACTTAAGACAATTTATTATCCAAACACGTTTTTATAAATCAAGTGGACTTCCCGTAATTATCTCATCATTTTATTAATTAAAGTTAATTAATGTTCGTTAGCATTGTATGGTTTTTAATTGCCAAACATGTAAGGGGCTGCTCATCCGCTAATTTTAAATGACCTCTGTATATTCCACCAGATTCTCGAAAAGATTTAAATTCAAAAATGTTTGGCGATGTCAATGACATTTTTATTCCAAGTACGGATTATCAAAAATTTTCTAAATTCGGAAAAAACAAAAGCAAACGGTTATCACTAGTCATCGTCATCAGTGGGAGCCATGCAACTGCGCGCGATTCAAGTGGCGTTACCGTTGTATTTATTAGTTTGTAATGACATGAATAAAACTATACCTACAAGGAAGTACCACTTAGCTCGTATCCATTAATAATTCCTCATGGATCTCCATACATATGCCCAGTAATGAAATGAATGCCTAACGGGATAATTTAATAAAATAAATAAAAATAATCTATAACCCCAGTGCCGGCTTAAGGCTGTTTACTATCCGGGGCTATTCAAAGCTGACCGCCCCCCCCGCCAACAAAATTTTTAAATTTCTATTTCTACTAGGTATTATCCATTTTAATAAAACGAACGTAAAAACACGAAGATGTAGAGGAAAGTCGCCTAATATTGGATAGTTGGCTAATTGTCAATCAAAAATTTTCTAAATTCGGAAAAAACAAAAGCAAACGGTTATCACTAGTCATCGTCATCAGTGGGAGCCATGCAACTGCGCGCGATTCAAGTGGCGTTACCGTTGTATTTATTAGTTTGTAATGACATGAATAAAACTATACCTACAAGGAAGTACCACTTAGCTCGTATCCATTAATAATTCCTCATGGATCTCCATACATATGCCCAGTAATGAAATGAATGCCTAACGGGATAATTTAATAAAATAAATAAAAATAATCTATAACCCCAGTGCCGGCTTAAGGCTGTTTACTATCCGGGGCTATTCAAAGCTGACCGCCCCCCCCGCCAACAAAATTTTTAAATTTCTATTTCTACTAGGTATTATCCATTTTAATAAAACGAACGTAAAAACACGAAGATGTAGAGGAAAGTCGCCTAATATTGGATAGTTGGCTAATTGTGGATACACATCATCTCAAAACTTGTTAATACTTTTCTGTAATTGAATCCACAAAACGAATTGTCTTTCACATACAATGAGCCTGTGTGGAGCACACAGTTTGGCTGTTCACTACTGTATCATGTATGGGGGTCAGCCACTAAATGAAAAGTGGGAAGGTGGAAAAGCACCGCAGCCGAAAACTTTTCTGAACCGCGCCCAAAGTCCATCATAAAATCGAAATAAAAATCTTATTCTTCAGACAGCTGGGGGGGGGGGGGGGGGGCAACCCCCCAAAACTCCCCCCGAATACGCCACTGGGTGGGGCATAATATTATGTGTTTATTTGTGACAGAGTTTTTTGTTTCTGTGCCTAAAAATTGTTATAAAATGGTAAGTAGTTAGCGTAGGAAAGTGAAAGTTTAGTGAAAAATTAGGAACCCAACTAAATCTACGGTTTTAAAACTTTTTTATCTATAGGAAAAAAAATTCAGTAAAATGACTAAAAAAGGACTCCCACATAACCCTTGAATTATATGTCAAACGTGAGCAACCCTTAGAAGAACAATGTAAACTACAAATAGGTCGAAAACCAGTTTTATCGCCTGAAATGGAAGAAGACTTGGTAAAGTACTGTTTGGAAATGGACAAAAGATATTATAGTCCAGGACTCGCAGACATTCGCAGACTGGCGTATCAGCTTAATATAAGGAATAACCTTCCTCATACGTTTTCAAAAAAAAAAGACGCGATTGCCGACAAAAAATGGCTTAGGAATTTCTTCAAACGTCATCCCAATTTATCTTTCAGAAAACCTCGACGAATTTCAAAAAATAGTATAAAAAGTTTCGCGCTAGAAAATGTCAACTGTTTGTGTGTCAGTTGGGTCAATTTTTTTTGTACAACTGCTGTTTTTCAACTTTACAAATTTTCTCCACTCACCGCCACCTTTAGCCCACCGCCCGGGGCTGATAGCCCCCTTAGACCCCCCCCCCCCCTTGAGCCGGCGCTGTATAATCCGATTCTTTAAATAACCGGTATCATCCGATGATGACAATAATTATAATTCGGATTATAATCTAAAACTCGGATTCCGAGTAATTCAAAAAGAGAATGAAAGAATTTTAACTAGCAAGTAGTTTACAATGTATTAAACAAGGTTAGTTTCACTAGATTGAACTGTAGCATATTTAATAAATATACCCTGAATATTAACCCGTCATCGTGATTCGGGATGTTATTACTTTGCTTTCTTGTGTTGTATATTTTCATAGGTTATGCTAATAAAGATTGTATTATTGAATTTTCTGGATTCTATTAATGTACTTAAACACTAAAGCATGTAATAATAAAATAAAATTTATGTGTAAAAAACTAACGTTCAGATTGCAAAACTACAGCTGCTATTGATGATTTAGAAGCCGAAATGGCCAGCAAGGAAAATTTTAAAAATTTAGTAAGTAAACTTTTTTAGAATTTATTAAATCCAGTAGCATCACTTATAATATAATTATTTTACTAAGTATCCGGTAAATAATTTTATTGTAGCTTTATGTCCATGTTTGTGTCCGTGTGTAGGCTTTCCAAACTAGCAGTTAACGCGCCTTTTTTTAGGTCAACAGTTTATACCTAGTCGGAGGAAGTACTCCTCACAAAACTGTTTATTTTATGATGAATAAATTATTTGGCAAGCAATTGGCCCTGCAGTACTCGGGCCAAGGAAAAAAGAAAAAATTACCATTTTGTGGCCTCAAAATATATGATGCCCTTTTGGGTGAGTACTAGTTATTCATAAGTTGCTTTTACAAATGAAAAATATTAATTTTATTTATTTTTTTTAAATTTATATTCGCTACAAGAAAACGCCACCCCTCTTCAACCGAGGATGAAATAAAAAAAGAGTGTTGCCCTATTTTTGGCGACAGCAAAGTCAAGACTTCCAAAAGATAGACCTGACAGGTACTATTGCTTCTTTTATTAAAATTATTGGGTAAAACTTTACAACTTACAACCACAATTTTTGTTATATTCGATTTTAGTTTATTTTATTTTTCAGAGACAACAGTCAAGATCAAGAACTCGATCAAGAAACAGATTAAGATAAATATTGTTAATACTTATATAAGATTTTTTTTATATTTCTAGTTAAAATAAATTGTTTGTCTACCAAAACTGTTTTTATAAACAACCATCAGTTTTACTCCCATTGAAAAGAGATCTCTTCATCAGGAGATAATAAAAGTAATTCATATTATTTTTTTTGTATTTCTTTGGAGCCCTGTATTTGTCGCATGGATGCATGTAGAGGAACCTGAATATAAATCATTGTAAAGCCAACAAAATCTCCACCCACAGTGGAAGGCAAATTTCTCTACATGCCTCCATGCAAAAAAAATACAGGTCTTAAAAAATAATTTAATAAATATTTTATTTAGTTAGTATATTACTATGGCTGCGTTCGTTTTTTTACGTCAGAATAATCTGTTAGTATATGAGATAGAAGTATACAAATATTCAAGGAGAAGGATAGCATGACAAAAATTCCTAAATTTATGTCAAAGAATTGTCAAACTTGTCATCTTTTTGCTCAGGAAAAATGATCGAGCAAAAAGATGATATGAATTGAGGAATTTTTGTTCATGCTATCCTTCTCCTTCATGAATATTTGTATATTTCTATTTCATATACTAACAGATTAATCTGACGTAAAAAAACGAACGCGCCCTATATAAAATAAATAATTTAAAAAAATTGTAAAATAAATATTTCAAATATTACATTAAAAAAATAAATAATTACATTAAAAAAATTAAATAAATATTAAATAAACATTTAAAATACATATAAAATAAATATTTATAACATATATTAAATAAACATTTAAAATACTTATAAAATAAATATTTATAATATATATTAAATAAATATTTATAATTTATATAAAATAAATATTTAAAAATCTGTCACGCAAATATTAAATAAATATTTTTAAAAAATATTTTAAAAATATTTTGTGCTATCAGGGATGTGTGTTATTATTTATTATTTGCATTTATCACTGCTTTTCAGGCGCGGCCCGTAAAACTTTAAAGTTCTATATCTCTATTCTACTTATGGGTGGGACCCATGCCAAGGTCAGGTTTGTTAACAGTGAGCCTACTAGGAATGTTTTGGTAAAGAATTTCTTTTTTGTAATTTACGATAAAAGTGGAATTTTTGAATTAACCCACCTTATTAATTAACACGCTTAGCTATTTTATTTTTTCTAAACAAAATATACATCATTTAGTCGACAATTCTTAAATTTTAAGATAACAAAATATTTTAGTAGGAAGTTATAGTCATTTGAATTTTTTTACACCTAAAATATTATTAAAAAAAAAATCAAAATGACTATAACTTTCTGCTAACACATCTTTTTCTCTTAAAATTTAAGAATTGTCTACAAAATGATGTAAAATTTGTTTAGAAAAATAATAAATAGAAAACCTGAGTGTGTTTTATTTTTTCCCAGGTGGGTCAATTCAAAAATTCAACTTTTTTCGCTATTAAACATGATTTAATTTTACTTCCTGGTATGGTATAACCGATTTTGCATCCATCATGCGAAGAGACAAAGCTAATAGAAAATAGAATTATTGAAGTTAGTGTAATTTGGTTTGTATGCTCGTGTAGCACCTAACTGAATGTTCTCCAAAAACATTGCAGTTCTTCATATTAAGTAGCAACAACGGACAAAAATGACCGAACTAAGAGTAGATAACTACTTAAAATACAAGACATCCTAAAAAATGCCAAGTTTGGTACTTACCGCTTTCTCTATTAAGCGACCGGTGATGGTGGGACTTTAAAATTAAATTATGGGTACCTAAGGATTATTAAAATGCAGCATCGGTAACTCAAATTTGTGTATGTTCATTTTAGAGTTTAATTTTTGACTGAAAAGCTCGTAAGCAATCCTTTAAATGTACTTATTTAAACAGAAATACAACCATTGCTAAAATAAAACAATCTGAAAAACTGCTTCTAATTAGTTTTTCTCTAAGAAAAATCTAATCTAATCAAATCTAAAAAAATTGACAAAAGAATAAACAAATTTTTAGTTTAAAAACATTAAAACTTCTCAAAACTTTTATTTTTAGATAACTTTTGATACTTCCAACTTTAATAATAATAATTTTCATCTTTGTTTAAAATTGTTCATGATATTGAAATGCGCTTTGATATTCTTGGGAAAAGGAAATAAAACATATTTTTATTTTAATCCAATTGTATTAAGACTGAACAAGAAATATAATACACTCACCCACAAAAAAAACCCAAAAACACATTTATAACGGTATAGGTATTGGCTTATTCAAAACATTAAAACAGAAAGAGACTCAAAAATACATATTGCACTAATTATTATATTTATAAAGGTATAGCAAGTATCTAAACAAAATGCCAAATGAAAACAAAAGCAAAATATGACCACACATAATATATTATTATTCTAAGTAACATACGTAACATAGTTAAAATTTAACATACACAAATTTTTTAAATTCTACAAAGGGGCTGTTGATTCATTACGTTAGACGTTTTTTTCTTTCTTTTAGACCCTCCCAATAAGAAAATGTATAATCTCCCCGCCTTCTAATCTTACATAAAAAGTTTCAAGAAAATAATTTTAAAAAAATTCATTGTTAGCTGCTCATGGGCTCAGAAGGCAGTCAGAAATGCAATCAGCTACTGAGATATCCTTTTCTTAATAAAAGTATTAGTCTACCAATTCCGAAATAATAATTAAAAAAATCTTATAATAAATTGTCACGATCCCTGTCCTCCCAAGTAAGAATCAATAGGAAGGTAGCCAACCCCCTCCCTAAAACTTCTTACGTAATAAATGAATGAATGAATATTATCAACTTGGGGATTAGGCAAGTTTGATTAAATCGCATTATTTCGACTTAAGGAATCTGCTGCTGTTGGTCTGTGTCCCATTACTTTTGGACCACCCTGTAGAAATGATTACATTTTTCTAATAACCTGTAAAAAATAAAATATATAAATTTATGTATTTCAATGAAATTTAAGCTAAATAAAATAGCAATGGCTCGGTGTTTCATTCCGCTCGACAAAATCCACAGGCAGATGTTTGCACGTTAAATAAAGTGTCTGTACAAGAAGTACAGAAAGCATGCCCACATACTATAACGTATTGCACTCGATTTAAGTAGCAAATACTACATCTCATCCTCTTCATATTTAGTGGCAGGAATTCTTGGCTACCAACCTTTATAACAATATAATATAATTAATTCAACAGGATTAAATCAACCTTGACAAAGCCCATGATAGAAAATGGAAACAAAAGTATCATTCTGCGTCGATGGAATTAAAGTTCATACTGTCAAGTTAATTCATATAACCATTCGAGTCATGTATGCAAACTGAAAATCTACAAAAAATTACTCGAACCTTTAAAGGTACACAAGTATTATTAATGAAAACATCTTCATATAAAAAGACATCAACCAAACCTACAAAATGTTTATGTTGTAGGTATTGCTTCCATTATAAAGGGAGGTCCTTAAGTACGTTCAAATATTTTGAAGGGCGGTTTTTAGTTGTTTGTATTTAAGAAGCTTTATAGGAACTTTTTTTCTTAGAATGTCCTAGACCTAGAGAACCGCCCCCTAAAATATTTGACCGTATTTAAGGACCACCCCGTATAATATGGACGTTTGGTGTTTTTGATTTACAATTTGCGTGCACATTAAGTACCCCAAGGAAAAAAATCCGACGTCCTTGACCAGTAAGAACAATAAAACTAAAATTAATAAGTAATAAGGTTGTCAAAACGTTTTAAAGCAATTCCTTACCTTGTAGGTGCATGCTCGTAGTTATTTTTTAAAGTGCCCCCTTTTCTGACGCAGGCCTCTCTCAGCTGCCTTCTAAATTCCGCTGCTCGGATGGTTCCTTCTTCCCTGGGATGGTTGTGATGGGCATTCGTTACTGCAAATTCTCCAATTGCTGTAATCTTCGCCGATGCCGTACATCCTAGTTTCCTTTTGTTTTTACACACCATATACCTAAAGAACAGAAGCAAGAAATAACCATAGATTTAAAAGTTACCTAACACCATTGTAATATTAGTAGGATAATATATAGTTCGATTTTTACCTTATAGCATTTTTGTTCCCCTTGTTTTAAATAAATAGTCATCGTGGGTAACGCATTCTTGACGATGTCCTGGGGATCCATAACCTTAAAAAAATTAATACACGATTTCTTGCCATGCGGCACTACCATCGAGGTAGAATCAAGAGGCACTATAAGTATATGGGCACTACACACTAACCCAATAATTTTTTCCACACAATACACTGGCACGAGTACAATAAAGAAAGTATGCATATTCCATCCTTGTTTGTCAACTTCTCCAGTGTTAGGCTAATTGCAGAAACGAAGATCTCCGATTCGACACGAAGTGAGTTTCGGGATTAGGCCAGATGAACTTTAGGCCACTTGGGGCTATCCCTGCTCAAAAGCGCCTCAGTCGAGCACCAGTCGTTACTCTGGACGGCTTACGCACGGACTTTTGCGAGCAGCGAGCACATATTTCGTCGGTATGGAAAAAGACCAGCACCGAAAATTAATTAAACTGTACAGCAATTACATATTTCTGGAATGCTAAGATTCATAATTATATAAACAGAGGATTAGGGGAAGATGCTTGGAAAGTAATAGCCCGCGAAATGGGCCTACCAGTGGCAGAACTGAAAAAAAAGATGGATTATTTCGTTTTCGCAAAAATTTAATTCCATATTGAGCTCGGTTTTTGAATAAGTCTTTAGTTGAACATCTTTTTATTTTTAAAAGAGCTTTTGCTATGCTGCGGCGCAATAATATATAGGCAGTCGCAGCTGTAGCAACACGGACGCGTATGCGTGAACCTATCTCAACATTTTGCAGTATTTTCTAAAATTTCAATGAATTTCCCTAAATACGTTCACGAGGTTTCGATATGTCTGTCGAATTTTCGTTACGCGCGGTTTAAAAGGACAAGTACAAAATAAGATTTTGATATCCTTAAAGAAGTTTATGCCCTTTAGCCGTGTCTAGAACCGAAAGTAATTGGTTTTCTGTAGTAAATAACTGAACAACACTAATGTTAAAAAACCAACATTGTGGGTATGAGAGCTGATTACTCCTTTTTTATTTGAATGAGCAATATCCTATAATCCTATATAGTGAGATTCTCCAACTATCATCACATCAGTCTCTTCTTGGGTCTATTGTCGGACACAGGCCTTGTCAAATCGCTTCCAGATCTTCCTGTCTTGGGCAATCACAATCCAGTTTGTTGATATCCTTCTCAAATCGTTGTTCCATTGTGTAGGGGCCTCTCTCCACTCGAGCAGCTTTTGTCCAGCGGCCATGCCATCACTTAGTCTGGCGATGTGCCCTGCCCATTTCGCTCTCACACTGTACTCCTCACTGTCGGTCACCTTCGTCCTTCTGCGTATCTCTGCATTTCGTACATGGTCTGCAAGTCTCAAATCAAGTATCGATGTTTTCATTTTTTCTCTGTGTTACCCTTAATTTTCTTATGGATGTTCTGGTGAGAGTTAGTGTCTCTGCGCCATTTGACAAAACTGGTAAGATTCATTGATTAAATGCCTTTCTCTTTAGGTTTATGGGAATGTCTACTTTAAACACATCTTTTATTTTTGCGTATGGCTGCCCATCCTAGAGTGATTCTTCTAGCCAATTAGCACGTTTCATTGTCCCTCGTAATTCTAACTTCGTGGTCCAGGTATATGTATTTGTCCACCATTTCACGCACATGTTTTCCGTTTGGATTAGTTGACTGCGCACTCTGTTAGTCATCATCTTTGTTCTAGTGAAATTTAGGAAAAGTCCTACTCTTTTAGTTGCCTTTTGCAGCTCTTAGAGCAGAGTTTTGGCTTCTTTAAGGTTGTCTGATATGAGGACGATATCATCCGCAAAGCGAAGATGACGCAGTCCATCAATCATTACACCTTTATATTGCCAATTTAGCTTTTTGAATGCGTATTCAAGAACTGTAGTGAACAATTTCAGTGACAGTTTATCGCCTTTTCTGACTTCCCGTTTGATTTTTATTTGTTGTTTGTGGCATGGAGTTTGGCCGTTGTTGTTGCGTTTAAATAAATATTTGATCGATTCTGCATTCTTGTCGCACTGCTAATATTTCAGGTAACTCTACTGTATCGAAAACTTTTCGTATATCGACAAATACCAGAGCTAAAGGTCGATTATACTCTATTGTTTCCTCTTTGGGTTTTTAAACACTGAAGGTGGTCATTTGTGCCGTAACCAGAACGAAAGCCAGCTTGTTCTCTGGTTCTGTAGAAATCAGTCTAATCGCAATTATTGTTCGGGTATATAGTCTGTACAGTTGACTTAACAGGCTGATCGGCCGATAGTTCTCCAGATCTGTTTTATCTCCTTTTTTGTGTATGAGAATCATAATTGAGTTATTCCAGCCATCGGGGATGTTTTGACTATGCAGGCATAGATTGAAGAGCTTTCGGATATTTCGTATTAGGATTTCTCCGCCCATTTTTATTGCTTCTGTTGTTATGCCATCCTCTCCAGGAGCTTTGTTGCTCCTGGAGAGGGTGCATCTTTTTAAGCGCATTGTAAATTTCTTCTCTGTTGATGTCAGGAATGTCTTCAGATCCCTGGTTCATAACTCTTCAGATGTTGTAGCAGTATATGTTATAATATTGTGTTTAGTCTTTGATCATACAGCATACATTTCACTACGCAGTTGGGTGAAATTAAAATTAATATATTTAGTTTAAATAACATGTAATGGAATGTGGTAATGACCTCACGCTTGCAGTAACGGCTGACCTTTCATTCTGTCTGGGAAGAGGTTAGACCCTTCGGATGGATCTGGCTGCTCGGATAACATCGTTAAATAGTGGCCCAAATATCATATATAAAATTCAGATTTGATACTATAACCTAAATGCCATGCGCGATTATTAATAGAGCTTAAAAGCGTCTGGCGGAAGTTATGACCCGTGAAAAGCGTGCGGTAATTGTTAATACGAGTTTATAATACTGTCCTGTTGAACATGCTAAAACACCAGTTTTGATATTTTAACGTTTTACTCTTACATTTTTATATGCCTTTAGTACCTGTTACCTTCCAAAGCCCCATGACATAAGTTTGATAGCATAGAAACGTGTACTATAGTGTACATCTACAGAAAAAATCTTAGGCTTGGTACTATATCGTATGTCTTAGTCTATTACTAGAAAATATTTATTTAAACCTGTACTAAATCATAAATTTTTTAGTAAATCTGAGCGTTGAGTTGTAAAAAAGAGGAGAATACTAAAAGTTAAAAAAAAATAATCGAACATTTTACTTTATATACCCCTTTACCATAAAGTTTTCTTGCATTTTAGTACTGCAATAGTAAATGCAGCCTATAAAAAAATATTCCCTTTTAGTACCGTACAACTCGTTATAAAATTTAACTACAAATTAAAGTCATTATCATAATGCGATAAAAAGAAATAACTAGTTCTTTAAAATGTTCCTATCATGTACCTGTCAAAATATTATTGTTGTCTGCTTTCATATTATCCTTATTATATTTAAATTAAACATTTCCCAAACAGTGGCGGTGGCGTACGTATTGTAAGCCCACTCAAACAAAAGGGCTAGCCTTGATAAAATAAATATCAGAACTACGGATTAGTCCATGTGCCGTATTAGGCAGATGTCATTTCCTACATAAGTTATTTAGGCCTCTGTGTTTCGATTGCTTTTACCGGTAAAGCTGCTCGGTCAATGTTTTGTATCGCATTAGGTGAATGGGGTTAAAATTATCCAAACACGATCTATCAAATAGATAGGTCCTAGTGTCAATTTATCTACCTAAAGCACATTTTGATTAAATTTCTAATAGAAGCGGGATATCTAGCTGTTGTAGCTTTCACTGTACTAGATAATCTATAAATACCCATCACTAAATAGTAATTGTTAAATTTAATACGTAAATATCGTTATTGTTGTTTTGGCAGTGGTTATTTTGTACAAGTCCAGAAGAATTTAGATGAGCAAGCTAATTTCAAGCCGGAGGCGAATGCAGTAGATGCAATTTCGGGTGCACGTATTATGTTTACTAGTTTTTTTTTCCAAATTGGTCAACTATTTAAAAAATAAATATAAATAAGTATTTCCGAAATTTTAAACGGAGGAGATGTTATTTATAACTGGGGTTATACAGCATTTTTTTTTATTTCATAATACAAAAGTATTCCACTCGAAAAGCTTTTCCTCAAAAAATTTTAAAAAAATTCTGATCAAACTCACCCTCAAAATAGCAATCACACATCGTTTATTGTAAAACGGGAAGATGACATCTGGTGACGTAGTCCCACGATGAGCGACCTAAATTTAGGAAATAAATTAAGCGTTGGCACCGCCACAAAAATTCTGTGGGTTTGTCATGGAGGTTATGTTATCAAACTAAATTTTAAAAAACGTTGTAATATTCGAAATTTATACTGAAGTTTAACACAGAAATATTAAGAGAACTGACAAAACAGTCAAAGAATAATACTTTATAGCCTAAAAGGATATTTACGCACGAGTATCAAAGAAATGCTAACCATAACTCACCGAATGATAGGAGCAAAAAACTACTACACCCTGAGGTTTGGGTTTTACCATTGAAAGTGACTTCGCTGCGGGCGCCGGCAGCCATTATGGATGCCGGCGCCGGCAGCCCTAAGACCGAGTTAATACTACGGGGTGACAGGCGATACGCTACGGCTGATAGGTGTCAAGCGACAGGTACTAGATGATTAGGCGTTTATACTAATAATTGTATCACCTACCAGGATGCGATCTAGCTAGGTGTAATAAAATACTTTACTCAGTTTCAAAATGTCGTTCAGAATGCGTAGTGTTTTTAATGCTTGATGCACTTCACTAATTAAAATCGGGTTGCTGAGCGCCACCCTTGGACTGTACGCCTAAGCTTGCTTTAATGATCGCTCACATCAAACTTTCGGTCTTCGAAAAATTCTTCCAAAAAATTTAAATTATCAGGAGTTACGTGAATTGGTGCCCCGTCCTGCTGGAAGTAGCCTTGTCGCATCTCATCATCGTCTAATGCGTTTGCAAAATTTTCTAAAATTTCATTAGGGTTCAATTAACCTTCTTGTCCATATGGCCGCCCACACGCCAACTTTCTGTGAATGCAAAGACTTCTCTATGAAGAAATGTGGATTTTCAGAATTTACATGACCAGAGAGGTTAAACCATGCCTCGTCAGTAAAAAAGGTTTTTTCTAATACGTTTTCATTTTATGCAAATTACTCATAAACCACTCTGAAAATTGCATTCGCTGCGGCTTGTCGTTTGGTAACAATTCTTGGACTAAGCTTAGACGATAAGCCTGCATAATGCAGGTCACATTTCAGTATAGTACTGCAGGTTCCGTAGGCTACATTTACTTGCTGACTTTAACGCCGAATAGGGGTTTGTGGGTGTTTAACAATTTGCCTTAATTCTTCTACTTTTTGTGCCGTACGAACTTTTGGTCTCCCTTCCTTCTTTCCTATTCACACTTCCTGTTTCTCTAAACAAAGCCACATATCTAGTCAAAACTTGGCGAAACTGGTCGAAATCCATGACTATGTGTGGAAATTCTGTTTGAAAATCCTGAATGGCGTCCCGTGTTGAATATACCCACTGGCCATCAATCTTTCTACCATTTCTAAAGTAAGTTTCCATCAAAAAAGCTTTTTGTTCTGCCGTGATTACTACATTTAATTTTCTTAAAAATAAAATCTTCAAAACAGTTCTATTTTTCATTTACCTATACCTTTTACCTATCAAGAGTAATAATTCAAGACTTTTTTTGATTGATTTCACGGCATACCTTGAGGACGTTTTTTTTTTTTTGATCTTACGAGTGGTACCTAGTTGTCACATAAGAATTTGTCAATTTCGGGACTAGTCCCGGAAAAAGCTATTTTTGGTACCGAGAACTCTCGTACGTACCTATTTTTGTACAGTTTCAGGAACTAGTGAGTAAAGTCTCGCTTAATGTTGGTTTGCAAATGACTCATCAAAGTAAGGGGCTCTTTAAGTATAGTACGACAGTATTATTTAAAACTTTTTAGTTTCAATATAACACCTGTGTGGTAGCAGGTTCAAAAAAATTAGCCCTGCACCGGTGATTTTTAAACAAGTCAGTATGTACAGTGCATTTTTTAAAGCGGACTATAGGGTTTTACATGTTAAATTTTTAACGCCATGTTAGGCCCTGTTCTATTAGAAGTATAGAGATAAAACTGGATCTAGGTAAATTTCAGAGTCTTATTGTTATGTAAGTTATGCCAAAAATACCAAAAAAAAAATGCATTTATTTTTTGAAGAACCTTAATTTTTCACATCCCTTATATTATCGATACCTTTGACTGACCTTTTCGTACCAAGTGAAGGTGACACGCATTTTTTGACATTAAAAATTTTATTGTCACAATTTTAAATGCATTTCTTAGATATTTTTTGGAGCTCTTTTTTGACATATTTAGCAATCTATCAGAATCTTAATACTCTCAAAATTACCTATATCAATTTTTATCTCTGTACTTCTAATAGAACAAAACCTAACATGGCGTTAAAAAATATGTAAAATAATATGCTTCGTTTTCAAAAATACACTTTATATGGGATATCGAATAGGAAAATTGTATTTTTTGGACAGCGCGACGGTCAAAGTCGCTGAGCGCGCCGCCAGCTGAGTCTAGCAAACACAGAAATATGGAAATATTATTTTCCTAGATACATACATGTTTAACATACAAGTTTTTGTCCGTTTAAAAATTTGATCTTGAACGGGAAAATATACGGACCGGCACTAAAAACAGGCACTGTAAAATTTTGACCAATTTTAAAGATTGATAACTTTTCTTCTTCAATTTGTAGATCAATTGTTCAATTAATTTGAGACAGAAGAAAATTTAGCAACTTATTTTATTTTACTTATTTATTGATGCTAAGATGTAAAAAACTTCAACAATGTAAACTTCAACATAAAAACTCCTCCTTGCTCCGAAGAAGCTCCGAATTGAAAATTAAAGCCGTAGAAAGGTCATAAATTAAAATGAAGAAATATAAACAAAAGTGATAAGTACGAGCCATAGTTAACCTTACACAAATAAAATACAATTATAGTAACATAACGCAAAATAAGATAAAACTAAGTTATACTCGTATCGATGATACTTATTTGAAAATAGTGATTTGCCGCCATAGGTGGTTCTAGACCTCTATTCTTGGGGGGGGGGGTCTTAAGCACCCCCTTTACATATTGGGGGGGGGCTTAAGTCCCTGGTTTATATATAGGCGGCTAGGCCACTCAGTTGGATTTGGGGGGGTTAATCCGAGATTTGGGGGGCTTAGCCCCCCCAAGCCCCCACCTAGAAACGCCTATGTTTGCCGCCAAGATAAATCTGTTCTCAATAATTTCTTATTGCATTCATCTCGATAGCTTTATTTCTGTTGGAAATGTACGCTTTTAAAGAAGACTAACAATATACAGTATTTTAATTTGACTTCTAGGTGAGTCTGTGCTTAATTACCACATCTATCGAATAGCAATAAACATACCTAAAGGAAATATTAGCAGATTTATCTTATTTTCCGTTATTTTTCATTCATGTTCCCCACACACAGTTGATAGGAGATAATTTTCCCCTAATAAAAGATAATGCACAACCTCAAACCGCTCGAATAGTCAGAGAATACTGACATCCCACAGACGAAAAGGCCACCGCACAGCTCAGATCTGGGATATACTTGGTAGAATAATTCAAAGCCTTAAACCAGTAATACCATCTGCCTCTATAACGTTGAGTGAATTGCAAAGGGCACTCTCAGAGCAATGGATTATTCCTTAGGAGGATATAAGCCATTTTATGGAAAGAATGTTGAAAAGAATAAGCGCTGTGGGGGGTAATACCCAATACTAGTAATTAGTATTTGGTTTTATTTTATTGTTGTATGTTATTGTTTGTTTAATGCTTAATTTAGAAAATTCTGTAAAATTGTATTATTAAAATAAAAAATTATTAGTGTTTTGTTTTAAGCATTTGTATCTAAAACAAAAATAAAGCCAAGAGATGAATTAAAAGATAGATAATTGAGAACAAAATTGAAGGTAAATTACTTTTTAATTTGGCTACTCTATCAAATGGTGTTTTAAGCCTAAGGTAAAAAACAACATTTGGTTTCCCTTTTTTCGGGCTGGTTAATGTAGAAAGAAAATATAGATATTAAGTTTTTGTTGAGCGATGGGAACAATACTTTTTAAAAACTATCCTATTCATATATCTATACTTTAAACTCTGTATTTTCTCCAACTTCGTTACGTTAACCACGAAATTCGATTAGAAAACAAAACTATCGGATATCCGCAACACCATAAATCAATTTATACCGATTCCTTTTATCCGACTCTGGCAGAAACTCCTGAATTTCGCGACTGTGTGTAACAATCGTTCTTTTGTGCTTTATTTGATCAGGTGTGATAGCTCTGCTGTCGACGGAGAACCCATTTGTTTTTTGAACACTTGAGAAAAGTGTGGATAAAGGAGTTTCTTTGAAGTAATAAATGAGAATTGTTAGATTATAAAACAAGCAGTTATTTATTTAGCCAATTTAAAACACAATTATTTCTTTTTTCAGATCACCAAATTCTTCGCAAAATATAACATATACATATAGATTCTATTTGCCTTTGAACATAGCCGTAGTGCTGAAAAAAATTTTAGTTTTAAGTTCATCTACTGTTTCCAGAAAATAGAAAAAATCAATTTTAGAAATAAACATTGTTTGTCGAAGTCTACACAACAGGTTTAAGAATATCCATTCCGCCCTACTGTCGTGGCAGAGTGGTAAGAATTGGGAGATTGGTAAGAATTATTTTTCTATGCTCCTTTAAAAAATTGAAGACCTGCTAGTTAATCGGCTAGGTTTTGACAGGTTTTTGTCCTGTCTTTATTAATAAGTCGTCATTAAAAACGTATGAGTTATTTCAGCGATTTGCTTCTTTTTCAAATGATTTTCCTCTTGGAACGTGTGGCTAGAATAGATTTAGTTCTACTATTGTGGAAAGTGCGTACTAAAATTTTCCTTTCTGATAAATTTGCGAAAAACATCAGAAACAAGTTCACAGTATAAAACTTAGTTGTCCTATTCGTATACTTGTCAGTTTAAAACTTTTGATTATGAAATTAGACAGATCTTGCGTTGGAGAATCTGGCTGTAGTGAGTGAATAGGTGAGTAAAGCGGCCATCAGACTATCAGTATACTGTCAGGGTTTTGCTTCCGTAAAAAATCGCGTCCGCTAGTACGACGTATAGAAAAATACGATGTACTGGTGAGTTAACCGTTCTTAAAATAGATTTAAATAAAAAATCACGCCAACTTGGTTGTTGGGTTAAGGAAATCTCCTCTAATGGTGAAAATATATTTATTAATTTAACATATTCATCAAGATCGGAAATGTGGGTAAATGAATTTGGAAACTTACCAATTCAATATCTGTGAATAAAAGTTTAGAATGAGGAGGAACTTAAACTATTCCAACTGCTTCATAAACAGTTAAAATTCAAGTTAAAGATTGATGGAAACACAGGGCAACAAAAAAGAATGTATGAAATGGTCAAAGACTAAGCAGCAGCAAGTGCAGTGGCGGCTGGTGAAATTTTAAAGTTGTATATCTCTGTTGCTATTTACGGGACCCAGGCCAAATTCAGGGGTTTTGATAGTAAACCTACTAGAAATGATTTGGTAGAGAAGAAAAATATTTTGTAATTTGCGAAAAAAAACTTGAATTTTGCCCTGGCACACCCTAGGAAAAGAATGAACACGTTTAGGCATTTTATTTCTTATTTTTTCTAAACAAATTTTGCTTCATATTATCGAAATTTTTCAAAGTTTAAGAGAAACAATGTGTTAGTAGAAAGTTATAGTCATTTGAATTTTTTTAACCTAAAATAATTTAAAAAAAATTCAAATGACTACCTATAACTTTCTAACACATTTCTTTCTCTTGAAATTAAAAAAATTTCGATAAAATGATGTAAAATTTGCCTAGAAAAAATAATAAATAAAATAACTAAACTTGTTCATTTTCTCCCAGGGTGTGCCAGGGCAAAATTCAACTTCTTTTCGCAAATTTCAAAATATTTTTTTTCTGTACCAAAACATTCCTAGTATAGTAGATATACCACTGGATTGGTGCTAAATAAATTATATGACATTGTTTTTTGGGGATATCGATAGATGCAAGTAATCATAAGGCTGATAAAATAATTCCTATAATTATTCAGATTTTTAATTGGAAGACTGACTGGCATGGAGAGCAAATTACTAATTTCTTTGCCTTGCAAAACGAAACTTCGCAGACCATTGCCAACTATTATTTGCTTACGACTCTCAAAAAGTAAAATTTAAAAGAGAATTGCGTATCTTTTACGGGCGATAATGTAACATCAATTTTGGCGGTGTTAACAGAAAAGAAGGAAACAATGTAATAACATTTCTGAATCAAAATGTTGATGGAGAGATTATGGGTGTGGGATGTCCCGCTCATATTCTCTATAATGCAATACGACATGCCACAGATCTATTAAAAATAGATGTCGAATCGTTAATTATGAAGATATTAAATTTAATCATTTCTCGGTCTATACTGTTAGAACAGAAAAGCTGAAGGAATTGTGTGATTACATTGACATAAACTACGAGAAATTGCTTTATCGTAGTAAAACGAGGTGGCTTAATCTTTTTCCAGCAAATGAAAAGGATCCTAAAATTATCCTTGGCTTTAAAGGAATACTTTTTAATAACAGACAAAACACCGGTTGTGATAAAATATTTTGTGAAAATGATGTATTTATGGTACTTGCACTCACTAATGGGTATATTTCGTTCGAGAATTACTTCGCTGGAAAAAGAGAAAAACTCATTTGCCGAAGTACTTAACGTACGTTAAAAGAAACAACAGAGTCATTAACTCAAAGACTTAACTTTGTTCCTTTAAAAGAGCAAGATTTTTTTTTAAAAGTACGAAATTAACACAGATACTCGAGAAACGATTAATACCGAAATAAAAAATGTGTACAAAGAATGTATAAACTACATAAATATATGGCTCGCACCCTGAATGCAATACCACCACAACTCAAAAAATATCATGTTTAAGTTATGTTGTGCAAAACAATAATTATACATCAAACTTCTTTGTGCAACAGTAACGTTAAAGAACTTTGTTTGTAAAAATCAAAGAAAAGCTTTCATAAGAACAAAGCTACAATGAATTATTCCAACCGCAAAAACTTTAAGTGTGTTTTTCTCGAAACTACCAATTTCGAGTTGTGGTGGTATTGTATTCAGGGTGCGAAATGTTTTAAATGAATGTTATTAAAACAAAATCATGAGTTACAAATTGATGACATTATCCCTTGTGTTACATTTTTGAGAGATAAAGGCGTAATTATGATGTTAAATTATTCGAAGAGTTTTGCCTTTCTGAAACTTTTTGAAAAGCAGTGAAATATTATCTTTAATGACTGTAATGATAGCATACGGTTTTCACAATTATTGAAAAGCTGTCAATTTTTCTTTTGCATTCTACCACATAATGCGAATGTTCAAAGAATATTTTCATTATTGGCGGCACAGTGGTCCAAAGAAAGAAATATGTTGTCAGTGGATTCCGTAAGGGCTATATTACTGACTCAATAAAGCTTAGGGAATATGACATGTGAAGAATTGCAATGGTGCAATTTTCGGCAGGAAAGACTTTTCAAAAGCTGTTTCAAGTGGCTAAAAATATCAGTAATTTAAGGGGTTATAAGAAAACTTATAAAACTAATACAACGTTAATCAAAAATTGTTTTTTTACACCAAAAACCGGACTTTTTTTTAATAGAATCACCGATTACGAATTTAGCACCTGGAGACCCTAGTTGCAGCTAAAATATTCGGTAAACTTTGCCCGAACCTCTTAGGTCCTCTCGTCCTGATCAACCTTCTTTTAGTAATGTAACTGTTTTGGCTTTAAACGCTCTTTCAATACTGCTGTGTTACTTTACAGTTAAGGTGTTATATTTAAGTTTCTTCAATATATAACAATATATGTACTTTATGGATTTTGTTTACCGCATAGGTCAGTTTTAGATGTGTCACCTTACTTCTGTTGAATTTATTAAATGACTATAAAATACATCCAGAAAAGCCTACTGAGCGCATGTTCTCAAAATAATTTTCCTATTTAGAACTTGGTAATTAAACAGAGTCAAGAAAAATTCCTAAATGTGGTTAATTAGAATTCCTTGATTGTGACGTAAATATCATATTTACTGAGACTTATTTTATACTATAAAATATGACGGAGTTTTGCTGTCCTTTAAAATATTCTACCTCAATACATATTGCGGTGAAAATAATTAGCAGAAATTCTGACTTCATTGTTAGAAACTTCATATAATATAAATAAATAAAATTCTATTTTAGTAAGGCAGACCAGAATATTAGCAGAGAAAAATAAGATAGAGAGAATAATATCTCTGCTTCCCGCCAGCTCGACAACGCGATGGCCTTCAAACGGCAACACCCCGACATTGGCGCGTACGATTCTCACAATACACCCCGACATTAGCCAGTGCGGTAGCAACAGGACAAGCAGAGAGTTTTCTGCGGCGCGTCTCAATACTCACTCTCACGTGCTTTAAGGTGCGTTTCCTATGGGGCGGCTGACTCACGCGGCTGCCGCACAGCGTCTCAAACGGCTGACGCCAGTATATCCATTGACGCTTGCGTCTGACGCTCGAAAAGAAACGGATAAATTAAATTGTCACATGAGCAGTACTAGGCGTCAGACGCCGAGCGGCAGCAGCGCGCGTCTGCCACCCCATAGGAAACGCACCTTTATACCGTTTATTTATACGGATGCGCTATTCTGTTTTTAACGCCTGGCTACATTTTTGGAGAATCTTTTAAACTTTTGATTGTTGTTTTTCATATGTGTTTTTTGTAACGGGGTATTTTACGTGCACATATAGTTTTTTATATACCTTTTTGTATCTTCGTGTGTTTGTTTTTCAAATCATGACATCACAGTTTTTGTATAACCTTTTCTTTTGGGGGAACTTTAAATTACGTTTTTGATATCTGAGCAGTAGACCAAAATGCGAACCACGCGCAAACCGAGCATGCAATATTCGAATATTGGAATAGCGAATATTTTCCCTTCAAAATTATGCGGATGTTCGAATATTGAAATAAGTATTTTAGTATTCGCGTTTCCAAATATCTGAGTTTTCGATTTTGTGAATATTCCGATATTTGATTAGTCAGACACCTATAATATGAAACGGTTACAAATACGTATGCACTTTGCTCAATTGTTTAGTTAAGTTTAGAAAAAGTTTTCAGTTTCAAAAAAGAAGTAAGTCAGTAATGAATGTCAGTTCAAGTATTAATTAGAATAAAGGCCGATTTCGCTTGAATTTTAATTTGACTATTCGAATAATCGAATCAACTATTCGAATAGCCGAATCAAATATTCGAATAGTCGAATCGAATAGTCGAATCGACTATTCGAATAGTCTCCACGAATATTCGAATAATCGAATCTACTATTCGAATAGTCGAGCCGACTATTTGAATAGTCGAATAAACTATTCGAATAGTCGAACTGACTCTTCGGAAGGTCAAATAAACTATTGGAATAGTCGATTCAATTATTCGAATAGTCGACTCGACTACGAAAATTCTACTAGTCGAATCGAATATTCGTGGAGATTATTTGAGCACTGAATAATTCGAATATTTGAATAATAAATGAAGTAAGTATTCCAATACTTCAATTTCAAAAATTCCGAGCCTTAGACTACACTGGAACCCATTGACTTTTAAGAATATATTATCGCCAGCAGTAAAGGTACAACTACGTATTTAACTTTTTAACTTCTCTCCCCAAATTTTTTCCAACTTTTTTTCGACTTCTCTATTTTTGTTGTTCCTTTCCTTATAAATAATTTTACTTTTGCCGTAAAAGTTTTTTATATTCCAATTGATAAAAGCTTTAGATTCGATACAAAATCTAAAGGATAACACCGTACATCAGAAATCTTCATAACAACGGACATATAATAAAGACACGAAATAGAGAATGATTGGTATTTTGTCTAAGAACTTACACTTTGTCAAAACTATATGTCATTTACTTAGGTATGTTTTGTTACATAATACTATAAAGGGCTTAAATTATTGTAAAAAGCCTGTTGTTTTGTAATTTCATGCAATGCTTTTCATTTTTACTAATTCACGAGTTCAGTATTCATAGTTTTTTATTTTACTGTACATTTTGTATAGGTTTTGCTATAATCGCTATAAATAAGGTACCTTCTTAATTGTTCCTCGATTAGTTATTAAATATTCAATAATACATTTTTATACTACTGTAAGTAGTATACTCATATTGAATTTTTTATTTTGCAGCAATTTTTTATAGTAGTCCAAAATCTGCAGCGCTCGCCTATGGCAGCTTATTTCAACATCGCTTTGGAGGTCATAGAAAGCAAATCGTATTTATGAACGAAATCCGTACGAGATATTATTCTCTCTATCTTGTTTTTCTCTGATATTAGCCCATAAAATAATGTAATGACGATATTAAAATCATTCAATTATTCCAAAATGAAGTAAAATGTGTAAAAGTTTAATTTTTTTAACACAATTTTTTTTTTTAGTATTTAAAAGTTTCTATTTTTTCTGACTAAACCCCAATCCTACTCAATATTCACGGCTTACTAAAACGACAATAAAGAAAACCAAATGCTGATCCGATTGGTCAGATTTACATACCATTACAAGTTTTGTTTCTGTTTTTACTAAGCGCATAAATAATTCAATAAAAGATGCAAATGACCTGATAAATTTGATCCTTGGCCCTACTAAACGTTTAGATACTCATGAATGTTTTTGTGTGGCATTAAAAGAAGCTTAAAGAATAGTAAAGCATGAATATTATTATTTTATGGGATTTTAATTTAAATATAATTTAGTCAAAACAATAAAATACCTAGCGTGGTTGACAGTTTGTTTGTTTCTAGATTTCTAGTATTAATATACAATAGTTTTATTGTACTTCTTGGGCTTTCGGTTAGTTTAAATTAAAGTCTTGAAATGGTTTTGACGTTTCGGTTTATTTCATCTCTAAACCATCATCAGAATCCTAATAACAAAGGTGTAATAGTAATATATTTTTCTATGTAAGATTTATATAAACAAGAGATAGTAGAATAGGACATACCTTTTAAATTGATTTCACTTAAACACTACATTTTAACAAAATGACTTATTGCAACAGGGTTTTAAACTAGACTGATTTGTGGATGTTTACAGTAAAGAGCTTTGGTTTTATTATTCCAGATGTTTAAGGGTAGGGACACAAAAATTTTGCTTTTATTTTCGTTTTACTTTTTTATGATAAGGTTGTTGTAAATGGTACTTAAATTATCCGTATCTGTTCTATAGTTTAGGGTGTTATGGGTTTTTTTAATATGTATCATTTCTTTTATGTTTCGTTTTTTGTAGTTTGATTCATAATCTAAGATTTCTACGTTATTAAAATTAAAGTTGTGTAAATATTCTAGTGAATGATTTGATAGAGCTGTTGAACTGTGACTAACATTTCTAATACTGTTTTGATGTTCCTTAATTCTGTTTTTAAGATATTGCTTTGTTTGCCCAATATAGGTTTTTGGGCAATCAAGGCAATTTATTTTGTAAATGAGTTGAGACTGGTTTGTTTTTGGAATATTTGGTTTTAGATTTGTGAATAGTTTTCTTGGATTATTAATTGGTTTTTCTGCTATTTTGATTTTATGTGGGTGAAGTACGTTTTTAATTTTCTGGTTTATTTCTTTTATGTATGGAGTAGATACGTAATGGTTTTCATTCATATTTTTGGGGTTATTTTTCTGTGGGTTGTATATTTTGTTTATTTTTGCTTTTATGATTGGTTCATAGAACTTTTTAGGGTAGTTATTGTTTTGTAAGATATTTCGTACTTTTTTAAAGTTTTTTGGTAAAAGTAAAACGAAAATAAAAGCAAAATTTTTGTGTCCCTACCCTTAAACATCTGGAATAATAAAACCAAAGCTCTTTACTGTAAACATCCACAAATCAGTCTAGTTTAAAACCCTGTTGCAATAAGTCATTTTGTTAAAATGTAGTGTTTAAGTGAAATCAATTTAAAAGGTATGTCCTATTCTACTATCTCTTGTTTATATAAATCTTACATAGAAAAATATATTACTATTACACCTTTGTTATTAGGATTCTGATGATGGTTTAGAGATGAAATAAACCGAAACGTCAAAACCATTTCAAGACTTTAATTTAAACTGACCGAAAGCCCAAGAAGTACAATAAAACTATTTAATCAAAAACGGTCAAGAAACCAATATTATTAATATACAATTACAACGCCCCGTATACCTTCTTAGACGCAAAATACTCTAAAATAACTTTTAGACGGGGAGCCAGCTACAGAGGGGGACATATGACTCAGTGTAGTCGAAATTTTACCGAGTACAGGTTCGACTGTTACCGACGGAGTGAGAACCCCGCCGCGCCGTCAGAAGGCTGTCTGGAAATATAATGGGCAGTCAAGTATGTAATTTTTCAAGTAAAAAAATTGGTAAGGTGCCGTACTGACAATTTGCAGAATGATTAAAGATAGTATGAGAAAGTAGGAAAAAATCGTCAGAAGGGTGGATAAAAGATACAGGGTCGTCAGAAGGCGCCAAAGTTACAGAAAATTTTGCAAAATTTATATGATCGAGCACACTTCTGACAATTTGCGTACAAATTGTTCGTTTCAAAACGAAATTATGTGTAAACGCCAGAAGGCTAGGTGGAAGACAAAGAAAAAAAATCCGATGCTGAGTGTGTGAGTGCCTTATTCGATCGATCACTTTTCTCTCTATTTTCATGTTTATATGATCGAGTGTACAGGGTTATTCATGATATTTTGACTCCCACCTACAGCTCTTATTACGAATTATAGAAAAAAACTTTAAATACAGAAGTTTCAGGTTTTTTCACGTAGTATCTTTTGGTAATAGCGGAAATAAAAAATCGACTTTACAACATTGAAAAAAGTAATTGAGTCATATTTTTTTAAGTGGAACACCCTATATATTATTAGCTCAAATGAAAGATCTCTTTGTTCTGATTTAAAATATATCTAATTTGTTGGCATTTGGTTCAGCCACTTTTGAAATATTTGAGTTTAAAAAAAAATACTTTCTTTAAACTACAACAAACATTTACAATATAAACGTCGGCGTTTTCGAGGCAACTTGATTATATTAAAGCAACAAACTTTAATGACTGATGATCTCCAATAATTGTGAAAAAATAAGGTATAAACTCAAATATTTCAAAAGTGGCTGAACCAAATGCCAACAAATTATATATATATTTGAAATCAGAACAAAGAGATCTTTCATTTGAGCGAATAGTATACAGAGTGTTCCATTTAAAAAAATATGACTCAATTAATTTTTTCAATGTTGTAAAGTCGATTTTTTATTTCCGCTATTACCAAAAGATACTATGTGAAAAAACCTAAAACTTTTGTATTTAAAGTTTCTTTCATCAATCAATCAAAACTTGTAATAAGAGCTGTAGGTGGGAGTCAAAATATAATGAATAACCCTGTACTTCTGACGATTTGTCGACATAATTTGGAGATGTTTAATAAACTATTACTCACCCGTCAGAAGTAAATTAGGATGACGTCCATAAATTATTAATTTTATTAATGAAAAGATATGACTCAAATAATTTGATCTTTATTAAAATTATATTTAAAACTTTAAATATTTTTAGAATATTATGATTTTCACGTTTGAACTTTCACTATAATTTTCTGTGGAATGAAAATTCTTCTCAATTGTGTTTGAAAATATTTCCTTTTATTGCCGGAGATCCAGGTATACGGTCACTTTGGAACATCTGCGTTGTTGTTTTCTCTCTTTTGCATTCTCTCTTTCCCTCTATCTCATCCCTATATCTATAATGTATTCAAATGCGCATTAGAAGGAAGAATGACGGACGCATTTGAAGGAATGCAAGTGGTAGTTTGGCTTGAGATTTGGAAGCATAAAGATCGTCAGCGTGAATTTTTCATTTTGTATTTTCATTTTCTGAAGGACAAAAAATTACTTCCAATTTATTTTGCGTATTCAAATATGAAGATTTGCCCCATAAAATATGCTCTTCACTGAAGAAAAATTGCGACAGTGCCACGAGAAACTTCGTATTCGTGTAGCATTCCAAATGAAGTACATCGATGTTGTTCTTCCCGATCGTGTTACTGAGGTTCACGGATATCATTCTATTTGCTGCAAGAACTTCTTGGCAATTCCAAAAAAGTACATAGAGAAATATGATCAAATGAAAAAATCTGCAGAAAATACAAATGCTTCGACATGATTTATGAGTGTCTCAGGTAAGTTGAATTCTCTTAGCATCGCTTTATGCATGGTGCGCATCGTTTGCATTGTTTCTGAGTTAAAAAATTATATTTTAAATTGCCAGTTCCATCATCATCGTCAACTTCGAATATTGGAGAGGGATCTTTTTCCGTTTAACTGGAAGCAACAGGCGAGAAAGAATAAAGTGGGGAGAAGGAAGCAAGTGGCGAAGCGAGTGGCAGCACAACATCGAACATCGGACAGATTCATCGCAGCTCTCTCCCATGTCTGTTGATGAACAGGAAGCAAGTGGCGAGGAGGAAGCATGTGAACAGGATGATGCAAAGGTTTGCTTCTTTTGCGATAAGGCTCGAATGGTTGTGAATTATCTCACGTTACCCTTGTATGATGCTTCGAATAATGATAAATTGAGGAATAATATTTTACTCAACGCAATTGCCTTGGAAGGTCGCGAAATGAAGAATAAATGTTGACAAGCCTTTCCAAAGAACATATTTAAAACACTTTGATGTTTCCTGCTTGCCACTTGCCACCTTGTTACGTCGAACTGCGTCAGTAGTTAGAAAGAACTTATTATATTGCCCATATATGGAAAAATGGTTTCTTACCAGATCCAGTCGAACTTGAAGCAGAACATTCAGGATGGATATTACATAAAACCAGATATGAATTTAAATGGTTTGAATGACCACAATTTCCTCCAGCTGTTAAAGGCGTTATCCTTGATAGCGAAGATTCGGGAGGTAATTTTAAATTCGATTTTGATGATTGTCTATCAGAATTATTATTAATTTTATTAAACTATCTATTTGTACTTTCAGCTGACGATGATGACATTACTTACAACAGCGATGAAGATCCTGACTTCGATGATGATTTGGAAAATTAGAATTATGAAACAGATTAATTTTGTACTAGATAAGTTAGAAGTTTTGTACTGCGTAAAAATAATAATTATTTTTATGAGATTCTATGAAAACAATTGATATCTTCCTAATTGACTTCCGACATGTGACCAATAGTTTATTAAACATCTCCAAATTATGTCGACAAGTCGTCAGAAGTACAGTAGATGTAAAACGTGAAAATACAGAGAAAAGTGATCGATCGAATAAGGCCCTGACGCATTTAGCACCGGAATTTTTTCTCTTTCTCTTCCACTTAGCCTTTTGACATTTTACAGATAATTTCGTTTTGACACAAACAATAAGTACGATAACTCGATCAAATAAATTTTGAAAAATTTTCTGCGACTTGGCGCCTTCTGGCGACTCTTTATCTTCCATCCACCCTTCTGAAGATTTTTTCCAACTTTTTTATACTACCTTCAATCATTCTGCAAATTGCCAGTACTGCACCTTATCAATTTTTACTTGTAAAATTACTTACTTGACCGCCCGCCCACCCATTATACTTCCTGACAGAGGGATTCTCAGTACGTCGGTAACAGTCGAACCTGTACTCGGTAAAATTTCGAATACACTGAGTCACATGTCCCCCTTTGTAGGTTACTCTTAGACTATTTCCTGCACCCTTCTTGAACCTCTAGATCTTGCTCTCTACCGTCAGTCTTTAACTTAAACCATACATTTTAGCAGAGAGTATTATCGGAGGGTTCGTTTGGTGCCCTGTATATTTCGGTGAGTATTATCTATAATATTACGCTTTTACTACTGCTGCTACTACATGCTCTTCTTACATTGACAAAAGATCATGGTAATGAAATACAATTTAAAGCAGTCCAATATTCTTTGAGGATTCTGGTTCTACAGTTGAGGTACCTAAATAAGCGTGTATTTGACGAGTGATGATGATTTATAGAATTGTTTTGTGCTATTTCTTCGTTCTTAATCAGTTACCAGTTTCAGGGTTACGGAGCCAACTGAATATAGATTGTCTTCAATGTTTTCTCTCAATAAATGAATTGTGTACTGGACATACTGATAACGACCAAAAAAACCCTTTATGTCCAGCATCCAGTCATTTAATTCTGCTAACGAAATTTATAGCCGTACGAAATTCGGTATGGAATATGATCGATTTAGTAGAATCTCAGTACCTACCTATTGACAAACTGGCAGACGTAAATTCTGTTTATTATCACTATAACCACAGCCTTCTTAAAGAAGAGAGTCATAAATTAGATGATTAGATGATTATATTTTATATTAAAACAACAAAAAAAAACGCCATTAACAAAATTTAAATAAAACATAAACGAAATTTATTTGAAATAAAAGACAGACTATGTCTGATTTCCACATTTATTTTCTTATTCTCCGACGCGTTTCGCTACACTGTAGCTTTATCGAGGAGTTACAACTGAATCAGTTGTAACTATATTTGGGTCAAAAATCGAGATTTCCAGTTTTTTCCAAATATATCCATTTTCCAGTGGAGCCAAAAAACCTGTTCGACTTTAGGTTAAGATTTACGTTAACATGCAGATTGACTTGACTTATTTTTGCTGATCTCCTGACGTCATGATTCACAAAGGAAAAAAAGCTGCTTTTTAAATTGTAATAAATTATATCGAAAAGTAAACATTTTTTGTAGGTAAATAATCTTAGTAATTTTCCTCAAAATATTTTTTTTGGGTTTGTAATTACTTTCTTAAACGATTTATGCAATAAAAAATATGTGCATATTCCTTATTAAAAAAGGTTCCGAAACACGTTTTATTTTGTTTTTATATAATTTATATTCACTATTTTCCCTATGTAGTTTATATTACATAATACATATTATTAACGAGATAAAATCAGCCCACGTGCGGTGCTTCGCGACGTTGTCATTTATGCCTCATGGATCCTCCTTATTTCAGAAGGCTGTGCTGTTACTTGTGCATTTTAAATGTTGATGATATTTTTTAAAATAAAGATTAACATTGTCTTTTATATATTGCAAGATAATATATCATGGTTTTAGTTGCATAAAACCAGTAGTTTATGAGTTAAAAAATTGCCATATAGAGTAAAAGTTTAACTGTCTGATCTCGGTACGATACCAAAATGTTAATAGAACGACCTTAGATTATCTAATTTAAATTAAAACTGTTTCATGTAAGTAAAAAAAGTAATAACATGTTCTATTAATCTTTGTAAAGCGATACAGGTTGGATATGTATCTTGAATTTTTAATGACCTTATACGAAATAATTACGTAAGCCACATTTTTGATAGATTTAAAGTTAAGATACAAGATATGTTACAATGGCTATATCCAATAATAATTAATTGTTACATTTAAAAAAGTTTGCAACTAATTAATTATTATACAAACAGGATCAGGATTTTTTCAAGTTCGTCGCATTCCTGTGTAATGGCTGATCATCAGTCTTCTTTAAAATCACGGTACATTATGAGGGCAGCTCGAAAAGTTCTCAGCATAACAAAAACATATTATTTTAAGATGTTTTTATTTCATTTTTCCACATACCTTTTTTTTAAGTTCAATATTCTAACTTCTTTATACCTTCAGTGCAATAAGATTTAACTCCTCAAAATAAGCCTTTGTCTCAGCGACGACCTGCCGTATTTGAATTGAATCTTTTTCCAGGAAAACATTTCTTCCAATTTAGAGACCAAGTTAAAGTCACTTGAAACTAAATCTGGTAAATATGGTGCGTGTTGCAGCAACTCAAAACTCACTTTATGAGACTGTGCGACTCACACTTAAAGTGAGCAAGTGCACTGACATTTTCCTTTGCCAAATACAGACGTGTGGCCTCAATAGCATCGTCCAGTAATGCTGCATTGAATGTTGTTGACTTTGTCTTTTTCTAAAAAATCTACCAATACCACACTCTGCGCATTCAGTAAAACTGTCGCGATCGCTTTTTCGGCTGATGAAACAGCTTTCGTATCCTTTAAAGAACTTCCACCACGTTTAAATTCAACCCTTTTTCTTCACTGTTAAAGGCGATGGAGAAAAATCCCCCAAAGTAAAATTCAGCTAGTTCTATTTCCGTGGGCGTTAAATTTTTATAAGGGAAGTATTTTATCCTGCGCAACATTCAGTTTTAATCTCACTTTTAGGAAACCTGAATACATTTGTTTACTCAACCACAACAAACTACTAAACGCGTCCCTCTAAAGCTTAAAGAGAAATTATAGCCATAAACTCCTGGGGTTTTCTGTGTCAGGCCGAGAACTTTTCAAAATGCCCTTGTACCTATATAGAGGGCGCACCTTGAAAAATGAATAGGTACACGCGTATAAAACATTTCTTGTTTGTTATACAAAAAATCTCTGATTAATCAGAATCGACGACAGAACATAATAGATTCAATGCTCAAAAACATTTACCTAAAATAATATGTTTAAAACTCATGAATACTCACTTAAAATCTACCTGCAACTTACTATAGAGACCCCTAATTTGGCCCAATGGTTTTCTTAGGTATTTGTTTAAAAATAGTCAAGAAAATAAGATCTATTGCATTATTTTATATCTTATTTGAATTTAACCAAGTTATGATTATCATTTCATAATATCAGTAATGGAACTTGACGGGCAAGTAGATGGTCTGGTCACGGCTATTAAAAATAGTATTAAAAACTATAGCACACCATGACTCCCTGCTGTGCTAACGAGTTGTATTAGAAGCGCTTGTTCCACTGGGCGTAACTTCGCAATGCTACAACGAGTTTCGATGTTTAGAAAAGAATAATTCTCTTATAGTTGAACTGAAAAAAAAACATTTTTAGTAGTACCGTTTTATTCATACAAAACTTAATTAGTGATAGTGTAAGCTGTTCTTTTTTGTTGTCGTATATTTTTAAAGATAGCATGGAGGCAACTAATAACAATACTTTTAACGTCAAGATTGTCAATTCAAGCTCTCGCACGATTATATGAAAAATATAAATACGTCATATTAAAAATTCAACAGCAAAAGTGCTCGCTGAGTGGTAAAATTCTGTCTGTTCGTTCCAAAGTTTCAAACCAGGATGCTGGAATTGTGGAATAGTAAAGAATTGGTCCTTTTTAAATCTCTGAGTAGGATTTTGTGGCTCTCAGCATACAAAGAGATGAAGATTTAAAGAAACAAAGTAACGCTTATTTTTGTACTTGATTTCTTTTATACTCAACATCAGCCTCATATTCACTTAAGTAATCGAAAAACAAGGATTTGTGACCAAAAATTACTTTCTAGTATTTTTTAAAACTTTATGCAGTTTGCGATATTATTGCTTTTGTCGACAAGATTAATACTATTGTAAAATTAAGTAAGGTAAACCATATAGTTACTGGACAGTTAAGAATTTGTTATCTTTAAACATTTGTAACTTTTTCTTTTTCGTGTATTAATTTTTTTCCTTTAAACATTTGTTACTTTTTCTTTTTCGTGTATTAATTTTTTTCCTTGGCAGATAAATTAGTACTGAATACACTTCATATGTCTCTGAACTTTTAGATAAAATTATTATGTGCTGAAAATAAAAATAAAAATATATTATGAAAAAAAGTATAGTTATTGGACAATTTTGATAGTGATTGGACAAGTACGCAACAGTTATTGGACAGGTACTGACTAACTGAATACAAAGGCGTACAAAAATTGTAGCTAGTAATTTATATTTCATTTATTTTAGTTAATAGTTCACACATTTAACAACTTAATTAATTTTTTTATATATAATTAATCTTTATACATATCATATTATTATACTTAGTTCATCTATTTCTTCATCCATTTCGTCTCCTAAACTGTTTCGAGATTCTGTAGAGGCATTACTATTAGAAGTTATAGCAAAAGTGACAGAGAAATATCTCGTCTGGATCTTCTTCATTACAAATTATTTTTTGATGTTTCTTAGGCACGCAATGTTCATTAATTTTTTTTACGGTCGCATTTGAGGCCGTTATTTTCTAATATGAGATTCGTACAAACAAAACAATTATTGTTACGATTGTTCAAAATTGTTAGCGGTCTATCTCGTTTTTTCTTTATTTGTGTTTGTTTTTCTCTTTACATTTTCGTTTTCTTTCTTCCGTTTCCTTTTATTCTCATTCTTTTATTTCTTGTTCCTTTTCAAACATTTCTTGATATTTCTTTGACATTATAGCAAATGGATATCTTTCTTTATTTTTCTCCCTTTCTTTTAGGGCTTTCTAGAATAGTTAAATATCACCCAAAAAATGCCGAGTCAACTACACGTTTACTACTACATGGTTGCGGATTACTTATTAAAAGATTTTCACTTTCACTTGAGAGAACTCAAAAATTTTCTATTGTCTCTGCCTGATATGTCTTTCCTTGATTCAAAATATCAACTGGCTTGGGTAGGAATAGCAGCTGGTTGCAAGGATTGAGGTGGAGCAAGAATAGTAATATCTTAAAGTATATTAAAAAATTTTTTGACAGCTCTGAGTGTTGGAAAATGCTTCTAGATTGAACATTTTGAATAAAATGTTTCCAAATTTTAAAAAGGAATATAAAATCATCATTGGCAATATCGGGAAGTTGCTGGTACTTTTATCAATCCAACTCCGGGTCGGTTGATAGTAAAAGTATTGGCTCAAGGATTTTCATTTAGGAACTTTTGCACACTGGATTTAAGATCGTTTGCTTTTTTGGGAAATCTTTACGTGAAGTTTCTACCATCTAAAAGGAAAATAAAAAGATTATTACTAATATAACAAATATTTTACATTATATTAAGAATGCATCTTACTTAGCCAACATTTTTCTTCTTCGCTAAGAACAGGTAAAGGGCCAAAAGAAGTTTTGTGTTCTGGATGTTTCCCCCTAAATTCAGTTGTGGACTTAGGTATCCCATATTTTGGTTCTGTTGATCGGTATGATTGTGTTTTATTTTAAACATCCCGCCCAGCCGGTTCCAAGTTTACTTTTATCATAATCTCTTATTTTAGGCATTTTAGACTTCTCAAAATTTATTAATAATTTATAAAATTAAGGATATTGGACACTATTTGTATAGCTATTGGACACCTGTCCTGTCACTTTTCACTAAGGACAAATGGCTGCTTTTTAAATTGTAATAAATTATACCGAAAAGTAAACATTTTTTGTAGCTAAATTATCCTAGTAATTTTCTTCAACATATTTTTTTTTGGGTGTGTAATGACTTCCTTAAACGATTTATGCAATAAAAAAATATGTGCATATTTCTTATTAAAGTGAAATTTTTTTATTTACTTCAATGCCTTGCATTTCTGACATAATACAGTAATATAATTTTAAATTTAGATACCAACAAACCTAAAAGAAAACTTTAGCCACAGAAGTCTGTTCTAGACAAAATAAATGTGGCAAAAAATTGCCACAAGACTTTTACTTTTTTATTAGTATACGTAAATACAAGGGAGTACTAAGAAGTACTTAGCCTACCATTTTTTTTCTTCCCTTGGGCTCCGTCCGAGACCGGAAGCACTGCGACCATTTGAGGCCTATTTTGCCTACCCAATAAATTTATCGCACCCACTCTGTTATCTCAGTTCCTTGCACTAGCTTGTACAGGTTTACAAGGGGGTGGGATATCACTTCTTCCGGTTCTAGCTTTGGTTGCCCGAATAGTTGGTGGCGCTTCCGATCTAGAGATTCGCTAAAATTACAGATGATGTGTTGAACTGTTTCCCTTACCCTTTCTTGCAGTTGAGGTCTCCCTAGTACAGTTTCATTTATTTGAGGAGTTCCTTTACAGCCATGTGTCCTGTTAGAGCTCCTGCAATTGTCCTCAACTGGATCCTGCTTAGGATTAGCATTTGCCCAGGGAGTTTAGGAGTAGAATTTCCTATGACAGCTTAGCTGTGGTTTAGTTCCTGTGTTTTGTTCCAGTGGACTTTATGTTGATGTCTGATCCATCTTTTTACCTCTTCTTGTACCATGCACTTAGGTACCCCGAGAGACGGTTCTGGGCCAATGTATGGTGTAGCCGATCCATATCTTGCAAGTGTGCTGGCTTTTTCGTTGCTAGTGATGCCTTTGTGTCCAGGTATCCCCAAGAGCGTCACACTTTCTGGCAGCAAGCACGCCAAGATCGTCTATACACTCACATACTAGTCCCAACGTGACTTTCTCGCATGAGAGTGCCCGCAGAGCACAGATATAGATCCGCTTATTGGAGTAAGCCCTTTTATTGTTTTCAAGCGCGCATTGTAGAATGGTGTAGGTTTCGGCTGGGAATACCGTGGGATATTTCCCCAAAGAAAAAGACGTCGTTTCTTGGTCTGGCCCCATCTACCCCTGCACCGGTTCCCACTTCGGTTTTTGATCCGTCTGTGTACCATATAGTTGCCACAGGAGGAAACTCTGGGTTGTTTGCTGTCCATTCACTTCGATCCGCTAATAAGGTTATATTGCCTTAAACATTATGTACTGCTTTCGCCATCTAGCAGTCGCGTCGGCGATTCAGTTATTCCTATTATTTTTCTGGTCCAAAAACTATATGGTGTCCAATCCTACTTAATTAAAGTGAAATTTTTGTATTTACTGCAATGCATTGCATTTTTGACATAATACAGTAATATAATTTTAAATCTAGACACCAGAAAACCTAAAAGAAAACTTTAGCCACAAAAGTCTGTTTTAGACAAATGAAATATGGCAAACACTTGCCACAAGACCTGTACTTTTTTTATTAATATAAATACAAGGGAGTACTAAGAAGTACTTAGTCTACCATACAAAACGCCACAATATTTCAAAACAAAATTTTATTTACTCAAGATAATCTTAAGCATGACGCTCAGTGGCATATATTTTTAACAAATTTTAATAGTTTTGCGAGAGGTCATACAGCCTATACTACTTTTAATCAAGTAACAAATTTACGTAATTGGCGTTTAGAGTTATCTTAGGCAGTGACATTAACATGAGTCCTGTCACATTGTAAATGCCCATTTAGTTTAATTCTTTATTAAATTGTTTATGCAAAAGGACGATAAATCGTTAAATTTTGAGAAAAATTATTGTCGCTTTTTTGGTTGCGACAAGGTTCATATTTCGATGCTAATTACAACTTGCTGATATTATTATCCGGAATAAGTAGTTTCACTATAACCCTACTTTTAGTATTCAATATCTCGAAATTACTTTATGAATCTTAAGGAACACGTTAGTCACTGAGTAACTAGCTTGTACCCACGGCTTCGCTCGCATATACGTTATATCACTGACATTTGTGGCGACTTATCATGACAAATTAGCTCCCTTTCTGTAAAAAATCAAATCACTTTAATGATTTTTAGTATCAAATGTACAACATATAGCCGTGACACACCCTGTATATGACTAATATACAGAAATACTTTAAGCCGTTACTATTTTCCTACAGTGAAGAAACATTAACAAAACAAAACTATTTTGCATCTCTGTCGCATACATAGTCTATTCTTTACATCGTGGTACACACTGTATATAAAATACTATTAAGAAAAAGTTGACACGCTTTTAATTTCTTCTAAGAAAATAATTTTGTTATTAAACGTATGAATGAAAGTCTACTTGTCAGGGGTACATATAAATATGCAAAAATTGAGAAGAATTTATTCTCAATTTTTGCATAAATTTTGTAATTTCTATTATTGATTGTCCATTTTCCGAGTAATAATCAAAGGTCCGCTTTTCAATTATAATATAGATAAGGATAATGAAATATCAGATGCGATGACTTGGTGCACTGATTTAGAAAGCGTAGATATACATACTTAGTATTATGACTTATTTACCTCTAAAAACATTTTTCTTTAATAGCGTTTATACACAGTAAAAAATCCAGTTGATTAACCACAAGAGATGTCTGATTTTATTGGCCGGATTAAATTTTTTGATTTAATTTGTAATTATTTTCTAAATCAGTTTCATAACCTTCGTTATGATTCAAACAAATTACTCATTTTCGATTACTTTAAATCGATACTGATCAAATGCATAAAAAAGACAAACATTTTAAATCATATTTCCTTGTTAAAATAATCACAATAATCACTATCAATCACCTACTGACTAAAAAATACTCAAACTTCTAAACCAAGCCGCCAACACATGCGCAGTACGCAACCTTTTAATCACAAGGGAGTACCGATATCCATCCACCCCGCTGCAATCTGCAAAAATTCCATTTAATCGGCAGTAGGTATGGCGGTTTCTGTGGTAGTGCAATGTGCAATGTGAGGTTATAACGAATGAAGTGGTCAACCTGTTCTAAAATTTTACGAATATTCTTTTAAAAACTTTGTTGTTACATCATGTTGGTGAAATTATGTTTCAAAAACAAAAGAAATAAGTACGCAAAAATCTCAGATCTTGAATCCAATCCCTTGGAGGAACTCATGCACTAATGTAAGTTATTTTCCATGTATTTTCAAAGAAAAGATTTGTCATGCCAGGTCTTCATTAGTGTTTTATGTATTTATTTACAGATGAGTAAATAATTTTCGTGATTTTACTTCATATAATTATTTTCAACTTTTACACTGTGAAAAAAATATATAATATTATATAAAATATTAAATTTTAAATCAAATTCAACCCAATTTTGACTAAATCCAGGTCCACGCCTCACCTCCCCGGATTTTTGTTTATGATATGGGACAAACAATTCCCATGCTTTGGGAATTTGCATTACCTATCTTTTATATAATTTCATCTGTTTGTTCTTTAATGTGTTCCCTTTTCTTATGTATTATAGTATTGTCATTTAATAAATAAAACCGACGCCCTAATCAGGTACTTTATAGAGCGGAGAGGGGAAGGGCGGTGCTACTGATGATTGCATATCAATCACATTGGATTTAAGATTTAATAAAAAATGATTAGAGTATTATGGAAATTTAATCATTATGGAAGAAAATTTTAATGAAAATTGATTTAGATGTAATCAGAATTAATTGTTAGGTTAATCAATTTTGAATAAGAAAATTTAATCACAGATCCTTCGATTTAATCAATATGCAGTGTTAATTTTTTCAATCAATCTGGCGTGGACCTGGATTTAGTCAAAATTGGGTTGAATTTGATTTAAAATTTAATCATTTTTTTTACAGTGTACTACAACGGGTGGACCATACCACGTATGTAATCTTGTACAAATAAATATCTACAGTTTTTTTGGCTATATGTTGATATCAAAATATTTGACATCTAGTTTTTTGAACTCGCCGAATTTAAAAAAGGAAAGATAATTTGTTTCGTTCTCTTCACAGTCTGCGGGCAATAAGTTAGAATAAGGAGCGCCCTAGTTCGGAAACTGACGTTAGACAGTTGAAAAGTTCCATTGAATGTCAGCCGTACACTTAAATTAGATAAATTGAAAAGGACAGCAGAACGGGCAATGGACAGGTTTTAAAAGAGAAGATATCTTATTTTAGGGCTATCTTATGTAATTTATAAAGTTTAACCGAGTATTTAATTTTTTAATTAGTACCATAATTACCAAAATTGTTAAATTGATTGCAATGGACTTACAATTCCACAAATTACAACTTTGCTGTACACCAGAGTTTTAGTTTTAGCATTATTTTAAAAAATCCAGAGATGATGTATTCCATTTTCGTATAAGGTTTAATTTTCGTAACAATGCAAAGTAATGTGTTTTAATCGATCGGAATAACATTTTCCAGGAAAAAGCTCTTTTCCGAAAATAGTGAAATTTTTCCATTCTATGATTTGAATTCTATATTTGCCTTTACACGAAACTACATAAGAAACTATGTATTAGTTGAGGTATACGTGAGAAGTTAGTCAACTGCGAGCCAGGTTTGTATTGTTGAGAAAAGTTGGTGCTTGTTCCAAAACCTCTAAATACGATGACAGTTTTTGTAACATTTACGTACTAAGGTCAAGGTTCAAAAAAAAATTTCAAATTGCTGAAGAATAAACTACCTCTATTTTTAAAAATTGGTGACAACTTTATAAATGAAAATTGCTTAAAATTTCAGCAAAATCCAAAATATAATTTGAAGTTAAAGTTACAAAGATTTTTGTTGCACACTGTTCCAGAAAACTCAAACTCGAATTGAGCAGTAGAATTTCATAAAAAAAATAAATCATTAAAACTAGCTAGTAAAACTTAACAAAATTATCCTTTTAACATTTTACCGTCGCATGGATAACAGTTCCGCATTTGAAAAAATAAAACGAGTCAGGGCCGTACTCGGGCGATGTAAAATTTGGTAAAATGTCAAACTTTGTTCTTTACAACTTTAACTTCAAATTTTGAATTTAGAACTTCAATGAGTCCTAAGGAACTTTTCTTTATAAAATTTTCGTCAATTTTTAAAAACAGAGGTAGTTTAATCTCCAGCGATTTTCACTTTTTTGTAATTTATAGTAGTACGCAAATGTTAGAAAAACTGTCATTTTATATAACAATATATTGTTAATGCTATACTTTAATTATGTGGGCATCCGACCAGGGAGCGTCGAGTTTGCGCATTTCGGAAAGTTCCTTGTCGATGTCAATATTGCACAGAACCGGCATTCAACTATTCACTAACAAAGCCTATACAAATGTCTAGAGTACCTAACGTTTTATAAATAAATAGCACCCGAGCCTTGGAAATAATAACCGCAATCACACAAAAACCACACTGAAGATTCCAACCAAATAAAAGCTGGCGATGAGTAAGCTACCAAATAACACCGCCGCACAGAGGTACCAAGAGCTTCCAAACCTGGCAAAAACCCAAACTCAAAATTCCACCTTATTGTAATGTAATATTTCTAATTAATGAAGAAATAAAGCAGATACCAAGAACCACTTTTGATTTTACAGTTCAGTACTTGCCTAGGTGCGCCAATCGAAAGTTGTATTTCGTGCGAGTTAAATGCTTTTGGTTATTTAATAGCCTTGCTGAATAGTTGTGTTTTTGTGGTTTTTACATTGTGATACCTACTATTTGAAAAGACAAATTAATTGCCCGGAGTCTAAAGTCTCGGAGCTGCATAACAAAGTGTCATTTTTTATTTCTGATTTCAAGAAGAGATGGTCCAGTTCTTACAGAATGAAAGAAAGGTTTCTGGATAAAAACAATAATTGTCCATATTCATCAAATGGATTTCCAAACTATGAAATTCTAGAAAAAATAAAATCAGGAAGACCTAAACTGTCCTTTGAGGAGACTTCAGAGAGGACTAAGTCTGAAAACACAACAGTTGCGTACTGAATACTTCAACAAGGAATTATGTTATTCAGCTCAAATAAGCCTACGCTTCTCGGGTGCAACTGATACAGCAAAGTAGGTGATAAAAGTTACTAGTGCATCATCTAAACGTGCAACTTATTAAAAAATAGTCATGGTACCCTGTGTCTTCTACCATACATAAGGTTCATGGTTCCATTATTATACACAAGGCAATATTGCCTAAGGTGGAGATGCCCAGAAAGCCATAAGCCATAAGATGATTAAAAGGCACAGAGTAAAATTTTCTCGCAAATTTTCTCGTGAAAAAACAAACGATGTCTTGACTCTTGACTTTGTCGTCTACTTATTTCATCTGATCCCGTGTCTGATCCACTAATCACCAGTACGCATCAGCAACTAAAAAGAAAATTCACTTTAGACCAAGCTGTTATGCAATTGTTAGAAGAACCAGATTTTGATATTTCGAGTCCATCTTCAACAGATCAAGAGTTATTAGACGAAAGTAAGGAGTCAAGTAAATACATGCATGTTTTTAAAATCAAATTGTAATTAGAATCTACTTTAATACTCATTTTAAATTTTTTCTTTTTTTAATAAATGCATATTTTCGTATTGTGTTGTTTCTGCCTACTCTTCGTTAAAAAACCTGCAAATTTAAGGTCCATAACTTACCTTTTATTTGAAAACAAATAAATTATAATTTTTGCCAATTTTTGACGTTATTGCCCGCTCTGTGCGCCGGGTCGGTTCAAATCACGTTCTGTTTACTTTCGTGGTGATCGATAAGATTTCCACCCTACTGCGCAAACTCCATCGGGCCGCTTGGGGATATTTTTGCACTGAGCGGCTGGTTTGCATTGGCAATATGTTGGTTATATATACAAGTACTTATATATCGTCGTTGTCATGATGATGTGACATATTTTCGTATTCTGAGATTTTTGCGCCATTTAAACTAACAAGTGTAAGAATAAGACAACTAAGTTTTATACTATGAACTTGTTTCCAAGTTTTTCTGCAAATTTATAAAGAAAAGGATAGTGCTTTTCACAATAATAGAACTAAATTCATTCTAGCAACGTGTTCCAAAATGAAAATCATTTGGAAACCAAACAAATCGCTGAAATATAAAAATAATTCATCAGTTTTAAATGAGGACTTATTAACAATGGCAGAGGCCAAGCAAGAACTTGTCAAAACCTAACTGACCAACTAGAGGATCCTAATTTAAACCAGTACTAAATCTTAAACCTTTTTAATGAATCTGAACAATAGTGTTTTTTGTGTCTACTGGAAATTTTGCTCAACTGCACATAGAAGGTGTCAGCGCGACAACGACGACATGTGGCCTCTCTAAATTTGAATTCCATACCAATCCGATATAAGTTCCATATTTTATCACGCTTGCATACTGTGCTGGTGCACATAAAACAACATATTAATTTATAAAATACAGGGTGGTCCAAAAGTCATGGGATATAAAGCAACAGTGGATTCCTGAAGCACACTTGTCCGGCCGGAATCGGACGGTATCGGGCAGCAAAAATTCCGAAGGAATAAATAAACAACTTCTTTATGAGAGTTCGCACATTACACCGGACGGGGTTCCGTCCGGGGTTATGGTATTAAGTTTTGCTGTCCGATACCGTCCGATTCCGGCCAGATATGTGCGCTTCAACCTTAAGGCTATTAATATGATTTACATTTATGTTGGTGCAAATCTTGAACAATATAGAAATATTGAAGAATGGATTGAATTAAACAATTTTTTTGTGTAGATGATAAGCGGGAAATGACTCTTGTTTACCCTTCTCCTATTTAAAAAGTAACATGTCAAAAACTAAATAGAAATATTTTAAAATGTCTTTCTCAAATCTTTTTGATTTGATGCCCACTTGCCTACATTAAAAACCCCCCTTTAGCCACTCCATTATACTTATTTTCCATATTATCACCCATCGCCATTATTATGTGCACCCACTTACTTAGACTTCAGTCTTCGTGGGCTGTCAGAAGAAAAAAAAATTATGTTGAAAATATTTAGCAACATTACATTATTTATGCCAAATTTCACAATTTTAATGCTTTGACAGGTGGACGGAAAGACATTAGCGAGACTGTAGTCCATCATTGGGGTACTCATTGGCTTCTTTCTTTGATGCAACCCTTATAAGAAGGGCACATATTGATTTATTTATTATACTCTCTATATAACAATCTTAAAAGCGCAGTAACAATCAGGGGCAAAAAAAATCCTTTTTTATTTGTTTCTATTTTTTAACGATAGCAGGAAACTACAAACTGTACAATTTTTCCCACAGCTATATCAGAGAAAACAAAGAGAGTCGTTTTTCTCTGGATATATCAGATGTCACAGGAGACATGTAATAGCCCTGTAGTTTTATTACTTAAGAAGATAATTTAAAAAATAGGGATCTTTAATATTATATAGTGTTTATTATAATAATTACACAGGGTGTATCTAAAAGTTGCCAAAACTTTTTAGAAACAGCTTTGGAAACTAAAAATATGAAAAAAAAGTTCTCATTAACACATGTCCGGAAACGAGTTATTTCAGAGATACAGAGATCCATTTTTTTGGATTTCTAAATTTTATCTTAAATGTTTTTTGAGATCATGATTTACAAATTTGTATAGGGCCAAATTAAGCACTTTTCATTAAAAATTAATCTATCGATTTTTTAAACCAACCAAACATTTGCTCAGGTTTGTTACACAAATTTTGATATTGTAAGTGCTATTACGTACGTGTTATTGTAAGTGTTCTAGGTTGTTATCATTTGCTTTTAGCAACGAATCGCGATATTGTCTTTATTTCTAAAATAATAGAGTTAAACACTTTTATTTAATAAACTTGAACAAACCAAAGCCTGGATGGCTATAACTTGCCCTCCAAAAAAAAGCTGACATCCTCATTTTACATTTCACGCCTATGTTGCCTTCATTATTATTCTAAATTAATGCAAAACAATATTAAAATTAATATTGAAAAACACTATTAACAATAAATAATTTGTGAAACAATTTTTAATGCAGCTTGTTTATAAAAATCATATTGCTTTCTTTTTCTTAAAAAAAATTCTGTGTGCCATGAACACTTTCTAAACGTACTTTAAATAAGGTCATTCTAAAATCTGAATTGAGAAAGCTCCAGTATGCGTCTTTTATAACTATCGAAATCGGTACCATTAAAATGATATAAATTTTCCCTGGTAACTGAGAATTTTATATTTTATGGCTCTAGGAGCTATTCAAGCTATCTGATCCGAATAAATTGCTTGTTATATTGAATAAAACAATCTTTCTCCAATTCGACCGAAGTTACCGACTGCTTCAGCATTTTTGATGGCGCAGTAAATTTCAATTTAGTCCGAAATTAAAGATTTTGTCTAGAACTAGTTTTATTACAATAATTATATTATGAACTTTTTAATGATATTTTTATATATATATATATATATATATATCTGTATATATATATATATATATATATATATATATATATATATATATATATATATATATATATATATATATCATCAGACTCAGATCAAAGTGGCAGCAAGGGTTTGAATTATGACTCTAGGATTTAATTTTAAAACCCTGATAAACTAGTGGAAGAATAACACAACTAAGTTTTATACTATGAACTTATTTCTGAGCTTTTTCGCAAATTTATCAAGAAAAGGACAATTTTAGTACGTACTTTCAACAATAATACAACTAAATTCATTACAGCAACTCGTTCCAAGATGAAAATCATTTGGAAACCAAGTAAATCGCTAAAATATCACAATAATTCATTCATAAGTTTTTAATGAGCTAGAGATTGCGAAATGAAATTCAGTTCAGCGTTGCTCCTATCTATTTTATGGTTGTTTAATTGTTTGGAAGATACGACAGGTTGAGGTTTGTACATCCTGTTTACCGCAACCGATAAGGCTTATTATGATTTCTGTTGGACTGGCTCTACACAAAGGTCTGTTAACTTTATCAGGCTAAGCGTTTCATTAGCTGTTTCATGGAGGTTTCACCCTGGATATCGAAATCCCCTAAGTGGTTTATTAATCTCTAACTTGTTAATGCCGCGCATTCACGTATGAAAGACTTTCCTCTTCTTTATTACCTAATCTGTCTTGTCTTGATAAAAGTCAATTGTGCATAGAAGATTCATTGACGTGCAGTGGCCCGTTATTGCACCCGTCACAAACCTAAGTTGATTCCTATCTCAGAACTTACAAATTTAATGTCCGAGTTGGTGAACTCAGCATTGATTTGCTTTACCATTGTCCTGGAATGCGGTTCCAGTAAGACTGGTGTTGTACTTGATCCACGTGATTAAACTGCTGCGAATTATAGTTTTTGTATTCCAAATGCAGGCTCGGAGCCTGTGACCGGTGCAACAGATTTCTTCGTATTAAGGCATCTGCATTTTCATCGTCCTTTATGGCGTTGTGCCCCGGCCCAGGCAAGTATGACTCCATTGTGGTTGGCCAAGGTTCGAAGCCACTGGCCTCTAGACCAGTTTCGAGTTAATCAGATGACATGCTCTTGCAGTCGCATGTTTACAAGTTGCATGAGTTAAGTTGTTTGATATTAGGTTGCGACAGCAGAAAATAAATATCAAATATAATGTAAGAGTTATATTTTATAGTATCCCATCATCCATAATTTCGAATGCTTTTGAAATTTTTATTATAAAAAGTTATCAAAAAGACGATCGCTATGTTTTATGTCGTGGTACCAAGTTACACTCGGAAAAAAATGGTTTTTTCTGGGTATATTGAGCGCCTTACACAATCAATTAATGAATTATAATTATGCTTATAGATAAGTACCTACGCATAATATTAAGTTACATATATCAAACAAGGTATGTATTCATGGGAAAAATGTTTCCGTAAATAAATGTACGGAATATATAGCACAGGAAATAAAATACTTGTAAGAAAGTTTAAGTTCTCCGTATTACAAAATTAGTTCTTATCACTAAAATCTGTAAGTTCTATTTACCTATGTAATTAATTGATTTAACATTTTTAAAACAAACGTTTGTTTTCTTACTCCTACCAAAAGTTGGGTTGTGTCCGTTTTCACTACGAAAAAAGGCTGTTATAAATAAATTTTAGATATTATCACCCTGTTAATTTTAAGAGTGTAACCATATTTTTGAGTCGACTGGTAGACGTTTTATTCGGAGTGATGTCTGTATTGGTTGTTTAGAGATTGTATACAGCGATATTCACTATTGCTTAGACCGGCCTAATGTGACAATCAAGGATTTAACGTGTAAAAATAAGACAGCCTCCTGTTGGGGATTTATCCCTTTTCTACCGATACTTCCACGGATTTTGTTCTGAAGAACTAGATTCTATAATTCCCTCCTTGACTGTTCCTAGCAAAACAACAAGAGGGGTGTAACGTATGTAATTTATACAGGGTGTTATGAAATTCCCGGCATATATTGAAACCGGTAAATCCTGATATGACTTCAGATTGAATAAAAATATTCATAAATGGCGCTTCATGATAAAAAAAAGGTAAATATCGGCCGTCCGTACTGGCTGTGGCGTTGTCAAGTCTCTATAATTCAAATTCATATGTAAGAAGTTTGAAAAAATAATATGTTTATCTTTAAAGAAAGAAACCCTACTAAAGGTTGATTTATGCAAACCACTTTAAGTAAATTTAATTTGACCTTAATTTAACTTTAATTTTGCTTTAAGAAATTTTTAGGCCATTGAAAATTAAAATTAAAGTAAAATTAAATAACAGTTGTGGATAAACGCTGTTATGCCTTCATGTGCATTTAACTCGTACTAAATTAAACGTAAAGTTAAATTAAAATTAAAGTGGTCTGAATAAACTCACCTTAACTCTCAAAACTCTCAATTTCAAAAATTTCAAATACTACAACACATGTGTTCGCTCAGTCAGGTGCGTCGAACATGGACGGATTTTAGGGTATTTTTGAAATTTTTTTAAATGTTGGATTTAAGAAAAAAAATTGGGGTATATTTACTGTCCTAGCCTAGAAAATCCCACTTCCCCTGCTCATTCCTATCTAGGGTCTTCAGATTATAGAACAAATTGCCTGCAGATGTTTTCCCTTCCCCTCCCAACCTCCAGTCCTTTAGATCCCGTGTCAATAGATTACATTTCCCTTCTCTTCAGACGTCCATGGTACGTGAGTACTTAGGCTTGAAGTCTACGTGGGCCAGCTCAGATAAAAAGCTTTTTACTAGGGATTTACGTTTTTGCACGATTATTAAGAAAAGGGGAACAAAAATATTATTGTATTTATGAAAGAAGTTCATTTATATACAGGGTGTCCGAAAAGCCTTAGTATGGGTAAATATCTTTGCTATTAGTGCAGATAGAGACACTAAATTTTAGGTGTACCTTATTAGCTATTAAATCAACTTTCTTATTTAATTTAACTATTTTCACCCCTTTGAGGGGTGGCGCTAGGGAGTAGAGGTTAAAAATTTTAAATGCAACCTCGTGCCGTGTGGTTCCTCATTTTAAAGGTCTTCAAAAAAGAAAAATTTTACCGCAAACCCGAGTTCTGAATCTTGATAAAATTCGGTTTTAAATGGCAAGCCTGTAATAATTAAAAATCGTGAAAAAATATAATTAAAAATTTCAATACCTTTATTTCTCTTGTTACTTTAAAAGTTGCTTAAAATGACTACCATGAACTTCCTTGCAGTAAAAAAATCGATTGTGGAATTCACTCCTCACATTTTCGAGAAAGGCAGATGTTACTTCTTGGCAGAGTTCCATTATCGACTTTATTACTGCCAAGAAGTTCATGGTGGTCATTTTGAACAACTTTTAACGTAATAAGGGAAATAAAGGTACTTTTTTTTTATTTTTTACGAATTCTAATATTTAGAAGGTTGCCATTTAAAAACGAATTAAGATACGGACTTTGGGTTTGCGGTAAAATGTTTCTTTTATAAAGAGCTTTAAAATGAGGTACCACATGGCATACACTGAAAAAAGTGATTGTAAAATCACAAGATATTTATAAGAAAAATTAGGAAAATGTACACACATTATTTGCAAGTAAATTTTATATATTTTTGATTTTTCAAGAATTTGTTAAATTTGCAGAATTATACATGTAAAAATATTTCTTTTTGTGAAATTCCCATTTATTTTTGTCCATGTGTGAATATAATGGCGTTTTTAATAAATTTATATGAAAATAGTAAAATTACATTCTGTTTGTAACGCGTACGAAATACAATAAGATTTAGTTTTTACAAAGGGTGTGCGTAATTACTAAAGCTTTGCAAACGGGGGTAATTCCAGAGACGGCTCGAACCTAGTTGGAAATAAAAGTAGGATTCGATGTGAAAATAAAATACAAATATTTATTTACGCACATTGTGTTATTTGAAAGTGCGAAATACGAAAATACCATACAGGGTGTCTGAAAAGTCTTAGCATGGGCAAATATCTTTACTATTAATAAAGATAGAGACACCAAATTTTAGTTGTATCTTACTGGTTAATAAATCTACTTTTTTATTTAATTTGACTTTTTCAACCCCCTTGGGGGTTACGCTAGGGAGTTGAGGTCAAAAATTTTGAATGCAAACCTATGCCGGGTGGCCTCTTCTTTTAAAAGTCTTCAAAAAAGAAACATTTTACCTCAACTCCCGTATTTTAATTCATTTTTACATGGCAAGCCTATAAAAATTATAAATCGTATAATCGGGCGGGGCACAAGTTGACCATTAGTCGACCTCTTGGGCCATACAGTACCAGTCTGCGCTGCTATTTTTTGTTTTGTTGGGCACTTTTTCTCTAACTTTTTTCCAACTTTACTTCTTCATTTGTCGTTTTTATATTTTTTGTTTTTTGACATCTGCGCAGTAGACCAAAATGCGTACCAAGCGCAAACCGAGCGTGCTAGACATGCGTACGCAATTTCAGGAGATGTAATTGGGTGTCTACATTCGAACCCATTTACTTTGAAGAATATATCCCCTATAGTCAAAGTACCACTACGTATTTAACTTTATAACTTTTTCCCCAAGTTTTTTTCGACTATTTTTCGTTATTTGCCACCTGCGCAGTAGACTAAAATGCGTACCTCGCGCAAGCCGAGCGTGCTAGACATGCGTACGAATTTCAGGAGATGAACTTGGGTGTCTACATTCGAAACCATTTACTTTGAAGAATATATCCCCAATAGTCAAGGTACCACTACGTATTTACCTTTATAACTTTTTCCACACGTTTTTTTCGACTTTATTTTTCGTTATTTGCCATCTGCGCAGTAGTCCAAAATGCGTACCTCGCGCAAACCGAGCGTGCTAGACATGCGTACGCAATTTCAGGAGATGTACTTGGGTGTCTACATTCGAACCTATTCACTTTTAAGAATATATCCCCAATAGTCAAGGTACCACTACGTAGTTAACTTTATAACTTTTTCCCAAGTTTTTTTCGACTTTATTTTTCGTTTTTTGCCATCTGCGCAGTAGACCAAGATGCGTACCACGCGCAAACCGAGCGTGCTGGACATGCGCACGGAATTTCAGGGGATGGACATTGGTGTCTACATTTGAACCCATTCACTTTTAAGAATATATTCCCAAAAGTCAAGGTACCACTACGTATTTAACTTTATAGCTTTTTCCCAAGTTTATTTCCACTTTATTTTTCGATATTTGCCATCTGCGCAGTGGACTAAAATGTGTACCACGCGCAAACTAAGAGGGCTAGACATGCGCACGAAATTTCAGGGGATGTACTTTGGTGTCTACATTCAAACCTACCGACTTTCAAGAATATATCTCCAATAGTAAAACTACAACTACGTATTTAACATATATACGATTTTATGACGTCTTACTTTTTTCAACATTCTTAACTATGTGACATTGTGACCAACCGTGCCAGCCTTACTAATCAGTTATATTACGCACTGACTTATTTCCGGCATGGCCGCCTCTTATTTATTCAAGCATTAGCCTTACCATAGTTATTGAGACTTTGCGTCCTGTGAGAAATTCACAATATTGTATGTCTCACGGAACCCTCTATGCGCGAGTCGAACTTGCACTCAACCGTTTTTGTTTATTTCACACAATCACGGCAACGCTCATCAATTAAATTATTTCTGTCAAGTACCGTATGTACTTATTTTCGGCATCGACGCCTCTGGTAACAGACCAACAGTGACTGCCTTACTTATTACGTTAAAAGTTGTTTAGAATGACCACCATGAACTTCTTGGCAGTAATAAAGTCCGTTTTGGAACTCTGCCAAGAAGTAACATCTGAGAAAAGACCTTTAAAATGAGGTACCACACGGCACACGTGTCATCATTGCACACGTTGCATTTAAAATTTTTGATCTCAACTAGGGAGTTGAGATCAAAAATATTATTTTATATTATTTTGTTTAGCATTTGAAATGGAAACAGAGGGTGAAGTTTAATACCGTGACTAAAGCTAGCCGAAAATTTATGTATGTAATGATTACGCTTAAAACACGGTAAACTGGTAAAAATGTACTATGCGTTTGCTGGAACAACCTTAATAAACTGTTTTTAAATTAAAATATATTTTTATTTTGAATTATACTCGTATATATCCGCAAATTTGAAATGTAATATTTCTTTGTAATATTCCAAAAAGTATATAATTATATCAAAATTTTGAGTAATTTTACGTAAAATCTTTTAAAACGCCATGTCTCTTTACAAGAAATATGTGCTTTCACAACGTGTTTTTACACAATGTGTGTAATTATATTACTATATAAAATTAATTTCACGAAATTTGTGTAAAGTAATTTCATTTGTTCATTATGACCAACCACAACATTTCTGAAATTTAATGGTCGCAGTAATTTGTAATTTCACAAAAATATTTTTTCAGTGTAGGGTCGCATTTAAAATTGTTGACCCCAACTCCCTAGCGTCACCCTTCAAGGTGGTTAAAAAAGTTAAATTACATAAAAAAGTAGATTTATTAACCAATACACCTAAAATTTGGGTTCTCTAACTTTACTAATAGCAAAAATATGTGCCCATACTAAGGCTTTTCGGATACCCTGTATAAACCTGTTATTTATTTGTGTTGCTTTAAATTTTTAGATTTCTGTAGCTATAATGCCAGTTGTTACAAACGTTCCGGTCTATCATATACAGTTTATATAAATAATACTATTATAAAGTTATTGCTCACAAACTGCATATTATTAATACCTAGGCATTTTTTTATGTTTAAATGTACGTATTTGCTTATAGGATGGATATTTACATTAATAATGTCGGAGAAAACGTGGTAAAATATATGTTTCAACGGGGAATATCTTTAGAATATTTGCCTAATGATTTAAAATACCCTGTAGCTGTTCACGAAGAAATGCTTTCATCACGAAATATACAAGTATCCGGGATGGAAATATATTTATAGTTGTAAGAATAATACAGGGTAAAATGTCAGTTTTACAAGTTATTATTATTAATTATCAACCGAAACTAATATTTCACTCAGTATTCAGTTGAGTAATATATTTTATAAATTTCAGTTAATTAATAAAGAAAATCATCGTCAATACTACCTAAAAATAAGAAACTTTTGCACAATAATAATTGGCAACCATATCCGCCGCAATAAAGAGAATATACAGTTTAAATTAATAAATCAATATACACATAACTACATAATTTCAGACGATTGATATTTGATATAATATAATACCCCTTATAGTGGGCACATATCAATTATTTTATTATATTCCTATACAAAAATATATGCCCATCTATATTTAAATGGAGTTAGAAGAAAATTTAATGATGTATGATCGACCTTTTTTGTAAAAAAAGCTTTTATGTATATTGTTCAAAACGTCAACCAATTCAATTTATTACTTAATAGAAAAAGCCATTTTTTTATTCAAGGGAATTTTTCAGAGCGGAAAAAGGTCCTCTTAAAAAAGTTAAGAAAAGCTGATCAATCTCCTATAAAATAAAATAATAATTTCTTTAAAGGAAAAATTTTTTTTTGGAAATAAGTTTTGTCTTTATTTTATCCAACACCTACTTTGCAAATTCAAATAGCAAGAAAAGTTTTTCATAAAAAATATACAGAGAAAAATATTTTATTTTCTTTCACAGCCAAAAATTACCTTAAATTAGGTTCCACAATTCTCTCAAAAATTTGCGCTAGCTTTGATGTAACATGAAATCAAAATAAGAGTATAACATTACTTGAATACCTTCTAAAAATTTAAGACAAGAAACTTATTTCCTCAAAAATGGTACTTAAATTCTAAACTTAAATCTAAAACGGTAACTTTAGTAACAGTTATTATGTTTATAACAAAAAAATATTTTAATATAGTCATTAAAGTAAGCAGAGTTTCATTGGGGGGGGGGGGGGAGACATTAAAGATCCGCATAAAGAAATCTGACAACACTGCGTGCGTGTATTCTACAGGTTTCGCAAGACGGAACAGTGTTTAATAGCACTTTAGCACCGAAGGCTAAGGGGCTGCCGTGGGGGCTTAGCCCCAAAACTAAAGTTAGCCCTCCAAAAATGTATTACTACTAACCGTGTACCTCCTATTAGAGACTCTAAGGAAGCCAAAATTGATAAAGATGCCAAATAACACGATAATGAAGACAAAGACGAAACGAAAACATTCCCCGCTACAGTAGTTAGCAAATCGGTCGATAAGGACGCCACGTTCTTAATTTGGCCACAGGGTTCCCTTGTTGTGTGGTGTTAAAATGCTACATAGTTAAGAATGTTGGAAAAAGTACGACATCTCAAAAATCGTAGAAGTATGTTAGATATAGAGTTGGATTTATTTTTTTTCTTTGGGCGTCACTTCTGATTGAGCCGTAAAATTGTGTGCCATTCTGACTATTTTTTGCTTTTCTTAAAAAAAAAACTTTCCAACCTAGTAACCTCGAAGTAGCCCCCCCCCCCCCCAAAAAAAGCAAAGCTAGTTACGTCTGTGCTTAACCCTTTGAATGTTTAATATCTATTTGTTTCTAATTTGTAAAAACAAAGACAATCACCTTTGATTGGGTTTGCTTGGGTTGGGTTTGATAGGTAATAGTCAACCAAATAAAATGTATAACTCCTTAGTTTAGTTTTAACATAATATGGTATGACTAGTCAAAAATATTTTTATTATTTTATTTTATTATATCTGTGTATAGTGTCTTTCCAACGGAGTCCGTTCCTGGAATGTAATATTCGAATCCGATCTAGTTCTAATGCTTTTCGAGTAATTATTTGTAGAAGTACCTACTAAAAATAAGTTCCTTATTATAAGAAAGAAGTACTAAAAATAATGTCCAAAGTTAGAATAGAATTAAAAAAGCGTTCCTTATTATAAGAATTATCCACAAATATTGCTTAGGAATAAAATACTAGAGTTCAAGGTATTCCCGTCGCTTTAAGGTTTATCAGCTGTCGTGCTATTCTTATTATTTGTCTGTCTTGTGTTATCTAGTCGCGTGCGTGTTTCCTAATTATTATACAACCCTACTGAAACAAAACGAGTAAACTGTATCGCACCACTATTTTTTAAAGTCAGATTACTTTAAATACGAGATCGAACTTTTACTATTATAGGAAGATAATCGCTTATAAGACAGGTAGGTACAATAGTGTTATAGAGTAGATAGAGTAGTTATTTGTCAGACAATAAGTACATAGTGTAGTAAAATAAGGTGAAATAACAAATGGAAGAAATGAACAAAAATGGGACGATATGGGGTTATTCCAAGGTATATTAATTTGTTACTTTTACTAAATAAAAATGAGAAATTTATCGTGAACTGAAATAAAGATTTAAAAGGGTTTTATTTTAAGTACTCAGTACTCTTATTAGAAGGAAACAATATGGTCAAAGACATTGAACACATTGACAGGGGTTCAAAGAAGCGAAGAAACCGCATTTTGACAGGATCCGATTTTGAGGGCGCATGTCCAAAGCCGCCATCTTTTAACTGACGAATTAGTCAGAAGCATATGGTCAATGACGCCAGGTGCTGGTTATAGTTAGTTCGGTTATAACTGCTGGTGTTAGATATTTGCTTGCTTTGTGATTAATACCTTTTAAATTGTGTTATTTTCCAAAAGTTGAGTACAATTTCGTATTTTCGGCACTTTTCGTATAACGTGATATTTACAATACAGGCTTGCACGTCTTGCAGCATGTAAATTTATGTTTTGTCAGTGTATTAACGGCAGAAATATAAATTTCAATTTATGACGATTTTCTTACAGTGTAATAACTGACAATACTGTCACTGAACATGATTACAAGGTCAGTGAAAACGGACCCCTTAAGATCAAAGGAACCGACAGACTATTTCGCTTCTGTATGGTTTAGGCATTCTGTTTCTCACTTTAAAGAAATCTTTGAAGTACATCAAAGACAATATTTAATTACTTGCATTGAATTAGAGAATTAAAATAAGTTTATTTTAAATACACCGTTTTCTAAATAGGCGGAAATATTATTAAAAATATGGGTTTCTTTCTTCAAAGAACTCTCTATTATCAATAATAAGTTGTTTCCTTTTTTTAATAGTTTTTTGTGTGTGCAATGTAACAAGTTAACTTGATTGCCAAAAAGTCCCGAATGTCACCGAAACCTAACAAACTAAATCTGGTAATAATACATAATACCCTTTTTACTTTTTATACTACGAAAATGTATAGCGAAAAATCGATTTATTTAGAAGCTTTGTTTAAAGGGCACAATTTGTTGTGTTCGGTCTGTATAAAAAAATGTGACAGCATCTTACTGAGCAAAACATATTTTTTGTATAACTTGTAAAAAAGAGAACCTTAAAAATAATAGTCTTACATTTAATGAGCATGAACTCTTTACAACTACTCTTGAAGATTAACTTTGCGACACGAGCCGGTGTCAGGGGTAATTTATAGTATTAGATCTTTTACATCATTTTTAGAGCAGGTAAAGAAATGAAGTCCCACTGTGGTTTTGTTATCTAGGTTAACAAAAACAGTTCTTATTACAAATTTTTATAGAAAAGCAGTAAAAAATGTATGATTTACCATGCCATACCTAAAATATATTTTTTCTCCAAATGACATTAAAAGCGGCCTTTTAATGACACTTGGCAGGCTTAGAAGTTGTACTTTTAATGCCTAGGCAGAAAAAGTCCAATTTTACTGCCTAGGCAGAAAAAGTTCGTTGCTAGGCAACCTTCCAAGTAATAATTTAAATCAAACTGCTGTATGTGAGTTCATATACAGTTCTTGATTTTTTTGGTAAAAGGTTAAATTCCACATCTCGCGCCTGGTCTCTTATCTCAGGTGGTGTTAATTGCATCAATTCATCCTCACTTTGCAGTAAATCCATTTCTAACATGACAACTTTTCAAAATTGACAATGACAAAGTAAACAGTAAACAAACATATTCAACAAACATCATCAGCGGTAAACATAGTAACGCAGGGCCCGGTTACCTTTGATAAAATAATTTAGTTATTTGGATATTGATAATGAAACGCAATTTAAATATGGAAAAGTCGATTTTGCGTGGAATTGGAACAAATTTGAAGAAAAAATTATATGTTTCACACGGCAGAAAAGCAGATTTAATGCCTTGGCTGGTTTCATAGCCTCGCTACGCTCGGCTATGAAACACCAGCCGCGGCATTAAATCTTGTGCTTTTATGCCTAGTAAAACAAATAACTATTTTATTCTCCATCGCAATTTTAAAGTAACTTACAGTAGTCGTTCCAAAATCCGGATAAGAGAAATAAAATCCAATATCAATAAAACTTTTATAATTTTATTACTAAATATTCGAAAAATTTTATTTGACTTTAAAACTTTCAGTGGCGCCATCGAAATCTCGCCAAATCGTGGAATAACAGCTATATAATCATAAAGTTACTGTAAAACTACAAAACGCAGCATTTGAAACACAGATAAAATTTCTTCTTTTACATTCTCTGTGGCACTTGGTTTGGATCACAAAAGTTATTTTAACAAAAAGTCTAGTTTTATAGAACGCAGGGCGAAACGTCAATATTTTTCCGCGACTGTCCGTGGGCCAGGACCGCCGAGAGGGGGAGGGGGCATCGAGGGCGAGTGCCCCGGGCCCCATCTTTGTTTGGGGCCCTATCTTACATAAGTTGGGGTCCCAGAAATGTTGGTTTCCCCAGGCCCCTAAATAGCCCTCGGCGGTCCTGTCCATAGCACCTGGATGTGAAAGAAAGGGACCTTCCTTATGTGAAGGCTATAGTTCAAACTGACTTATTTTAAATAATTTTAACTCTTTCCTCTAACAAATACTGCATAAAATGGGGTGTTGCATACTTTGCAGATGTTTCCACTCATGTTGAATTTATATTTTTTGCGCTAAATAGGTTTAACTGAGCGTAACTTTTGGATAAAAAGATTTTTAAAAAAATATTTGAATGGTATAATATATTTTTAAATCAAGAGAATACCCCTAGAAGCATTTTATTATAATTACAATCTGATCAAAGATGATCAATGAGTAATTTTGTTCTAAGTTAAAATACTACGTTTAAAGGTCTTTAAACTAAGGTATTTCTCAACAATAATCCTTACGCTTTAATAACTTAACTACACTAAGGTTAACGTGTATATATACCGCAATTTGCTCTGCTTTGCACTGCTACTATTTCAAAAGGTCTTCTTTTCAAATTCGGGTTGTCCAGGAGCTAATCGGCGTGAGTGAGAAGTCGTTATTCGTGACTCTTGCGACTGTTTCTGAAGTACCAAGGAGCATTGACTATATTCCTTAGTACTTTATTCTTAAATCGCTGTATGATTTGTATGTTGCTTTTGCTGGCACAACCCCACAGTTGGATGCCATAAGTCCATACGGGCTTAAGTATCTGTTTATACAAGAGTATTTTGTTATACATTGACAGGTCAGATCAGAATGTCTTCCAAGCAGCCAATACATTGACTTATACCTGATGCCAAGTTCTTCTCTTTTCTTTTTTACGTGGGCCTTCCATCGCAGCCTTTCATCTGAGGTAACGCCCAAATATTTTGCTGTATTAGCGAATGGTATTTGGGCATTGTTTATACTAACTGGAATATGGTATTTTCTCTTGTTTGTAAAGTTGATGTGAATAGATTTAGTCTCGTTCAGTTTTTCAAAGAGTTTTGAAACTACAGGAAGTAAAGAGATTTGCCTGTAAGATGAAACTTCAATTTGGTGGTTTAGGTATCATTGTTACCTCGGCCACTTTCCATATCTTTGGTACGTACTTCAATCTAAAGGAAGTATTAATAAAATAGGTCAGTTTATCTAGGGCTTTCCTAGGGAGTTGTTTTAATATCTCCCCGGTAATTAAATCAAAGCCTGGTGCTATTTTTGTGTTAATATTTTCTTTTATCTCAGTGGCTACTTCTTTTGTAGTGGTAAGTCTGTTTTTCCCACCTTCATTCCCAACTTTTGTATAGCAAACACCAAATCCAGTTTTCTTTCTTTGTCGTTTAACGATAATCCTCACTACAGCCAACGCATTAATTTTCATAGTCGCTGAGGTCTTCTTTGGAATTCGTTAAGGCTAAGGTAACATCTTCGGATTCTGATGATGAGTTTCTGCTTGTTTTTTGTTGTTGTTGTACTTTTTCACTACTAAGTTTTGCACTTCTTAGAGGCACGAGTTACATGATGTTGGGCCTGTTTTGTGGCGGGAGTAATTACAGCTACTGGGGAAGTCAAATCAAGCATTTTTCCAAGGTAGGTAATATTAGAGCTAAGAAGACTTTATCTGGTGTTCTATTCCGAATAAATTGGTCCTGGCTGTGGCGAATCTAGTACTTATTCAGTACCTGTTTCATATTCCTGAATTAAAAATGCATGTTCAGAAATACCATTTGGATTAAGCGATATGATTTCATTTTATACAATATAATAATAGGGGTCCATCCATCCTTTAGAGTTAGAGAGATGGAAGAAGAGGGGGGCCATTACATTGCACCGAAACGACACGTTAAAGTGTCAGAAATTGAACTTACATCTACCTATGCATAAATTTCACACCTTCAAAAACAATAATGTTAAATAATTTGGTAAAAATAGCTCCTAAATATAGCTTAGTCGGCAGAAAGCAAGACAATACTGCCATGTTTGTCTAGAAATTTACATGGTTGCCACAACTCAAAAGATATTGCTAGTGGCCCGTCCCTCCTAGTGGTCCAGCTGTCTTCGTTTTACCCTAATCTTAGAAATTTGTCTTTTAAGAAATAATTTACTCTAAAACACACAGAGTGATAAAAGTTTTATTTTTGTTAAAAATATATTTGTAACAAAAATAAACAGCGGGAAGCAAAGTAAGGAAATTAAACAATACTAAAAGACCAAAGTATACAAAAACTAGCCAAAACGGTTAACACTTTGACTTCCATGTGATGTATATTTCTCAGTATACACATGACATGGATCTAAATTGCCACATGAATACTTCAGTATACACACAATGGAATCTTTTTGTTAACACACTTTTATTAGCTTGACCTGTAGCTTCCTAACATTGCGTAAGCAAATCTTACAACTCACTTTTCATCCTGTTCTTCCGCCATGGTGAGCTGCCCCCTCCCCCGCCCGAAAATGCTAGGTACGCTACTGCATCGAGCTTGTATGATGCTGGAGGTGGAAGGTGGGAGGTGGTCATAGGGACTCCTCAATGGCTAACAATAAGCCCATCGAATTTGGGCTGGTTTGACTTGTCTCAATGAGTCCTTTGGTTACATATTATTGTGACCAGGAGTGTCTGATGATGGAGAAGGGAGGCGGTTATGGGAACTTCTAAATTGCTAACAATCAGTAGATCACCCACTGCTAATAACACAGGCCGACAAAAAAATCGTGTTTTAGAGACGCGTCCCTACCTATCTTTAGTAAAATTTTCCGCTGAATCCGAAAATGATAAAAAACTTCTGACGTATGGATTTCCCCCTATACACCCTCAAATTCCCCCAAAAATTCAAAAAATCCAAACTGGCCACCCAACCCACCTATCTTTAGTAAAATTTTACGCTGAACCTGAAAATGATAAAAAAAATTCTGACTTATGGGATTCCCCCCATACATCCTCAATTCCCCCCAAAAATTCAAAAAATCCAATCAGGCCATCCAATCCACCTATCTTTAGTAAAATTTTCCGCAAAGAATGTCAAATTTTTTTCGAAGAATGCTGCGCTTCTTAAAGACATATTTTTGATCATAACTGGCGTTTGTGAGAAATAACAAAATTCGACCTGTATATACACCGTGTACAATTCCATACTCACGTGACACCAAAACGTCAGCGCCACCAGTATATTTTTTGGCCCCTGGTTAAAAGGATTGAAAAATCAAATATATAAAAAAATGAAAAAAGTTATTTGAAACACTAGTTTAGAAAAAATTGGTGTGGAGTCAGAGACCGCTCAAAAAATTCCGCTTGGCAGTTAAAGTGGTTAAAAAATCATTGCATTAATTATTCACTTACTGTAAAAATGGCTACAACATATCTAATACTAGCCAAAATGTAACAAAAGTATCTACAAAATTTTACATTATTATATTTATAATCTTGTTTTTAGCTTTTTCCCGCAAATATGTATCCTTTGAAAGTACTATTAAGAAAAATCCTATACGTACTTCTTTAAGAGAAAAATAGCAAAGATAAATATAGATCCATTAAAAAGTCTACGATTTAATGTCACTGGAAAGGATGTATCCCTTTAGTGTGCCACTTTAAATCTAAACATGCATTTTTCCTTCCTAATTCAAAACACTTTTAACGCAGCAGCCCCAAAATTGTAGCTACCCACGACATGTGTCGCGTTTACGCATTATGGATTTACGAGGCCCACGAGGTATAAGGGTTAGAATATAAGGCACCATAAATATTTTTCTCGGCCATCGAAATTGGTAGTTTGGAAATAATTTTCTGTGCCAGAAATAGCTCTTTCCCGGACTAGTCTCGAAAATGCTTAATTACTTACTGAACTAGTCCAGAAAGTGCTTTTCGCATTACATGAAAAGAATTTTTAGAAACTTTGAAAAAGAAAACAATAAAAAAATTAGTGATTTTTTCACCACTACGGAGAAGATAAAAAATAATTCGTATTCACTCTATAATACAAGAAAAATTTGCATCTGATTTTGCATACGAAAAAGCTACGTACATACATAAAATTCTACTAAGATCAAATACACTCATAGTAGAGATAAACAGAATTTATTTTCCTAAATTTCCAAACCTGTATAAAAATTTTCATAATTTTCGACGTAAGATTGTTAATTTTAGGGGCCTGACAATATTGGTTTATTATTTTTTTTAATTCTCTCGCTAGGTGAAAAAGAATCACCCCTCGAGATTTTTTCAGATCTCTGCGTCCATCGATCACGAAAAACATGGTTTCCCATTTCCGTCGGTCTGCTGGTCCATCTGTCTGTCTGCATGTCGGTCTGTCTATCGGCACAAAAACTGAAAAATCTGCTACTTTCGGTGATATGCACAGTGAACTCTAAACAAATTAATTGATCTAACCCAACAACGATTAGTTTAACAAAAATTATATTTCGTAGATACATAGCTGAGACTCTTACCTCTAATTTAAATACAGATATTTTTAATCCTCCAGATACAGGGTGGACAACAAAAAAATCTAATTTTGCTCTAATTAAAGCACAATTTATCGAAGACAAACATTACATATGCAGTGGTTGTATCTTACATCAGTAGGCTGTTATCATTATTATCGAATAGGTGCGCTATCATAGAGGGTGTGCAATTTTAAATACTATTTTTTATTTAATTCAAAAACGTGAGTTTAAAAAAGTATTTGAATGAACCTAAAGCTTTTAGTTACAATCTAGATTTTTCATACAATACAGGGTGAAAATTAAAAAAAAAACATAATGTCTAAATTTTACAATAATTCTAGAATATTAGCTTACAAAAATATTTTATACACAGCTGAGAGTTTTACGTGGAAAATGATTTAAATTTTTATTGTATTGATCGCCATGAATACTGAGAAAAAAAAGGATCAATCAGAAATGGAAATTAAAATGACCCTACTTGACGTAACATCTAAGCTCCAATTAGAGCTTCTTGCGTCGCTGTCATACGAAGCTTTCTATTTATTTCTTCTCTTGTACGTCTATAACTGACAGATATTTATCGATTTTATTATCATTTTATTAATATATTTATCTTATATTTTATTATCTTCTATCTTCAATAAAGAGATGTTAAAAGTGTTGGTTCCACCCAAGTTAAAGTTTCTGCACAGTTTTTAATATGTCTGGCTATATTAGCTCGTCAGTTGGCCATAGCGATATGTTTATGACTCAAATGAATTAGAAATGTATTGAAATTGCAGAAGCTTTATCTTTATAAAATATAAATCTTTTAAATAACTTAGTAACAATTACTTTGACTGGTAAACTGAATTTTGTTATACTATGTTTGATAAAGCCACCACCAGTGAAAAATATTTATTTCACTACTGAACAGCAGAACTGTCACTTTTGAAGTGATGAAAGCACACACGCATATAGAAAAAGACAGGCACAGTATCATGGGCTACTTTCGTAATGTTTGGATTAGTATAATTAGTATATGATGAGATTTTCGAATAATTAAGAACAAATAATCGAGATTACGTGTAGTTTTTAAGTTAAAAAAAGCGCATACAGCATGAAGCAGATAAAGTAGTTATGGTAGTTCTTTACACATGCGTCATCACTTACACGTCATTAAAATCGTATGAATCAAATCGAAATTACGTGGAAGAAAAATAGTCAAAACAAAGTCTAATTTCATAGACATTATAATAGACGTGCCTAGCGTTCCGATGTACGTATTCCTAAAAATTATTTAAAATTCCGTATCAAAAATTGAAGTCGGTAGTATAAAACCAGATTTTTTATCCATATATTTAACAGGTCATTCAAAATCACTTTGCAATATTTTTATTTATGCAACATTTATATTTTTATTAAATGTTTCCTTTTAGAGGACTTTCGCCATTGTCGTAATTTTTTTCACAACAACTTTTTTAAGGTTTGCATTTTTTACAATAAATAAATAATTATAATAATAACAAGTATCAATAGCTACTTACCGGCAACACAAAAGGACGATGACAATAGCTCTGAAAAGAACTGTTTTTAGGATTACATAAAATTTGAAGACACAAAAATGTATAAAAACGAAAAAAATTAGGCCCAAAATGACAATCAAAACGATGACATTCGCGAGTCAGTTGAGAAACTTTCAACAAAGACCTTGAAATTAAATAATCACATTACAACTGTTCCTTGCCATTCTTTCTTTGTCTGGCACGTTTCATTGGTAACGACGTATTGCGCAATAGAATAATGTCCTGAAGACGTTGGGTTATGTTTTTATTCACCTTTATCAGTATAACGAATGAAGATGGGGAGAACCGAATTGATTCGTGGAAATATTTGGCGATAAATTATTATGCCTCTCAGTTTTTGCTCTACCTCTACTAACTCGCTGGCTCCTTCTAGAAATGTCACGTTATTCTATCAAAGATGATGGATTTTGCGGGTTATCGTAACGGAGGTTAATGTTATCACACATCTTTTTTGGGAGTATCATATCTTGGCTTTCATCTTTTAAAACGGGTCTAATTAAGACAAGCTGTTGAGGAGAACCAAGAGTAATATACTGGAATAAATTTATTTTGTTTTAATATTTATTTGATTTTAAAAAACGCAAAAAAGTGTGCTGAAGACTGCAAATAGATAAAGTAATAACAAACATATTACCTAATATTAAATTAATTATTTATTAAAATAAAACAATATTTCGGATTTTCTCCAGGTTCGCTTCATATTGAACACAAAATTATATTATCAAAATTTCAAATCTTAATGTCAACGTGCATCACACATATTTTTTAATTTTTACAAAAGATATTCAACTAATCAACTTTTTAGAAATGGTTTTTTAGATATCTGTCTTCTTCTCTTTTTCTTCTTCTTGGTCAGTTAGTCATTTTTTGTAGATATCGGGCTTCGCTATAGTTGACCACATCAGTTGTTAAAATAGCAATTGACATATCCAGTCCATAGTAACAGTTGCCATGGTAAAAATCACCATAGGAACCATCGCCACGGCCCCAGAGTTACTAACAGATGGTGTAGAATCATATTTTAACCAGACGAGCTGACTGTCGATGTCGTCCAGACAAGTGGGCATGAAAACTTAGAAGAGAAAATGACATTTGGAACCATTTATATCGTCGTTCCTGCATTTTAAGAATATCACAGTAATGCCATAAAAACTGTGCCAAAGAACTTTATGAGGATGCGGCTTAGCAATCGAGAAAAAGACGGACACGATATCTACACTTCTTGTAAAAAGCTTTATTTCTAAATAAAGAATTATTTAAAGAGATTTATATGTTACGGGCAAAGTCCGACAGTGGGTAGTGTCAGTATTTCCCGGGAAAAGTTTGTAATACTGCGCAAATTTACCTAGATCTGCTTAGGTTTGTTCAGGATCATTTTCCGTAAAAAAAAAATCAAAAGGGTCCTGAGAAAACCTGCGCAAACAACTACACAGTTACGTCTGCAGGTACATAGGATATGGGCAGTGTCAACAATGCCCGTTACTTTTGAGACTTTTCGGACGTTTCGAATCGCTGGAGAATTCATTTGTAGTACACGTTTCTAAAAACGCCATCGCTGAAGAAGCACGGCAACGAATGTTAGCTCTGAAAAATAACCGTTTAGAAACATGTACAAATGGATTCGTCGGCGAACCGAAACTTATACCACAGTTTAAAAAACGGGCTTTTCAGCCCGAATCATTTGGTATTTTAGCAAGATCGTTGAGGCCAAGAATTTGGGCCAATAGCAGCAGGCCTGCCTAGTTGACGCTTGCGCATTTTTCAATTTATTCCAGGCGGCAAACATTGTTGCCACGACGAACGTTTAAGAAGTAGGTGTAGGAAAACATGTAAATGGTGTATTGCTAAAACTAATTATGTAATTCTAATCAAAGAACTATAGTCAAATATACAGAAGACATATCTGTTAACTCTGACTGAACCAACTGGTCCCGTTAATATATTGATGGGTTACGCTTCCGCTTAGTTAATTTATGCTGTAAAAAGGTAGTTTTATTGTAACAAGAATAGTAATACATTAGTTTATAGTTTAAAAGAAACCTAAAAATATAATTTTTACTCTGATTGTGTTATTTCTCCAATATTACTAACAAAATTCTTCGGGTTTAGGATTATCGAGAATTGGCAGCGCTGCAAGAAATGCTTACGATACGGATACGACCAATACCTATTTAAAATTCGACGTACGTGAAACATTTTTCATGCTCTAACTGTAGTAATCCGGTTCTGCCTAATCGTAGCACATACGTCGTAAATTGAACCATTTGCCGATATTTCGGCTCTTACGTGACTCTTACTGCGCACACTCGAGATAGGCAGACAGCTATAAAAAACAATTTTGTGCTTCATGTTTATGAATGAAATTCGCGGGAGTTGACAAACTGATTCGCGTTTACGCGTTTTCTCAACTGTGCTTATACGTTCGCGATGGCCTGTTTCAGTAATTGACCCCCAAGTATATTTACATTTTTTTGAAATCCTGGAGGGGGCAAGAGACGGCTATTACTAATATTTTAATAAAAAAGATTATTCCCATACCGAATATTCATTTAAGCATCGAAGACCGAGACATATTTTAATGTTTCCACATTTTCATCAGATATGCGGAATACACACAAAAAATAATCTCTTACAGCCGGTTGCACAAAGCTGTTAATTTAGTGTTAAATCCGAATTCACTGTTAAAAAAATTTAGGTATACAGAAACTGCCGCAAATCCAAGACGTTTAAATTTTCATTTTTTGCTTTTAATACAGAGAGGACTTAATCCTGAATTAATTCATAATTAAATATTTTTCCTGCAACCGCTGTTAAATATAGAAAATTCATCTAAAATAAGTACATACTGACTGATATAACTCAAAGAAAAATTTCTTTATAATCGGAAACCCATGTCTTTGATCATATTTCATGCTAATAAGGGAACGCTGGATTTAAAAGAAACCCCTGTTAATTCTTTATTTCAATGCACTGTATCTTAAGCTAAGAAAATATTGTCTTTGATATAATTCAAAGAATTATTTAAAGTAAGAAACCCATGTCTTAGACCATAGTACTTTAAGGGTCCAGTGTAATTAAAATAAAATCATTTTTGATCTTCATTTCACTTCACAATAAATTTGACATTTTTATTTACTAAAAGTAACAAAACTTTTTCTTAATTCTAGAACCTTTCGACTCTATTTTAAGTACTTTTTTCTTAAAATAAGGAACAATTTTTTTTAATTCTCCATTCTCTGGAATCCATTTTTAGTAATTCTAGAAAGAAGAACTCGAAAAACATTAGTTTTTGAAATTTTTTGAAATTACAATATCTCGTTGTGATTACTTTCTATGAGTTTATTACACGAGCTTTAATTTTTCATTATGTGCACACTTGCCTAAGTTTTAGATTTATTCAGGATCTTTTTCTGTAAAAAAAACGACAGGAAAGGGTCCTGAGTAAACCTAAACAAAAGTACCGTATTCTCAATTTAAATATACTAACTTCCTTAATTTAAGTAACATTTTTGATAAAATGAGTATCTTGTTTTAAATCTATAGGTGTTCTTAAATAAAGTTATACTCTTAATTTAATTTCATGATACTGCAATCCTAGTGCAAATTTTTGAGAGAATCTTTTGACTTAATTAATTTTTTTTTCTAGCGTGTACTTTGATACTAGAATGGGTAACCAAGAGCTCTGATAATGTGATGTTTTTAATGGGAAATTATGTTAAATTAAATTTAATAATATTGAACTGCAACACTACGAAACGGATAACGATATTTCTTCGTTCTCTTTTTCTCTCATCTGTTTATATCAACCCTAAACGCGTAAGAACTGCAATTTTTTTTTTATTTGTATCGAAATAAAATACCCTTGCCCCAAACAAATATTTGTTTCCTATTGGCCAAACTAATCTGTATTTGAAAATGGGTGTATACAGGGTGTTTCAAAAAACATGTGCCATCGCTTAAAGGGAGATTCTTTGAAAGAAATTAAGGCAAAAAGTTCTTATGAACATGGGTCCGCAGATGCTTTGTTTCAAAGATACAGGACGTTCAATTTTTAAATGGTCTTTACATGTTAAAACCGATGCCGATGGTTGGGAAAACTAAGCCAGTAAGACGGTTAATAAAATTACATTTATCTCCTAAACGAAATGAAAATTGAAAAACTATAAAGAGACAAGAGTTGTTAAGAATTTAACATACTATTTGACCGATATACGAAAATGTGAAGAAATCAGTGGCGTACATGGTTTAACTGGAAAAATATTGTACCGTCTTCTCATATGTACGCCCCTGGAGGACCTGTCAAAGTCTTTTCATGGTCAGAATTATGCTTAGTTTAAGTACTTTACACAACGTAAATTTCATCAAAATTGATGAAGCCATTTTGAAAATATTTTGGAAAAACTGAAAAAAATTAAAAAATTTAACACCCTGTATCTTTGAAACGAAGCATCTGCGGACCCATGTTTATATGAAGTTTTTGCCTTAGTTTCTTACAAGGAATCTCCCTTTAAGCGATGTCACATGTTTTTTGAAACACCCTGTATAAATAATTCTTTATTTCGTGAAAATAACCGTCTGAAAAAGCAATTACTTAAATATTTATCTGATTTAACTTGAACAACACATTGTGATGAGTTAAAATAAGTCAGTGAAAATCTAAATTAACAAAATATTATTATCTAGTTGAAACTTGCTTGTATTTTATTCAAGTACATTTTAATTTCAATTAAGTTTTATTTATTTACGATAAAAATTCTATTATTTCATTTAAATATTTTAGATGAGGTGAGATTGTAAAGTAGTTTCTGTAGGGAACCTTTAAAACTGTTGCCAGGGCAACTGGACAATTGGTTTTTCTACGGCATTACTAAACTTTTTTTGTTGCCGATTCCGTGACCAGCGGGAATAATGGTAATGTTACATAATTCTCTTCTGGGGAGAGTAAAACCAACGACCTTGGAGGTTAGGTCTCGGACAAGGTTAGCATTTCTGTTTTATTGTTCTTTTTAGAGTTAGTTCCAGTATAAATAGGAAAGGTAGTCAACTGATTGGTTGTGGTTACGGGTAGGTGTATAGTTGGGCCTTAATCTTAATTGCTAACTTGTGTGGGAGGCTGCTTTGGTGTGAATAGGTGGCACACTTATCCTTAGCTTTTAGGGCGTCTAATCGTCTTGTTAGAGTGCAGAGCTTCTACTAAACCAGTCATAAAGGTTTTGTAGCCGAGTATAATAATAGAAAACTAGGGATGTTTCCAAAACTTTTTTTTCGGAAAGTAACTTTTCCAATTTTTTTTTGTACTACTTCTCGAAATTACATTTTTTTATAAAACATGTTTTTAGAAAGTACATTTAACCAAATATTGTTTCGAAAGGGACTTCGAATATTCATATTTAAAAAAACCTTTTTGAAAGTAATTTACTACAGAGTAACATGGCAGACACAAGAAAACGTAAACCTGACCGAACACAAAAACGGTTCGTATAGGTTAGTTCAGGATCTTTTTGTCATTTTTTCATTGACATTTTCTAAGCCAGTAGAATTTATAATTTAAATATAGAGAAACTATGTTTTCTAAAAAATATATTTTCGGAAATGTATTTTTGAAAGATTCTTTAAAAAAAATATATTTTCGAAAAAAATTTCTAGATCCATTTCTGAAAAAGCATTTTTCGAAGAAGCTGTTTTTGGAAGAAAATTGCTTAATTTAACATCAGAGATGTTTGTTGAAAAAAAAAACAGAACAGTTGGTCATCTTAACTTACACGCGACAGGACAAATTGTTTGATTAATATGAAAGTGTAAAACTGCAGCATTTATTTGTGTCTTCTGCTCATTTAGGGGGATATACGAGTACTTACGCAAGTACAATCTTTTTAAAACAAATTTCTCAATTTTTTTTAAGCACCTTTCATAAATATCTTTTTCGAAATTAATTTTTTCGGATATTAATTTTTTCAAGGAACAGCTTTTTGAAAAAGTAATTTCCGAGAAAGTAACATACTAAACCTAAGGAAACCTGACTAAACTCAAAAAAGGTGCGTTTAGGTTTGTTCCGGATCTTTTTTCGTCTTTTTTTTTTTCATTGATATCTTCCAAGCTACTAGAGTTCATAATTTAATTTTCTAAATACTGTTTTCGAAAAAATATATAAAACGTACCTACTTTTAAAAATTATTTTTTGGAGACGTTTGTGAAAAAATGTACTTTAGAAATATATGTTTTCGATAAAATATTTCATAAATCCGTTTCAAAAAAAGCATCTTTGAAAAAGCTGCCAGGACAGGAGAAAATATTCTTGAAAAGTTTCGTTGATCCGCTTTCGAAAGGCTGCTTTCGAAAAATTACTTTCAAAAGAATGTTTCTTGAAAAAGAAGCTATTTGGTTATTTGTTTTCTTTAGAAGTCAAAACGACCCGGCGCAAATTTTCATAAAATCGCAGTGAAATGTGTAAGGAATGTTTTCAGAAAAAATCTAAGAGCATATAAATAAAAAATGCTAAAAAACATACTCATTGATTGTTTGATTAATATAAAAGTGTAAAATTGTAGCATTTATTTGTTACTTCTGCTCATTTAGGGGGATATACGAGTACCTACTTACGTAAGTACATTTTTTTTCTCGGTAAGTATTGATCTATTATTCATATTTTTGTGGTGTAATTCATTTTAAAGACCTTACATAGACGGCAAATGTTTGTTTTTGTTTATAATATTTTGTAGGATATGTAGGAATGGTTAATGTTTATGTGAGAATATTAATTTTCACCAAATTCGCTATTGAAATCCTTTTTGTACAAGGCTTCAGAAGGAGGGCCCTCTTCTCCCGCTAATCCCCCATGTTAGGTCTAAGTTACTAGTTTTCAAAGATAAAGGTTGCAGCACGAGTGCGGAATCAAACCCATAGTTATGCCAGTATATACACATTGTTGGTGATAAAACCACCGAATCGCTAGGACTGTAAAAGATTGATTTGGGTGGGTCTTTGTTTGGCGGGATGTACATTTAGTGTCCAATTTAATGAAAAATTAAATACATTTTTCATTTTTAAGGAGACCACCAAAGTCGACTATCGAATGACTTTTGGGTTTTAATGAACCAAATTTGCCAGTGAAAATTGGCATTCGCATTTACAACAATAGTTGATGAATTAGTCTGCCGAGATTCTATGATATTTAGTCACTTTTTATCACAAGAACTGTCATTTATAATTTATAAACAGACAAAACAATAGAAATTAACTTTAATATCCTGATTTGTAGCATCTCGTGATGTAGTGGTGGATCAGTATCGAATAAAATCGAATCGAATAATTTTTTAAAGGCATTTTAAGGGTATAATCTTCAGAGGTTCGTGTTTTTGTTGGAAGCAGTTTCAATACAATATACCCTGTAAGCACTCTAATTTACTGAAGAAGTAAAATCTGTCACCTACGTATATAATTTTTAATTATAATATAGTCAGACCACTGTAAATAGCACGAATAGATAAAAAGATATTTTCCTGAAAAGGCCGCCAAGACATATCTATAATTATGCAAAAATTGAGAATAAATTCTCTAACCACCTGAAAATTCCTTATACAATGAGGATTTCAACAAATAATGGTAAAACAGCTATTCTCCGGGCTATATGCCCTTCCGAGCGCTGAATTACATACCAAAATTTGCCGTATTTTCTTCAAACACAGTTAGATAAGAAAATACTAATGTTTCGAATGCAAGAAACTACCAGGAAGAAGGAAGCTTTTTCTTTAGTTAGAATGTCGTCACCTGCAGACCGGTTTCGAACTCGTTGGTTCTCATCAGTACAGGATAGACGAACATACCAACCTTCCGAAAAAGTAATCCCTTAAAGCTACAACTGTCGTACTGCATAAGCAGTGAGACACAGGCAGCGCCATCCATTAGCAGTTTCGAGCATTCAGAGTAGAGTTTACCGTAAGGTAAAATTTTCAAACGTATGAATGAAAGTCTACTTGTCAGGGGTACATATAAATATGCAAAAATTGAGAATAAATTCTCTAACCACCTGAAAATTCCTTATACAATAAGGATTTCAACAAATAATGGTAAAACAGCTATTCTCCGGGCTATATGCCCCTCCGAGCGCTGAATTAACCATATATATATATATAGATATATATATATATATATATATATATATATATATATATATATATCATATATATATATATATATATATATATATATATATATATATATATATATATATATATATATATATATATATATATATATATATAGCCAAATCCAGTCAGAACTTATATTTGAGAAAATATGCTTTATAAAAGAAATCGTTAAAGTGAATTTCGGTATGTTTATTAAATTTTTAAAAATTGACTCTAAAATAATTGTTTTCCAGAAGTTAATGTTAACAATAACGACAAAAAAACGTTAGCTTTTATTTATATATAATATAAAATAATTATTGTAAATTTTGCATTGAACTTAAATCACTACAACCAAAATAAAAAAATAACTCTAATCACTAGACAACTTGTCTCTGTCTAAGGAATTATAGATATATATATATATATATATATATATATATATATATATATATATATATATATATCATATCATATATATGATATATATATGATATATATATATATATATATATATATATATATATATATATATATATATATATATATATATATATATCATATATATATATATATATATATATATATATATATATATATATATACTATATCTATATATATATATATATCTATAATTATTTAGACAGAGACAAGTTGTCTAGTGATTAGAGTTATTTTTTTATTTTGGTTGTAGTGATTTAAGTTCAATGCAAAATTTACAATAAGTATTTTATATTATATATAAATAAAAGCTAACGTTTTTTTTGTCGTTATTGTTAACATTAACTTCTGGAAAACAATTATTTTAGAGTCAATTTTTAAAAATTTAATAAACATACCGAAATTCACTTTAACGATTTCTTTTATAAAGCATATTTTCTCAAATATAAGTTCTGACTGGATTTGGCTCTCTCCTTGGACATACTTACACATCATGCCACACATATGCCTTATACATACTTAAACCTAATTCCAAAAGGAATCATTTCAAAAAAATGCAAAAAATACATTACAATTTTAGGCTTTTATATATAAATAAATATAGGTTAACCGATTTCCTTGTTTACGCATAATGTAGGGTTTCTTTTTAAGTAGTCTCTACGGTCCTGTCTAAAAACTCAAGCCGTCCTGATAGACCTTAGTGGCGTAAAGGGAGTGTTCTCTACACATTCTGGATATCGAAATATTCTTGTTTTATATATTAATCTTTTTCTTAGAAATTCTAACCGCTTTATTCAATTATTTGTCATATTGTGGCTAAACAAACTATACCGCAGATATAGTCGAAGCCAAAAACACGTGTGACGAACAACCACCTGGAAAGTTACGTTAAGGACTGTAATTTACGGTAGATCTAAAACCATTGACATTATTCAGTGCTTTCGATTAGGTATGGCGTGCTGCATTTATTAATAAGTTTCGTTGTTACGATTTTCCTCCCATGTGCCTGGATTGTGCCAATCTATCGTATTGGATGGTCACTCACCTAACTTACACCTGTCAAGGTTCAGTACTGGCACTAGTCCTGTTTCTTTCATAGTAATAACCTGCTGATGACAGTACCTACTTGCTACATTTCTTTAAAATAGCCCCGTAGCTTGAGTTGAGCGGGCAAGAAATTCTGCATCATTTCTATCATTCTCATTCACTCTCATTCTACATATTAAACTGGACCAGCCTTTTGGCACCTTGTCTAAAATTTATTGAAAATGTTGGGATAGGGATATGTATAGTCGTGGTAAAAAATGTATATCTAATTCACGGTATAATCATATTTTAACGGTCTTTCCCAGAGAACTGACTCTTATACTGTGGATCAGTATAAGAGTCAGTTCTCTGGGAAAGACCGTTAAAATATGATTATACCGTGAATTAGATATACATTTTTTACCACGACTGTACATATCCCTATCCCAACATTTTCAATCAACTTTAGACAAGGTGCCAAAAGGCTGGTCCAGTTTAATAGTTTTAACATCCAGATATTTGGACCTCGGATTTCATTGTCAATCTCGAAGATACTTTTCCTCTTCCAGTCTTTATATTATTCATATTCCCCAAATAAGTCCCAAACTAAGCTATTTCCCGGCCATCTGAGGAGCGGCACCACCTTCGACTTTTAGCATCCATAATTCTATTAAGAAGACAGCCATTGAACTCTCACTCATCAATAACCCAATACCTACAGAATCTTCTTTCCCTTACCGATACTAGCTTATAACTAACACATTCTTCGTACCCGAAGAGTTCAGATGATGGAACCTCTTGCCTGCAGAGGTTTTTGCTTTCCCTCTTAACCTCCACCTCTATCAATAGATCGCATCTCCCTTCTCCCCAAATGGTGCATTAATATTTTAAGGTACATTTACATTCATATCAGCTCAAGCCATATTGTCATTTTAAAAGCGACCATTTACATTAAATTTGAAACCACATTATTAATTGTTAGATGTATTAATGATTGTCAGCGTAATGTTTGAAAATTAACTAAAGATTAGACCCATCTGTTTTAAAGTCCGTCTTTTTAGGTACTATGCAGTAGTTCTTATTGCTCGTAGAAAGAGCCCATCTAAATGGGATCACATTAGTGTTTCTCAACATGTGCCCCTTGTCTTGTACAAATACGTTCGTGGCAATTCATTTTACCAGGAGTCTATAAAATTGATTAAGTATATAAGAGCTTCTTATCTTATAATAATCTAAAGATCTAATTTTTCTAAGACTCGAAGCAACATATAAAACAATCATGATACCTATGTTAAATACTTTAGAACTCATTTTATATTTTCTCCTTTGATATAACATGAATTATTTTCTATTTTTCCTCTTTATTCCGCCTTAGAAGGTCCCGTTCCATGCACAGGGTGGAAAGCACTACCCTGACATGTTATAAAGGTATTTCATAAACAGTAATGTTAAAATATGTAACGTATTATAAAGCCAACTTTTTATTAACATTTCTGTGGTAGCCAAATAAAAATAATAGTTTTTTTTTATTTAAAACATAAGAGGCGCTAACAACACCTTAATCCTTTTTTTTCTTTATGGTATTTGTGTCCATTTGTGTTTAAATATATCTATGTTGATTATACACTGTTACTTACTTATATATTTTAATAAAATACTATTGATGATGATTGATGATTTGTTCGCTGGTAGACTATTTTTTTGTGGTGGTAATAAATGCTTTTTTTGTTTTATCCGTATCTGTTGGTAAAATGGGAAATATCGTAATTTTCAAATGGTATAATTAATATCGTCATACAAACGTTTCTAAATGTTATAACAAATAATGCAGTAAATCAATGGCTAGTAAAGCTCGTTTTAAGATCTTTCGTTGACTTATTGCTTGCAATAAACTATTATCGACACCGATAAATTTGCTAGAACTGTAAACAAGACCGACCCTAATAAAATAACAGGTAACACCGCAAAAAACATAAAATATTCAAATTTCATTTTTGCTGTGACTTTTTTTAAATGACGTGCAAACCTTTTTAATATTATTTTTTTTTAAATTTACTCACTCTTTATGTAGTCAAATGTGTTTGTATATCAAATTGATCCTTCTATTGGGCGAAATGTTCAATCACTAGCTCATTAAAATTATAAATACTTCTAATAAAAGAGTTTTCAATGCTTAACATAGTTAAAGCGCTTTACCTAACCTTGATTCCCTCATGGTATTTCTTGAGAAAGTCTTAATCCTTTTTAGTGTCGAAAAGCACCTCTCACTTTCCATTGTCGTCATTGGAATAGTACATAAAATCTCTAATAATTTTACGCTTTCCGAAAACGTTTCGCAGAAGTTTATTTCTAACAAGAGCTGTAAAATGGCAACAGCACCCGCACTATTGTCACAACGGGGGTTGTTGCGACTGAGACTAAGTAATAGTCTCTGGGATCGTATGGAGGGAATGAAGTTAAAACAGGTTATAAAAAATATGACATTTAATAATTAATCAACAATAATAGCAATAAAATAAAGTTTGGCTTTAAATAAATGAAATGAGGCACTTACTTATATACTTCCCTTACATCTTATCTATAAGGGCGGCTCTTCTCCCGACCAACGGGCACATGTCTTATCTCGACATCTTAAGAACGACTACATATCCCTCTATTACGCAGTTATCGACAATCGGTGCATTGCTAGGTCAGAATACCTTGACTTAATAAAGTTAAACAAAACCAAGCTGACCTTCAATGTCGTCATCAAGTCCACCGAATAACAGAGTGTCTATTCATCGTTATTGTCAAAATAATATTTATATAAATAAAGTGTGAGTTTAGAAATAATTAATAAAATAATCCATGATAAGATAACTATGACACTATTATAAAAATCTTCACGACTAAATAAAACTTGCAATTCTGATTTAAGCTTGGAAACGTTTAAGAATTCAAGTAACTATAGTACTAGACTACTACAAAGGACACAACACAATTATCAAATAATAACCAAACAAAACACAACAAAATTAGGTCGAAAGCCGAAACACTTTTTTAAAACTTAACAAATGCCGGCGAGTCCGGCGACTAATAGTTATGAACGATGAACAAGAGCTTTTCGGCAGCACGGATACAATTCTGAAATATTAATGCGTCGAGTGCTGTGTTGACAAGTTATTGTCAAAGTCGTAATTACTGTAGGTTTTAATGTTTTATAGGCACAGAATTATTATTATTATTAGTAATTACCTAAATATCTTAAAATAAAACTAGGTAAGCTTATATTAAATGTATAAATGTATCGCGAATCGCGAATATTGTTCTAATAATAAATTGGTCAGATTTAAATTAGTGAGCCAGAATTTGCGACAGCCCGACAACTGGCGCGGCGCGGCGGCGTTGACGGCGATATTATTGGTGGGTCATCGTCAAATTTTGTCTCTTTTTAACTTCCTAAAGCGCACATGTTTGCTTCTCTCTTAGCTCTAATGCATTTTATGTAGTCCATATACACCTATGAGGGCAATTCAAAATACGACGAGTCCGGCGCAAGCTTGGCTTGATTCTTTCTTGGGGAGTTTTTGAAAGAAAAGATTATTTTTTGATTTTAAAAAATAAATTATTAGGTAGATCATTGAAAGTATATTTTGGTGGGTCATTGACCAAATGACCTTATGGACAAGCTGCGCCTGATGCTAGTTATCATAGCCGTCAAATAAAATAAAGTTCCAAATTCAAATAGCACTAAATTGAAATTCAGAACTAAGTACTTTATATGTTAAAAAATGATATATGTATATTTTTAAAATACATATCAAAAATGTAATCTAGAAATATTAAAAACATTTAATTGGAAATATGCATGTGATACCATTGCTGCCGATATGATACGGTTCTATGCCATCCCCCCTATTACTATATTTTTAACCCAATCGAGCATGTGGCATTAGGTAAAATCAAATGTTAGAGCTGAAAATACTTCTCCGACTTTAATTGCAACTGTTGTGACATTAATTAGAAAAGTTGATGATATCATACTCATAGAAAGCTGGAAAAATTCAACCATGTTATTAAAGTCGAAGATTCCTATTTTTCATTTACTAATAACATAGAGCCACTTGTTTTAATGTAGATAAAAATGACAGTGACGCAGAAAAGCCGAATTAAAACTGTAATTAAATTTAAGTAATAATTTTTTATTGTACAAATAAACCGAATGACATAAATCAATAAACAATGTTTTAATTATTCGTAATTTAAAAAGATTTAGTTTTTTTTTTAAATTATTCCGAATTTAAACCACTTCGACTCTGGCGCCTTCTAATAATCTTAAAATATTTATATTTACATTTATGGAGCACCTTGCAATTTTGTCAAAAGGCAACGAAAGAACTTGAGACGAGCTTTAATAATAATTGGTACTCTACTTTTGGAGGTATAATTTTACAACATAATAGATCAAACAAAATATATAAAGTATATGGTGTAATGGAATCCCATATCCCTTATTAGAAGCAAATCAAATGTCCCGTTTTATCAGCCGCCCACTATATTAATGTTCAAATGTTCAAATTATATACCTAACCTATAGAACATTATCATTGTCAGAATATAAAAAAACACAATAGAAATATGTCTGAACTACTTACAAAAAAATAATAGATTTATTTTATTAATAACTGACAATACAATGTTTACCATGAAATGACACTAATTTTACAATAACAGCAAAAAAACGAAGACACTTACATATCTTATTTTCAAAGCACAGCAGCAAAATGACCGTTTGTCGTCTCGCATGGTTTACGTAAAGGGGATGTTATAATTTAGCTTGGTTTTTGATAAATGACACTAAGTGGATCTCTCAAAAACTACATTCCCTATTTTATCGAATCCCATTTTAGACACATTTTCCTTATACCGATTTATACACCCTTATAAAAAAAATATATTTTCAAGGCAAGGCAAAGTTTAATGACATATTTAGTTATGCCATTGTATACCCCTTATAAAGTATTGGTGATGATCCAACTACCGAATCGCTTGGACTGCAGACAAAGATGGATTTCAGTTGTTCTTTGTTTCGGCAGTATGGCCATTTTAATGAAAAATCAAAATCAATTTTTATTTTTAAAGAGACCACCAAAGTCGACCATCGAATGACGTTCGTATTTTAATGAATCCGAACCTCGTCTCACTGATGATAAGCTGAAGCCAGAGATCAAATGTATTTACTCCTTTAAGCCATTTAGACTAAGAAAACGGAAATTTATTGATATGGGTATATTTTTACGGGTGATGTTTATTATTCCCAATACATATTATTATCAATTAAATCGTTAATAAGTTGTTGTGTGATAATTTTGGTTTTCATAAAATAATTAATAACTGTTACGTCGCACTGTCTATTATTTATGATATAAATGATAGTCCTGAACAAATTGGATTTTTGTTTGATTTCCAGTAGCGTATTATCAGCGAACAATATTTACTGAAAAGAGTAGAACTGTCACGGTGATAATTAGTAAAGAGATAAATTTTTGGACGATATGGCAGACTCCGTATCGACAGAGTTTTTTTTATAGTAATTAGTAATTACCAATTATGGACTAACATACGGTTGCACAAAACTTTTAATATAGCGTTAAATCCTAATTCAGTGTTAAAATCAAAAGATAGTAAGTTTAACAGAGCGTTAAATTCTCTGGTATACAGCAACTTCCCAAAATGTTAGCTAGTTTATGATTAAACAGACACGGCACGTTGATATTTTAATTTTTTATTTATCTTTAACACAAAGGGATCTTAAAGGTGCGAAGTGTCGCGAAGCGAAGAGAAGAGAATTTTATCCGTCCAAGAAACTTACGTGCAATCAAATGGAAGCCCGCGCAACGCTTCGCGACGCTTCAGCTCCCATTTGATTGCATGTAAAGTTCTTGGATGGATAAAATTCTCTTCTCTTTGCTTCGTGACGCTTCGCCTAAAGGTGCGCGCACCTTAAGTGAGCGTGCACCTTAATGCTGAATAAAACTAATTCCGTAATATTTTAGAGTTAAATGGATGTCTTTCGTAAAATCTTTGATAAAATATAAGTTAATTGAGCAAAATTTTATATTTCAATACAAAAAATTGAATGAAAAATCCTTTCCTTGAGATTTGAAATTAACTATGCACTTCTGCTTGGCACATTTTCTTTATCATAAGTAACTAAAGAGGTAGTACCTTCTTTGTATCCGAGTATAAAAATACTACCGTAAGAAAAAATGTAGCAAAAATAAAGCTGATTAAAAATGTTCATTTTAATATAGAATATGGACTATTTGAATGATACCATATTTATACTGTTGAAGTTTGAATATGAAAAAAATGATATTTAAGGACAAAGAATTATTATAAGTGTTTAACATTGGAAAATCTAATATAAAATTAGGATTTATTTATGAATTTACAGGATATTTGTTGGTACCATACCATCGGGAAAATATTAGTTGCGAGTAAACAACTATGTAGAACTTGAATAAACCATGTATGTTTAACTAAATAAAACCAAAACTTTCTTACTTTCCTACTATTTTTGGCATTTTGTTTTTTTCACCTGCCCCTTTGTTTCTTTTCCATAATTATTATTATTTGTGCAAAAAACCCACAATTAGGTACAAGGCTCGAGACTAGACGAGAGAATGCTGTCTCTCGCCGAGAATTTTTCCTCTCTCTCAAGCTTTCTCGTTCTCTCGAACAAAGAATTTTGATTATTTAATTTATTTGGTTTAACGGAATCTCATTTCGACTAATTTATTTTTAGTTTTTGTTGTGGAAAAGTCAATTATATAATTTATTAAATTCAATCCAGAAATATCCAGCAAAATGAGAACAAATTTCTACTCACCAAGATTTATTATAATATTGTTAATCGACGCTAAAAATGAACTCATAAATATAATAAATTCATGCTAAAATCTTAAAAGTTTGCATAATAATAAATACAGCCTAAATTTAAATGCAACTTTTTAGTTGAATATGTACATATAGAAAAATTTAACACAAAAAATCAGTTTTCTATTTCCCGAAAAAAAACAACAAGTAACAAACATATTTATTCATTATTAAATAATTCTGGATTAAGACTACAGGAGTACCAGGAACTTAGACTAAGCAGAGTTCTCGCAGATTCTGCATTGACGCTCTCGAAGTTTTCTAATTACAAGTCTGGCTTTTAAAAATAGCCTTTCAGAGAGAACACTGCTGGCAGGTATAGCTAATAATTCTCTGGCCTTTTTTGCAAGATTGTGGGAATACTTTCCTTCCACCATTTTAGAATATCTGTATCCCGAGCAATGACTTGGATTAAATTGGAATGCTGATATTTAAAGTTCCATTCATAAATTCATAGGTTGCGCACAACTTTTTAACTCCACTGTGGGCGAAATGTATGCCACAGGAACGCGTGCGCAGTATACGAATAGTCTTTTTCCGAACTCATCCGCGACAAACCGATTTTAGTCGATCAGCGTGCTCTCCTTGTTTACATAACGTAGTTAAAAAAGGATAGTATTCTTAACCACGAGATCGGTTCGTCCGCCTGTGAATAATTCTAATCAACGCAATTGTATCTATGCAACACACAATACCTAAATCAGGGCCGAAACAGCAGCCGAAGCCCATTCTTGGTCTGCTTCGTACGGGAACCAGTGTTACCAGAACTCCCGAGTTTTCGTAAGATCTCACGATTTTGGTTAATTTCTCACGATATTTGTCAAGTAAAATTCTACACACGCTGTATATATATATATATATATATATATATATATATATATATATATATATATATATATATATATATAGTAAAACTTGTGTTAACGGACACCCCTTTATATCGGCCACCTGTGTTATCGGCCAGTTTCAAGCTAACAAACATCTACTTTATAGGAAATCCCGTAAATAAAAACCCTTAGATAATGGACACCCTTATAAAACAGCCACGGCCAGACGTACCTCAATTTTTATAACCTGTTTCTAGGTAAATCAACCTTTTCATATTGGCCGGAATTTCTTTGGCCTAATTTGTATTTTATTATTTTATGATTACATTCTGCAAAACTTTAAGGGTGGAAATACCCAACAATATTATTTTTTACCTGGTTCAAATAGCATTAGTGGTTATAGGGTGATTATCTTCACATTATATTTTTAGAGAGATGTTCAAAATTATTTACTGTGTAATAACAATGGTGAACTAGCTATAGATGTCTCTCAAACTTTACTAAAATGCGAAGCTGAAGTTTTTAAAACGAAATTAAAAAACCTAAAGCAAACAAAAATTGAAATGTATTTTAAAAATTCTTAAACAAACATAAAATGCATGCATAAAATTAAATTTGTTATACAATACTTCTTGTAGCCAAAAATAAATGTAAACTACATATAGGTACCCATACTATTAACACTTATGCACATATGTGCTTAGATTTAGATAATGTTTTTGGTAGGTATATATTTTATAAAAACGTTTGTTCGCTATATGTACGTGAATATGCACCTAATTAAATAAAACACAAATCTCCAAATGAACTTTTAATTTAGTTATAATTAAACTGTGATATGTAAATGTTATTAGGCTTTAGAAACCCGTCTGAGTAAATGTTTACTTTTTTGTACTAATAATAACTGTTACCTGGCAATACTGGCCACCCTTCTATAAAGGCCAATTATTCTTAATTTTATGGTGGCCCCTTATAGTATATATATATATTATTTATTATTTTTACCTCAATCAGCGAGTCTTTCAATTTTGATCGTCATTGAAACAAAATTGCATTTGAGGTTTGAAACTCAGTTTCTGATGTAACGTTATACTTTCCCAATATAGTTAATCCAAATGAAATTCAGATCTTTATAAGGAATGGAGAATGTTAAGATCACACCATTTAAACGATTTTGATAACTATGTCTTGTTGTTTTGGAAAAAAATTGGATTAGTAAAAATAGGATATGACTCTCTAAAATTTCCGGGTCTTTAGATTTGTTTTTCAGATTCTTTATTTACTACACTCGAGCGCAGCAACAGAGAGATTTTCTCAAACTAATTTAATAAAAACTCAACCACGCAACAAACTTAAAGTGAAAACAATAGAAGGCATTTTATACACCTAAACTTTCTTAAGAGACAAAAATTGTAACGATTTTTGTATCACCAATAATACGATTAAAAAGTTAGGTTGTGGTCACGTATTGTATTCAGATAAAAATAAGATAGAAACTCTAGTGATACAGATGAATAACTTCTTTTTTGTTTGTTTTGTGTTAGTTTTACATTTTTACTTATAAAAAATGTCGTTTTTTTATAGTACAAAGTGACAGAAAATAATATTTTTATATTGTTAAAATTTTTGAGTTTTATTAAAATAAATGATAGTAGAATAAAATTATTTATTCCTATTATTTTTACTTCCGATGCAATCATTACAGTCTCACAGTTTCTCACGAATTTTGGCGGTTAATTCTTACGTTTTTTTTTTCATGTCTTCTGGCAACACTGCAGAAATTCTATTTGTTTTGTTCGTGTCATCCTGGCTGAGTTAACGAAAGACGCGTCGAATGCACAAATCTCATTTTGGTGTGGTGAAAATTCGTGTCGCTGTATTTCCACGTAAACATAACATTTACTATGTTGAATCTAGACTGTAAAAGGGTTCTTAACGGTATTTCGGCTTTTTCTCTGATGGAAATCTGCAAGCAACCTTTATTTCGCTTTGCGATTGCTTAATCCATAGAGGTGACTTACATAGTTTTAATTTACGTAGCTAACATACATATCTTTATGAAAAGTATTTTTAAGCTTTTAAGTTTTCAACCGACTAAATAAGTATTTCTACATGGACATCGGCGTATTAAACTAAAAATTTACTAAATCTTCCATAAACATGTGTTCTGTGTAAACTGATATACCTACTACCATACTCAAATATGAAGATCCGTCCTGTTTAATAGCACAAAATGTTTTAAACTTTTAACGGCGCATGCGTTTCTGTGGCACTGCGCGCGGTTGGAGAAAAAGGCATTCTTGGTTGAAGCAATAGTAGTCCAATTTAATCCAAGTCATTGATCCCGAGTAGCTCTTTCTCCATCTATTTATCTTTGAAACTCAGCCTTTGCCATATCTACATTTCTGGTGGCACCGAATGTTTTCTGATACAATCCGCCCATAAATTCGTCGCTTCTTGCGCTTGATGAGTCTTTTTCTTGTTCTAACTCAGTCATTGTCACAGAATCTCTGACGTAATTTGTAAAAACGTCTCTCTTTTTGTAGAGCCCTTTCTTTATTTTCTCTCCCCTACGGGGTTATATTAAAAGTTTCAGTTTTATGTCTAGGATCTAATGCTAAAACTGCACAATAAACCCAATTAATATTACAATAGTGCATAAGCATTTATATATAGCCAATATATATATGTATGCAAATGCAAATATAATATATTTATGCTTGCAATTTGATAGTTGCTCTTATTACTCGAGGAACGAGACGAGAGAAGAGATAAAGGCACTCTCGAGCGAGAGAAGGGAGCTTTCGTCGAGACAAGACGTCAATTTTCTCTCGTACTTTGAGACGAGACGAGAGCGCTACTTCTCTCGTCTCGCGGTATCACTAATTCTGATAACTCTTAATTTTGTTTTTAATTAAATATGCACCACGTAATTCTTTCATTTATATAAACCGATGAATAAAATAAATTTACATTTGTTTGGAACTTCTTCGACCGCAATGGACTAGCAAGCTAGACTTTGATATTAGTGACTGAGTTTTACTACACAAAGGAATATGAAATTTTCTTAAAAATTTTTTATAGGTTTTGATCTTACTATCTCTTAGTCTTACTATTAGTAAACAGCATTAGCAAAAAATGAGATCAAGTTTATGTTATCGTCAAGTGCATTTGGGATCAAAATTACCGAACACCTGCGTATAAGGGTAAAGCTTTTCGTTTTTGTAAAAACATGTGGCTCTGCTGACTTGAGTTCAAGCTAGCAGAGCCCATGCTGAAAAACCATAAAACAAAATTATTTTCCTAAATATTTTTGTACTGAAAGTTTTCGCCAATTGCCCCTAAAATATGTACAAGAGCTAAGAAAAAACTAAACTGCTAGAAAAAAAAACAGCGCTTCTCAAGTTCGTCATGAGATGAATCTTTTAAAAAAATAAACGACGAGCAAAAAAATTTGATAAATACTTACAGGTTATAAAGTTATTATTTCGTGGTTTTAGGTAATAGTATTTTAATCCTCTAATAACGATTTTGAAAAGCGCTGTTTTTTTTTCAAATATTTAGCTTATTTTTTTCTCAGTCTTGATACATATTTCAGGGGAAACTAATTGTCCAAAAATTCCAGGATAAAAATATTTAATAAAAGAACTTGGTTTAGTGGTTATTCAGCGTGGATCTGCTAGCTTGAACTTAAGCTAGCAGATCTGCCCGTTTTTCCAAAAACATTAAAAGTAGAGTAATAAATTAGCAATAAAATAGCCAAAAATTATGACATAAAAAAATTGAAAAGGTGTTGTGGCTTTCAAACTATATTCCTAATCTTAAACACAAACTAAAAAAAATATTTAAGAGGACCATGTGTAACGCAAAATTTCGGCAGGTATGGTTTTATTGAAAAAAAATCGTTCCTAGCGAAAATGAGAGTTCAGTGGAAGTTCGCCACATTTTTATTAAAATAATTTTAATAATTATCTTTAAATAATGACTAGCGTACTTAAAGAAACCCATATACGCCATTGTGATCATGGGAAATAATTTTAACGTGGGAGGTTGCATCACAAAAAAACTTGTACATGAATATTCATTAGGTTAAAATTGGGCGTGTTAGGGTTTCTTGCTTGTCAGTTGTTACAAATCTGAGAAAGACAAAGTGTTACAAATAGAAAAGGCGTTGGTTCTTTAAAGTCGCCATGACACAAGTGTTTCATAAAGCCGGAGACTTTTAATTACTTTCGGATGTTGTCTTAGATAAATCTTTTAAATTGGATAGTAACATAAGACCTTTTTTATAATTTTAAGGTATGTTCCGTTATAGGTGCTTAAGTAGTGTTAAATAACATGTTACTTTTTAAGTCCTTTTTTTTAATACAGGGTGTCCGAAAAGTCTTGGTATGGGCAAATAACTTTGCTATTACACCAAATTTTAGGTGTATCTTATTGTTTAATAAATTTATTTTTTCAAGTAATTAAACTTTTTCAACCCGGCGACGCTAGGGAGTTAAGGTCTAAAATTTTACAAGCATCTCTATGCCGTGTGGTACCTCATTTTAAAGGTCCGCATAAAAGAAACATTTTCACGCAAAACCCAAGGTCCGTATCTTTATTAATTTTGAAATGGCAAGCCTTTAAAAATTAAAAATCGTGAAAAAAAGTAAAAAATTAAGTACCTTTATTTCCCTTATTAGGTATAGTTTTGCCAGAGTTACCTGAATCTCATAAATCTAAATTATTAAGATTTAAGTGGTATAAAAAGCCAGACAAAGGCCTGCCGCTTATACCGGCATCGCTCGATTCCCCATAGCAAGTATCCCACATTTCATTCAGATTTGTTAGTGATAACTTCGGTATATAATGCAAACAGCAGCTGCCTGTCTCGTGAAGGGACACCTGCAGCGACGATTCGTTTTGTCTCTTTTCCACTAAGGGTAATATTATATTGGCGCATGCAGAGGATGGAGTCATTTTATTATAATTAAGACGTTACGTCTACACAGATGCTCGTTTGGAACATGATTTATGTGAAACAGTTAAGTTTTAGGTTTTGACCAGTGAAGTGCGTATTATTTTTGTTTTTAGATACTTGGTTTATGTAAGTGAATTTTTATTATAATAATGGCTTTTTGGCGACCTTTTGAGGTAGATGAAAGCGAATTATTACATGTTGAATTGCCTTCGGTACCGACCGTGGCATCGCCAGTCGAAACATGTCCGGAGTTTAATAAAGATTTACATGTTCAAAGTCAACGAATAATTCTAAATATTTACGGCTGTTTAAAAAAAGAAAATCCGGCACAGTCAGATAAAGCCATTATAAAAAGAGTTAACGAATTAACACAACTTTCGATATCTACCATTTATCGCGTAATTAAAACAAGAGATGTTACAGATCATTCGGTAAAGCGAAAGAAAACTAATCAAAAGTTTCAGAAAGTTGACGATGCAGCAAAAGATGTCATTAGACGAATTGTGTACAATCTATATAAGGAAAATACGGTGCCAATATTAGAAATGATCCGGGATGAGTTACGCGATTACCCTGATTACAATTACCAGTCATTGGAAACTCTTCGAGGAATTTTATTAGATAGCGGATTTAAACCCAAAAAAATTGATAATCGGATGGTTATAATTGAATCGCGCCGTCTTGTTGAACATCGTCAAGAATATTTGCGTAAAATAAAAGAACACCGGGAATGAAATAGGTATATAGTGTATATCTAGATGAGACATGGTTTGATACTCATGATGTTGTTCAGTACGGTTGGGTAGATGAAACTCAAAATTGCAGTTTAAATGCACCGTGTTCAAGAGGAAAGCGCCGGAGGTGAAAATGGTTTCGTGCCCAATGCACTGCTTTTGTCGCCAAAAACATAAACCAATCTTCTGCCGATTATCATGAGGACATGACTGGGGATTTATTTGAAAAGTGGTTTGTTGATCAGCTTTTACCGAACATTCCACCAAACTCGGTAATCGTCATGGACAATAAGGTGGAGTGAAAAATCTTTTTTTTCGATTCCACTAACGGCTGGTATACCAAAAGTTGCAAGTCATAAATATAAGACGGCCTGCAGAAACTGAAATTTTTTGAAGAACCCCTTCAGGCGCCCCACCCCCCAAAAAAAAAATTAAAAAATTTTTTTGTCGATATTTTAATTTTTTTTCGCCAGTAGGTATATTTAAGGGCTTTATTTTAATCTTAGAAACATGTGATCCAAAAATAAGCTCCCCAGTATTATGTTTTCAAGTGCCCCAATGAATGAGTGTTTCGTGTAAAATATAAAAACCAACGTTTTGTTTATTAAATCACTACAATAATCAAGTTAAACACAAAAATAATCAAAAAATACTAATATAAAAGTAACACAAACAGAAAATCTTTCTCCTGTTAGTGGTAATAAGGCCATGTAATTATACAAATAAATTATGTTGTCTTATATTCTGATTTAGTATTAAAAGTAGGTAGAATAGCTCTCGAGTGAATTCGTGCTTTGATAAACCCATCTCTGTTTTCTTGTCCAATGACTGAAGCTGATGCCTCGGTAACCAATCGAATACATCTTTCAGTTCCTTGAGTATGGCAGGGATACTTAGGTAGTTCAAGATATTCTGAAGGATCGCCTTGATCGAGAAAGTCCACAAAGACAGAAGTAGAATCATTTCTAAAAACTGGAGGATCAGATCTATCCACGCTTTGCCAAAATATCATGTCAATGTAGTCCTCCGCGTCGAAATTAAGGATGGGAACTCGAAAGGTTCCAACATTTTTTGAAAAAAGGTTTTTCTGTCGAGCTGCTATAATTCTTCGGCACGCTAATTTGCGAATATAAATTCTTTCGTCAGCTAACATGCAGTATTATGTTTTCATAGTGCGCAAAAAAAGCATTTCTCTGAATTACAGCATCTACAACTTTTCTGAGTTTAAGGGGTAGATATCTTGATAAACTTATTAATCTGTATAAATGACGTGAACCTTCAGTGCAAACAGATTTTGTTTTAATATGAAACCAAAGGGGCGCGTAGACTTTCATAATATAGGTTGTTAATTGTACTAAGTTATCGATGGGGGTTTCGGTCGCAACATATAGTCGAAGTATTCTGCTCGCCGTTGTGAGCCATCGTGAATGAACAACTGGTCCAGGTTTAAGATTGGCCAGATCTTGTGAGCATTTTCCAGAGGACACAGCTAAAAACATATCTAGGAGATACTTTTGGTCAGTGCTTAGAACACTTCCGTCTGTATCAGGAATGGTATTGCCTTGAATTTTAGAAAAGTCGATGACGGGTAATACTTCACAATTTTGAATGGACTTGCCAATATTTCCTGAAAAAGCTTTTGGTCCATGGGTACCACCGTCTAGTTCCTGAAAAAGGTGCCTCAGAGGCAGCTCATTTAAATGTAATAAGCACACAAGCCATTGCAATGGCCGATTTAACTCAACCTCTAATAATCGAATGATTCCACCATTTACACCCGTGTTAACATTTGTACCATCACATCCAATTGCAGTCAGGGCATCAGTCGAAATCGTTTTAGATCTAAAAAATGCAAGTATTTCGTCTTTAATGTTTTTGCAGAACCGGAAGACACAGAAATATGGCCTACGTACTTTGATCCTGGCTCCTCTACTAACACAACATGTTCTTCCGTCACAGTGCTAAAATGAAACTTGTTTCCTTTCTGAATCTTTGTTCTTGTTTTGTCCTTTCTTCCGTCAAAAAACAATGCAGTCAAATCGTCTGGGTCTCCAGTTTTTAACACACTTCTAAGTTTTTCCCGTTCTCGTCGAATCTTGCTTCTATCGATTTCTTTGCTGCAGTCACCTTGGTTTATGATTCCCAGATCTTCTAAAACTGCCGTTGCAATAGATGCAGCACATCTGTCAGATACCCCATGGCGGTCACATTCTCTTGCTAATGTGGGAAGTTTTAATCTCATCTGAGTAGTTGAGGAATCCGAATCAACCGAGTCAGCTAAAGAAGTAGATGTGCTTGGTTTACTCGTCTCTGCCAAAATGTTTAATCGTACGGGTATGGTTTTAGAACCACTTTCTTCAAATAGCATGTCTGAATTAAACAAACTTGATTTTCGCAGTTCTCGTTTCTCTATCTGTTTACTTGTTTTGATGTCAATTCCACCAATCATCATATTTCTTGTTCGCTGGTCTATTAAAAACTGCCGTACATTAATGGGTACTTTTTTATTTTTTTAGCAGCTGCAATTATTAAGATCTACACATTTACAACAGCATATATCGAAAAGGGTAGCTAGAGCCTTATCCTTAAATTCCTTCAGTTTCTTTTGGAAACTGTCTTGATTTCTTCTACCCTTATAAGGTTTCAGAATATTTCTGTAGGAATCATGCACTAGGCGTATTTTGTCAGATATTCGCTTGGAAGAAATAGTTGGAATAGATGCCTTTTTCCAGAGAAGTTCAATTATTTTTGTCATTTCCTGCGAGACCTCTAAAGCAGACGGTTCTTTTTGGTTGGCTGAAGTATTTTTGTGCCGAACATGTAAATAATATTTAATTATATCACCATTTGTTGGAAGCATTGTTTCTGAAAGTTCCGAGGGCTTACCAAATATTGGACAGGCAGTTTTTTGCCTCGTAAAACTCATGATTGGTTATTTGAAACAAAAATTTTTACTGTTATATTTATTGGCTATTTTGGGAATAAATTAAATAAAACAACACGGTTTTTACTGGAAAAAATATGTATTTAAATACATTTGGGCTTTGGGGCACTTGAAAACATAACACCTGGGGGCTGATTTTTGGATCACACGCTTCTAAGACTAAAATAATGCCCTTAAATACACTGCCGAAAAAAAAGTAAAAAGATCTAAAAACAAATTTTTTGACATTTTTTTTTGGGGGTGGGGCACCTGAAGGGGTGGTTCAAAAAATTTCAGTTTCTGCAGGCGGTCTTATATTTATGACTTGCAACTTTCGGCATACCAGCCGTTAGCGGAATCGAAAAAAAAGATTTTTCACTCCACCTTAATGGACAATGCACCATATCATTCGCGTATATTAAACAAAATACCGAATAATAATACTAAAAAGGAAGACATTTTAAATTTTATGAGGCATAAAAATATGGAAATTCCTGAAAAGGTCCCGGTAAAAAAAGAGCTGATAAAAATGATAAAGAGTCGAAATTTTAAAAATGAATATGTAATTGATAATCTTTGCACTAGACACGGCCATACCCTGTTGCGGTTACCTCCTTATTATTGCATATTTAATCCAATTGAAATGATTTGGGGCACTATAAAAAATCGTCTTCGTAAATGTAATCAGTCACCAACATTAAGTGCAGTGGTACTGGATAATATTCGACGAGTAATAAGTGAATTGAGCCGTGATATTTGGAGAAACTGTGTAGCCCACGTTATAAAAAAAGAAGACGAATATCCTATTTTACCGCCAGTAGCGCCACTTGTGATTCAAAATGCGAATGATTCTAGTTCCGAATCTTCTGACGATTCCAACAGCATGTAGATATTTTTGTTTTATTGTTGATAATGGATTTGACAGGTTTCTAAAATATATAGCATTTGTTGTGAAAACCGCTTTTCACAATGCTCTTCCAGAAAATACAGAGAAGCCTTGATAGAAATTCAAGTTTTGAACGAAATTCTTTCAAAAGCGGATAAATATACTTTCGGAAGACAAAGATCTTATGAAAACTTCGAAAGTTTTCAAGAAAAGACGTTTATTGAGCTTTTACAGCAACATTGCGTCTACTGACGGTCTCGATTGCTTCAGGATATAGCAAAATAGGTGATACAAAAGAAGACCAAGGAATCAAATAGAGTAATGAAAAGGCAAAAGTGAAGTGCTAGTGCGAGTGTAGTGCAAATTCTAGCGATAATGTGAGTGCGAACGCGAGCGCAAGTGCTAGTGCGAGCGGGCCTGAATACCAATAATTAAGTCAAATATCTAAGTTCCCACATCTTAAGATTAGTTAGGTAAATAGCATGTCATGCACACTTAGTTACTTAACACCGTATGTAACATACAAATATCTTAAGGCTAGAGACAAATATTATCTTAAGTAGGACTTTAGTTACCTTAAGGCAATATTGTAAAAATTTTCCTTTCAGGACAGAGATAAACCCCATATTTGTATGCGGAAATATGGGAGGGTTATAAAAGTTCGGCATGACAACGGGTTCATGCGAGCGGTTATAATCTATCGAGAGATTCTTGGTTTATAGACTCCGGTCCGAAACCAACTACTCTAGGGGGGTGTTTACTCAGTAAAAATCGTGACATAGCCCACGAATGTCGCATGTGGGTCTCTTTGGAAGATTCACCTCCTCTTACCCAAAAAAAAAAAAATTAGACAGTATTACGATGGCCATGGTCACGTAAGAAACTCCAATAATTTCAAGATTCTCGGGAACGCATCCGAGCCATTATGTGTGTCCTTGGTTCTCAGTTGAATAGCTGATCTCGATCATGACAATAGATATAGTTACAATATAATATAGTTACACTTACTACAAAACGATCATAAAAATAACAACGTATTATGCCGTTAATTTAAAGTCTTAATTATCGGTCGACGGTACGCCCATGAATACAATTATTTCTATGGTTAAACATCGTTTTTGCAGATTCAGTTAGGTTTTGATATGCCTATAAATAATTTGGTTAAAATGTTAAAACTTTTTATTGTGTCCCATCTTAAATTGGTTATAATATTTTGGGACGCCTATGGCTGGACCTTATCGGCACGGCTGCGTCAAAGGTGTCGGCTTCGTTACCTTTTTTTTGCGGTTTCACTTAACTTTAGTTAAAGTATACTTTAAAAGTTATGCGAAATGACCACCATGAACTTCTTGGCAATAATAAAGTCGATTTTGGAAGTCACTTCTCACATTTTCTCACCAACGCAATGTGAGCATTTGCATGCAGGGCCGTCCCTAACTATTGCGCCGCTGGGATGCGAAATGAAATTTTCCGCCTATCTCAGGGGCGGATTTAGGATTTCATCTAGGGGGGGGGGGGGGCTCGAGCTACACAAAAGCATAGACCAAAAAACCGGGCAAGTTCGCGTGCGACATTATTGTTTTATTATTATTTAGGATTTTAAGAAATGAACACCAACCAAATTTTTGATTTTTTTTTGTAAAAGTACTTTTGAAACTACATTTTTTAAAAAACGATATATTTTTTGAAACTACATTGTTTTATTGTTTCGAAAAAAATTCATATTCATATAAAAAAATTACTTTTTTGAAGAAGTAATTTACTTCAGAGTAATGTAGCATACACAAGGAAACAAACCTGACCGAACACAAAAACGGTTCGTTGATGTTAGTTCAGGATCTTTTTCTGTCATTTCTTATTGACATTTCCTACGCTCGTAGAGTTCAGAACTTAATTCTTGAAATACTATGTTTTCGGAAAATGTAATTTTGAAAGATACTTATTTTAATTTATAGATCCTTTTCCGAATAAGCATATTTTGATAAAGCTGTTTTTCGACATAATTTACTCAATTTAACATTGAAAAAATGTTTAAAAAAAACAGTTCACTGAAAAAATCTTGATATAATTTGAAAATTAGAACATTCTTGGAAAATTAGCCTTACATGAAGCGCTAATATTCTTGTGTCAAGCGAAAATTCTTAGTGCAAGTAAAGGCTAATCTTGAATCTACAAACGTTCTATTATTACTGCTACTATTCAGTCAAGAAGAATGGCTAGTTTAACAGTCGCACTCGGAACGGGGGGGTCAGCGAGTGACCCCACTGAATTATTTTTGTTATATTTTTTATATTTTAAAATATTTTTTGGTACACAGCTATGACTTTTATTTCTAATGTTGAATGAACAAAATGAAATAAAGTTTATTCAAATATTTCTTATTTCTTTATTTTTTAAGTTTTTCTTCGTAAATAAGTGCATTCTTTTAAATGTCATAATAATATTTAAATAAACAAAATAAACATATAGTACGTTCATTCATTGGCTTTTTTATTCAAGTATTTAGCTGAAGCAAAAACAATCTAAGCACCGACGAAAAAATGCGGGGTCAGACACTGACCCCCCTGTTCTAGGTGTGGGGTCAATCGCTGACCCCCCCCTTCCGTGTTCTCCGAGTACACGTTTATGTTCCCAGTGCGACTGTTGATGAATAATAGGAGTACAGTTGTTTTAATTGGTAATTTACATTGTCTCAAGAATAACTAAAGTTATGGCAAACAGTTTATATACATTGACATAAATATTACTTAATCTTGAACAAAGAGATACACTTTTCTCGCAAAAGAAGTTATTCTTCGTGGAAATAGGTACTATAAATTTAAACAAATACTAACTATACTTATCTAAGGAATAGCTACTTTTAAGTGAATTTAATTCCGCTCGGAACAAATAGACATACATATTGTTTGAATTTGAACTGTATTTGCAACAAGAATAGCTATTTTCAATCTAACTACTACTTATTTTAGATCAAGGTCATAAATCATCGAACGCAGTATAGCTGCAATCGGTCCGTCACCTACTCCTTACTCACTTCTATTTGCCAACGCCCGCCAGCCTTTCTTATAATATTATAACAATTGATCGCGCTAGAATTTTTTAATCCTGATACTTTTCGTTCAATCTACACCTAATTCTCAATGATTATGATTTTTTTTCAGATTTAATTTTTTTTTCAGAAGCTGCATTTACAATGGCTTCCCCAGGGCCCCCAGCAGCCTCCGGCACTGCCGGCTTTTCCACGCACAGGAGGATACTTGTATCTGCGCTTTGCGTGCACTTTTTTGTCATATACATATTTGTATTTTGTACCTTGTACTTGTACTTATGTATCTTTTGTAAGCTGTTGTGAAATTGTACTTTATTTTGTAATAATAAATGTCTTTTATTCTTGGCTGATCTTACAGATACTATTGTTTCAAAGAATTGCTATCCTCATTTTAAGTTTACTTCCTCTAAAGTCAATTACAGCCAGCAATTGGTTTAAAGACTAGTAAATTTACTTTAAGTTTACCTATTCCTAAGTCAAGGGCAAGAAGCGGTTAATTTGAGGATTACTATACTTATTTCAAGTTTATTTTCGGGTAACTCAAGTTTAACTAGTAAGTTCTTTAAAGATTGCTGTTTTTGTTTTAAATTTACTTACTTTTCTTTTAAGTCAAGAAAAAGTTGAAATAAGGATTACTATACTTGGGTTGAGGTTACCTACTTTTACATTACGACCGTATTGCAGTTCGTTTAAGAATTGGTATACTTATTTCAAGTTTATTTGCTTTTCACTCAAGCTAAGAAAGTTCTTGTTTCAAAAATTACAATACTTATTTTACTCTTATTTAGTTTTGAAAGAAGTATAGATGTGCCTATTGTTTTAAGAATAACATGCCTTTTGGAAGGACTATACTTGCTCTTGCGGATATACAAGACTAAGCTATCCTTCACTGAAGACACTGACTACTGACACTGACACTCTTGACTCTAGTATAGCTTTTTTTCAGTGTAGACGAGACAAGACCAATAATTGTTTGATTAATATGAATGTGTAGATATGCTAACATTTTCTTATTTATACCTTGTGCTCATTTGAAGGGATATACTTATGTAAGTACAATTTTACGAATCCCAATTTTTCAAATTTTTTAAGCACTTTTCAAAAATACATTTTTTCAGAGAACATCTTTTTCGAAATTAATTTTTTTCGAAAAACACTTCTCAAATATTAATTTTTTCAAGCAACGGCTTTTGGAAAAATAATTTACGAGAAAGTAACCTACCAAACCTAAGGAAATCTGATCAAACTCAAAAAAAGTTCGTTTAGGTCTGTTCAGGATCGTCTTTCGTCTTTTTAATTTATCATTTTTCAAGCTAGTAGAGTTCACAACCTAATACTGTTTTCGAAAAAAATACATTTTCGGAAATTGTATACCTACTTTTGAAAAATTATTTTTTAAAGATATTTTTAAAAAAATTTACATACTTTCGGAATATGCGTTTGGGGCATAAACAAAGGGGTGGCGTTTCTATGTACTTAAACTAAGCTTTATAAAATGAAACAAACATTATTTTCAAATCAATTAGCACATTCTTGCTTGGAGAAAGGGGAAACGCGGCTAACGCCTGAAACACCTCTACTCGGTTTGATAATAATCAGCTTGTTTTTGAAAGATATTACATATAGAAAGCACAGGTTAGGTTGGTAAAGTTTCAGAAGTATGAATTCACTATAAAACTTCACTATAAAAATTAATAATTAATTTGTACACATGTTAAAAATCATGTCAAGAACAGTGCCAAAAAGAAAAGAAAGTCGCCTAGGTTTATTTACCAGATTACCGTGCTATAAATATAAATAGATCGGTGTTAACTGTGAAGCTTTTAGAATTATATTTTGTTTCAAAGACAAATTAATAAAAATTAATAATTAATTTGTACACATGTTAAAAATCATGTCAAGAACAGTGCCAAAAAGAAAAGAAAGTCGCCTAGGTTTATTTACCAGATTACCGTGCTATAAATATAAATAGATCGGTGTTAACTGTGAAGCTTTTAGAATTATATTTTGTTTCAAAGACAAATTAATATTGTGAAAGTAAACGCTGAGTGTGCCGAATCGCAGGATTAACCCTATAAGAACCCTATAAGACTTGCATCGGTTAAACAAAAGTGAAGGGAGGCCCTCGTAATGTATGACTCAATGACAGTAAAACAGTGACTTGATTATTGAGTTACACATAACTTAAGTTTATCAAACCTGTGCCCTGTGGGGATTGTCTGAGGTCCACTGTGGCTGCCTTACTCCTAGGAGGGGTGTCTCTCGGAGCCCTGCATGATAATTCTTGGAACCTCTCGAAGCCTGCCAAGACGAAGGTGATATAATGGACCAGGATGAAAGCTTTCCAAATGAAGTGATCCATGCAGTAGTTCTTCAACAATCAGGACACAAAGGAGGGGAAATAAAAGAAAAAGGGGCTGAGATGTTAGGTGACTTTTTTCGCACAGAAATGTGGGGTTTTTCTCATATAACGACAAAAAAACGTGAAACACTACTGATTCGATGGTGCAAAAAAGAGGATTTTGCCACCAAATTCAAGTTACATACACAAAGAAATCGGCAAAATTGCCAGGTCTTGCTGGTCTTGCCTCAATGCACCACGGCAGGAGGTTTTTGTCCAACTTCATCGCGTTTCTTCTCACGAAAAAAGCGGCAAGTTTTCTTGTCAAAAACCAAAAAGGGATTTTTGGTTCTTAACTGACAGACTTGACACCTGACAAACGTCCAAATGAAATAAGCAAAAAAAGGTAAACAAGAAATTAATGAAACAAATATTTATTAAACAAATATCAGGTCCCAAACAAATTCAGATAATTAGTCCATCCAACAACAACCCCTATTTATACATAGATTGGGGAAATGGCTAACTAAAACTTTTATAACCTAGGACCAACCACCCCCAAAAATTTGTGCACTAAAATACCAAGTTGACCAAGGAATACCACAGTTGTCAGAAATATTACCTCAGGAATACCGTGTATTACCAAAATATACCAAATAATAACTACAGAATACCAGGTAATACCTACGGAATACCTGATAATACCTGCGGAATACCTGAAATACCTAGGTATATAATACCTGATAATATCTCTGTAATACCTAGGAATACCCATTATAAATACCCCCCAAATACCTAAGAGAATCTTTGCTCATTTAGTTGATCCGAGATTTTATCACTTCAACTAATTTCAACAATTTAAGGATTCTTATCTTATCAGAAAAAAGCCTGTCGGTATGCTTGAAAAACTTTATTGGTTATCTAAAGTTAGTTACATTTCGTAAACTTATATACTTACACTGCCCAAAAAACCCTCAAGGAACAACACTTTTATATTTTTTAATATATAATTATGGGAAATTTAACTTTCAAAAGCTACAGTTATCTCTTAATAAATATTGAAACTAGCAGTTGAGTCAATCCAATTATTCTCGACATATATTGTTCACAATTGAAACTACGAAAAACGAGGATGTGCAACGTTTCCTCTATTTTTTTAGCAATATATAAAATAGTATAAAATAAATCTCGAAATAAAGTATTTCAGAAAAAAAACATGGACCAAGTTCATTGGTTGTCTAAAATAAGACGAGTATCCAACTAAATAGAAAAACAATCTTCTACTTTAGTACCACATTGCCTAGGCTTTATTTGTAAGTTACTGTTTCCACATCTGGGAAGCGGTATCATCCTCGATACTTAACATCCTTGATTATTTCCAAAAGAGAGCCATTCGACTCATCAGTGACTCAGCCTTCACAAGAAAACTCCCTTCTCTGGCTCATCGCCGCGCTGTTGGCGATTTATCCCTTCTCTACCAGCACTTCCACGGATTTTGCTCTGAAGAAGTAGCCGCTATAAATCCCCCCTTGACTCTTCCTAACGGAACAACAAGAAGCGCGTTACGTATGCATCCCTTTACTGTCTAGCTACAAAAGCCTAGAATATTTCACTTCTCTCGCTCAGTCACATCTAGGGTCTCCAGATTATGAAACAAATAGCCTACAGATGTCTTCCCTTCCCCTATCAACATCTAATCCTTTAAATCCCGTGTTAATAGACTACATTTCCCTTCTCTTTAGGCGCCCACGGTACCTTAGTACTTAGGCTTGAAGTCTACGTTGCCTGTCTCAGATAAAAAAATTATAGCATTGCTTTGATCAAAGTTTTGATCAAAAGTTACTGTAATTGATAAATATCCTTCACGGTCTAAATCACTTTTAAGCCGGGAGCTTTTTAAATATATAATTACCTTAATTAAAAATACAATTACTGTATCCCTTCCACTTCCGTAAACGTGGCAGCAATTACTGGGCCCCTATTTATTCTTAATCAAGCTTTTGCATGTTTATTATACTGTAAAAATTGATCCCTCCGCCCCCATATAAGGGTATGCATATCTGCGTAGAGAAAAAAGGAGAACGAAACCCGATCCAAAATAATTTCCCAATTTAAATTTAAATAGTGCCTTTGCCCTCATCTAAGTCTAAGATTACGTTAGATCGGAATTGAGACTGAAAAAGAAAGAACTGAGGGTAACTTTATACGTCCTGTGGTAACCTTTTGTGTGACGAAACCCTTTTTGATTATTTTATAATGCAAGGGATGCTGGTGCTATAAGAAATGTCATTTTGTGTGCGAGGATATGCCACAGTCCGCCGAATAATTACAGGGCCTTCCTACTTACATATATCGTCGCTATGTAAGTAAGTTTGTGTTATTCACCCATTTGTTTATTGCCAGTATAGGCGTCAAAGTAAAAATACAAAAGTTTTTCGACTTTTGTCCAACTTTTGAGTAGAAAATGAAGATCGAGGAAGAAATTGAAGAGAATATGATTGATGGAGTACCGGACGACATTCTCGAAAAAGCCAGGAATGTGATCGCCGAGCTGTTACCAGAAAAATCGAAATACCGTTATGCCAAAGAAGTGGAAACATTTAGTAAATGGTGTGCAAAAAAGAAAAGAAAATAATATAAGTTTGAATTTTGAATTGAATTTTCACATTGACATCTATACTGAAATGAAATATTTAAAAAAATACCAAAACTAAATAGATCATTTTTCTCACGCTCGTAGAAAAAACATTGAACCCAACATCTGCGGAAAGTGTCTTTTCCGCACTCAACTGCTGACCGAACTCCGTTTCGCGTTGTTCGATCAACGGCAGTCGCGTGCGGAAAAGTATCACTTTCGGCACTTGTTAGGTAAATAGCTATAAAAAATGTATTAGGTTTCATTTTGCCTTTGTAGTTTTTTTTTCATTTTAATTTGTTTATTGAAATTTGTAATTTAATGAATGTATCTACATTTTTAATACCGAATTATCGAATAATCATAATTTTGTGATACTATAACCGTGTTAATATCATTATCTTGTTTAAAAACGACGTCAATATATAATTTTAAATGAAATATGTGCATATGTGTACCAATTCATATTTCAAACAGTTGCTTAGAATAGGAATCTGGATAGGGTGATACTTCTTCCAAACTTAAAATATCCGCCATGTCGTTATATTTAACATTATTATTATGTAACTAGCTTCTAATACGTAATTTACTGCCCAATGCAGTTGGTCATGTCGTCGCATGTAGTCATTATTCGATGTTCATTTAAATTGCATGCACTGCAACAGCAGCGCTAAATTTTAATTGCGGCCGACGAAAGCAGGATCGAATTTCACCGATCAAAGGCCGACCACTGTCCAATTTAATTAACCATATTTCGCCAATTTTCCAACGACTTTTCCTTTAATTGACCCAAAGCTTTCGTACTACTGTTTTGATTGTAAAGGACTTGTGCCCGCTGATGAGTAACAGCGAAAATAATTAAAGGCAATATACACATTATGCATAAATTTTGTTAAATTAATTTACAGGGTTAGTTAGTACTACTTTCAAACATATTTATTTTTATTCCTTACATATATTTATTTACATCGTCAACTTACCTACCATATTTACAATTTGGCAGAAAAAATTTGGCGTTACAGCCTCCACTTGGGGAGGTCCAGCGCTGCAAAGCGGCCGGAGTGCGGCCATGCGGCCGGGGCTGGTGTTGACCCTCGGTAGCCATTTGACGCGTTGGTGTAGGGTGCAGTGTTGTCAACCGCACGACTTAAATCGTATTAATACGATTTTTTAATGCTCGGTACGATGTAAAATTTTACAGTTATCTCTGTTGCTATACTTACGGGACCTATGCCAAGTTCAGGTTATTTAATATTGAGCCTACTATACTCGGATTGCCGAACAGATGGAGTGAACAGGGGCAAACCACCCGAGCTGACGCACTTTACGCAGCTGATGTCAATGTTTTTAATTTATCACCTACTAGAAAACGATATTTGGCCTACCATTATCTATGAACACCCGCTCGTCTAACCCGGCATCCCCTGATACGAGTCAATCACGGAGTTTTATTGCTCCATCTGTTTGACGGTTTAATTTTAGAAATATTTTGATAAAGAAAAAAATATTTTGCAATTTGTAAAAAAAAGTTGAATATTATATATAGTTGTACTAACTTATACAATGTGAACTTAGCAATAATATCAATATTTAAAAATTAACTAATGAGCTTTTAATACCATAAATAATAAATAAAGATTTTAAACAGCTAAAAAAGTTTAAAAAATATTCAGTGGGACTTGAACCCGGGACGCATATTTACAGATGCTAGCGTGTGTTGACACCAGGGTGTTGAAATCAGTGAGGGTTTGGAAAAACAGTACACTTACAAATGCTAACAGATTTGGACACCAGAGGCGATCAGAGTGTTGAAACCAGTGAGCGTTTGTAGTGGGCATACATTTACAGATGCTAACTGATGTTGACACCGGTGTTAAATTGACGCTATAATAATATTTAATTCCGCAATCAGAGATTCAACTTTTAAATCTATTGGGAGGATTTTGTTATTATTAAAAGCAATTCCAAATTAAAATTACTTCATGTCCCGCAGTTTGAATGTTTTTGATGTGAGTTTGTGAGTATTTTAATGGAGACACCGTGTTGCCAAATTTTCAAGTAGTTTTTCCCATAAATTTTTATATCAGTTTTAAAAGGTGTATTGGCAACGGATTAGGGCTCTGTTACTATTTAATTATTTTTTGTGAAATTTTGGCATTAAAGCTGTTCTTATAAATAATATAATTTCTTCTTGTGGCCATAGAGTTGTAAAATACATTCTCGGACAGGTTTGTTTGATCATCAGTATCTTTTTTTTTAATTTTTATCTTTGCCGAGTTCTTTTACTGCGACTGCGCGATTCGTATTGGTATAAAATTTTGGCATCACCGCATACACCTGACATTTTATTAAAAATGATTGTATTATTAATTCCTTCGATAGCTTTAAGTTTTTTTTGTAAGGTTCAGTGAATTGGCGGAAATAATGAGAAGATGACTTACCGATCTGGTGAGGTTCACTGGAACATGGGGGCCCCCTGGATGTGTTAATCTGAAGATGTCCTCTGGGTCATAACTAGCACTTAAAAGTCTTATTCTAAATTATTTGTAAAATGCGACACTATAATATGGTTTTCACTAGCGACTTTATGAAGATGCGTGTATGCGGGTGTAATTGCGTTGAGTTACATTAGTTGAATGCTGAAGCGAGACTTGCACTCCCGCGCATAGCGATAAGAAGTCACCTCTCAGGTAAATATGGCAACATGATTTTTTAAATATTCCATGTGGTTTAATTCCAAATATTCTCTCATAAAATCAGAATATTTTTTGTACAAATTTGGGTTTTTTTGTAGTCGGCGTTCAAGTGATAAAAAACGATTTAATGCTAATGCCCGACTTGGTTTAAAACTAGGATTAATTTTAGAGAACGGTAGAGAAACAATGAATCGACCATCGGCGGTTTTAGAACACGTAGAGGAAAATAATCTTTCACAATATTCTTCATCGGGTGTAAGAATAGGTTTACTTGGGATATTATCTAACTCCCAAAATTTAGTAAGCATATTATTTATTTCTTGGCAATTTATTTTGCATAAAAAGGACTGGACCACCTGCTGCGTAGAAAAGTTTTCAATCTTACCCAATAAAACGACACCGAAAATACTATTTAAACCTACAGGGCGATTGTCTCTATCAAAGACTCGGCCATCCTGTATAATATATGGATATAAATCAGCCCCAATTAGAAAATCAATAGGTCCCGGTTTATTGAAAGTTGGATCTGCTAATTTTAAATTTTGAATATAATTCCAGTTGTCAACACTAAACTCTTGACTTGGAAGTGGCGAACAAATTTTTGGTAAAATCATAGCAGTAATGCTAATAGTGGGACTACTTTGACCTACTGGTCGAAGATTTAAACATACTGAATCGACTTGGGATTGCACATGGGTATCCCCAATACCTTGTATATCAGAATGTATCTTTTGTCTTTGCAAACCTAACTTGTTTGCACACTTGTGAGTAACAAAACTAATTTGCGAACCTGAATCTAATAATGTACGAAATTTTTGAAAGTTTCCGCGTGCGTCTTGAATTTCAACAAATGCTGTGGCGAGTAGTACTTGAGATGATTTAGAAATAGAGGAAAAACTTGCGTTTGAGTTTGTAGGTAAATCGGATGGCGTGTTGGTTGCGTTTACACCGTTCATTTCAGGCGGAGACGAGTGTAATGAAATTTGCGGCGAATTATTCAAGTGTAACAAACTATGATGGCGTTTTTTACATATTCTACATGACATGGCGGAGCGACAATTTACTGTACGATGAATGTTACTAAGACAGTTACAACATAATCTTTTTAATTTTGCGTAATCAAAGCGTTCTGGCGGCGTTTTAGAAATAAAATTTGGACAGTTGTATAAAGCATGATCGGCGTTACACGCAATACAGCGGAGCGGATTATCTGTTGCGTTACCTATAAAAATTCCATTGGAAGAAGGATTAGGTCGCGGTTGAGAGCGTATAGAATATTTTTGCGGTCTTAAGGCGAGATTAGGTTTTTGCTGCGTGGGGGTAACAGTAAATAAAGCGTTGCAATGGTTTTCTAAGAAATTGTAGACATTTTTATACTGCGGAATTTCTCCATGTTTTCCGTGCGCAATTTCAAAGCGGGTAACAATATTTGCGTCAACCTTTTTAAGAAGTAAGTGCGTTAATATAAAATCCCAAGAATCTGGATCTAAATTTAGCGTTTTAAGTGCTTCTATATTTTTTGAAAATATATCTAATAAATTTCTTAAAGCGTTCGGATCATCAGAGTTTACACTGGGGGCATTTTCAATGCTGCTCCAATATGCTTGTGCCAAAAGTCTAGTATTTTTGTAGCGTTTGACTAAATTATCATAAGCGATAGAATAATTAGCGGCAGACATTGGCAAGCATTTAACCAAATTTAAAGGAGTACCTTCAAGGTGCGAAATCAAATAAGAAAATTTTTCAATATTTGAAAGTATAGGATTGTTATGTACCAAATTCTCAAAAAGATCATAAAATGCAGGAAAGGATTTGATATCTCCTTTAAATTTAATCAATTCAATTTTTGGCAGATTAACATGGTCTGGGTTTACCACATTGGAGTTACCCATGCTTGTTCTAGATTTTGTAGAACTAGTTATAGATGACAAGGAAAATAATTCATTATAAAGGGCTTTAACTTGCGAGACTGTAGAATTGAATTTATTAATTTCTTTAGTAGCCAATTTTACTTCATCATCCTCGCTATACGTCAAATTTATAAGCGCAGAGTGATGTTTAAAATATTCGTTACGAATTTGTTCCAAATCCTCACAAGCAGGTTCAAAAATGCGTTTCTTTGAATTATCTGATTTTGCAGCTAAACCTAGAGAAAGCAATTCGTTCAGTTTAGAGATTTCAATATCTCGCAACACTTTACACTTTTTAATTTTATCAGCGTTTGACATCGTGAAAAGAAGAAAATTTAATTTCAATTAGCAAAAATCAGTTAGGTTTTTAAGAGATATTATTAAAAGACAAGGTAAGTTCAATCTTCAAATGACCAACTTACAACTGTGTAAACGTAGTAAAATTCAAAATTATTTTGCGATTTATTTAAACTATTTGGTTTTTTACTACCAACACTTCATATCAATGGCAAATAAAATGCGACAAAAAATGCACGTTTAAGGAATGTGATACTTTTTCGTAGAAAATTAGAAAACTAAATAAATTTTTAAGAAAGTAATTAATTACGCCTTCGTGCACAAAATATCAAAATCCGGCAAGCGATTGGACCAAATTTAAAGGAGTACCTTCAAGTCCTTTCCTGCATTTTATGATCTTTTTGAGAATTTGGTACATAACAATCCTATACTTTCAAATATTGAAAAATTTTCTTATTTGATTTCGCACCTTGAAGGTACTCCTTTAAATTTGGTTAAATGCTTGCCAATGTCTGCCGCTAATTATTCTATCGCTTATGTTTATATATGTTGGAGAGTATGAAGATATTCACGTTGCCAACGCCTCCAGAAATCTTGTTGAATTCTCTGGAGCAATTGCCAACGAGTTAAGCGATTTAATTTTAACTGGGTATAATCAGCATCTGGAGCAGCACTCAAAGGCTCCAGTGTCAAGAAATGACCGGGCGTTAATGCACTCATATCATTGGGATCTGAACTTAAAGGAGTGATAGGTCTTGAATTAATAACGGCCTCAATTTGACAAAGAACTGTATAAAATTCTTCATATGTAAGAACTTGTAAACCAACGACCCTAGCTAAATGTGTCTTAGTTGACTTAATGTTACTTTCCCAAAGCCCGCCAAAATTAGGGCTACTGGGGGGAATGAAATGCCTATTGATAGGTTCCGTCGAATCATAATTCAAAAGTTGCTTATTTGCGCTAACAAAATTTGTTCCGTTATCACTGTATAGATCAGTACAACGGCCGCGGCGAGCTATGAATCTGCGCAGTGCGGCTATGAACGCGTCGGCGGTTAAATCACTGGCCAATTCTAAATGGATTGCCTTTGTTGCGAGACAAACAAAAAGGCACACGTACGCCTTGGTCGTTTTGACACCACGATGTTTATTCATAGTAATTGCGAACGGCCCACCATAATCGACACCACTGTGTGAAAATGGTTTTAATTGCGAAAGACGTGGGACAGGGAGATTTCCCATTTGAGGTTGAATAGAGCGCGGTTTTACTTTAAAACATTGTACGCATTTAGATAAGAGAGAACGGATCAGCTGCTTGGCAGAAATAATCCAAAATTGCTGATGTAATAAATATTGAACGGTCTGAATTCCCGCATGTAAATATTTCCTATGCAAATTATCAATTAATAAACAGGACAGTCTGCTGGTTTTGGGTAATAAAATAGGAAATTTTTTATTATATGAAAGAGTAGAATTATATAAGCGACCTCCAACGCGAAGAATATTTTGCGAATCAAGAAACACATTAAGTTTTCGCAAAGATTTTAGCAGAACGTAACCATTTCTCAGGGCGCGAATTTCTAGAGAAAATTGCTTATTTTGTTCATGCTTGATCAAAACAAGAAGACTATTATAAAGTTCTTGCGAGGAAATATATCCTGAGATTTTATCCTTTGTCTTACAGTTATTTATGAAGCGGAATATATATGCCAACACTCGATTTAATTTAGAAAATGAGGAACAGTTATTAAGTAAAGAATCCAAAAAATTGGTAGGTTCCGTAGCAGAAGCAGTTAGTGTAACTATTTTCTTTTCTTCGTCTTCTGGTTTAAAAGTGTCTGAAGAAAAATTTTGCTTAATTTTATTATAAGACTTTGGCCACAAATCTACCGAACAATTAAGAAATTCTGGACCTTTAAAGAATATACTATTATTTGACAGGTCTGAAGGAAAAATTCCTCTTGATGCGACATCGGCTGGATTTAATGATGAATCTACGTAAAACCAATTGTTTGGAGGTAATTTTTCTTGTATCAACGCGACGCGATTAGCGACAAACGGTTTCCAGCGTGAGGAGTGCGATTTTATCCAATAGAGCGTAACGGTGGAATCTGACCACGCGAAAATATTGTGAAAGTCAATTGGAAGCGAAATATTATTTTTTACGAATTCCAGTAATTCGGATAATAATTTTGCGGCGCATAGCTCAAGACGAGCAATACTAATAGTTTTAAGCGGAGCGACCTTAGTTTTACTAGCGATAAAGTAAACCGAAAATGCTGATTTCCATAGAACACGTAAATACACTATAGCAGCGTATGCCTTTTCACTGGCATCAGCGAAACCATGCAGTTCATAACTTGCACGTCCGCAGAACGTATTTATGTGACGGGGTAAAGTAAAATTTTTTAAACATGACAACTCGTCTCTAAAACGTTCCCACTCTTGACATATGTTTGGCGGTGGCGTACTATCCCAGTCAACACCTAATACCCACAATTTTTGAATTAAACATTTAACGAATATTACACATGGCGAAAGAAAACCTAATGGATCATGAACTCTTGCCAATTCCGATAATATATTGCGCTTGGTACATGCCCTCTGAATTGGCTCTATATGAAAAGTAAAATAATCACAAGAAGGTTGCCAACGTAGTCCTAAAATTTTTGCTGTCTCATCGTGATCCAAAGAGAGCGCCGAAGGATTAATTATTGACTTTGGTAAAGTTTCTAAAACTGTTTGACTGTTGCTAGCCCATTTATGTAAGCAAAAACCTCCACGTTTCAATAAAAGCGTAAGTTCATCTTTAAGGTTTAGAGCATCCTCAATTGTAGCGCATGACGTCACAATGTCGTCAACAAAGACATCGGTGAGTAAAACTTTCGCGGCGGTTGGAAAATCATTTTCTTCGTCTTTAGCTAATTGTTTTAGAACTCTTAATGCGAGAAAAGGGGCAGGGGTTGTGCCATACGTTAAAGTAAGTAAGCGGTATTCAGAAAGAGGCTCTGTACTTTTAAATCCCTTACAAACAAATGCTAGTTTCTACATTCCCCATCACCCTGTTGAACGCCCGGATAGTTTCTCAACGCCAGTCCGCGTAGTATTTAACGCTTCCGCAAAAAGTGGTACGGATGAATCGTTGAATGACGTTTTATTGCCTGGTCCAAAATTACAAACAGATATATGTAAAATTTTAATAAATTTTCGGTTAAATGCAATTGTCTTAACGTGTGACATTTCAAAAATGTATCGACAAATTTTGGTAACGCCAGATCAGTGCGATTATCAACGCATTCTATGGAGATTTAAAAGTACAGAGCCTCTTTCTGAATACCGCTTACTTACTTTAACGTATGGCACAACCCCTGCCCCTTTTCTCGCATTAAGAGTTCTAAAACAATTAGCTAAAGACGAAGAAAATGATTTTCCAACCGCCGCGAAAGTTTTACTCACCGATGTCTTTGTTGACGACATTGTGACGTCATGCGCTACAATTGAGGATGCTCTAAACCTTAAAGATGAACTTACGCTTTTATTGAAACGTGGAGGTTTTTGCTTACATAAATGGGCTAGCAACAGTCAAACAGTTTTAGAAACTTTACCAAAGTCAATAATTAATCCTTCGGCGCTCTCTTTGGATCACGATGAGACAGCAAAAATTTTAGGACTACGTTGGCAACCTTCTTGTGATTATTTTACTTTTCATATAGAGCCAATTCAGAGGGCATGTACCAAGCGCAATATATTATCGGAATTGGCAAGAGTTCATGATCCATTAGGTTTTCTTTCGCCATGTGTAATATTCGTTAAATGTTTAATTCAAAAATTGTGGGTATTAGGTGTTGACTGGGATAGTACGCCACCGCCAAACATATGTCAATGATACTGATGAAACCTAAAACTGAGCAAACCTGTCCGAGAGCGTATTTCACAACTGACTTTATTATGCAATTTTAATTTACGCACCTTGTAGGGCCGATCTGGGTTAGCTCTTATTTCTTATTCATCTTAACATCTCACAAAACCAGTCTAATCCTAAAGGGCATGGATCGGCTTATTAACCTAATATTTTATTTTATTTTGTTCATTTCCTTTAATAAATATATTTTTTCAATATTCCAACAACGTTGTATTGTTATTTTCCGTACAGGTACAATCATGGAAAAAGGTTATCTACTGCTCAGGTTATCTAACGCTCACTGGTTTCAATACTCTGATCGCCTCTGGTGTCCAAATGTGGCAGCATTTGTAAATGTACTGTTTTTCCAAACCATCACTGATTTAAACACCTTGGTGTCAACACACGCTAGCATCTGTAAATATGCCACCCGGCATATCTGACCATCATGCCAAACACGTCACCCATGCACCGGATCTACGATGACTAAAATCTAGTTCATGATGGTTAACGCATGTTTGTTGAGTTAGTTTTTATATATACTAATTGTCATCATATTGTTTAGTTTAGTACAGGTAGTACAGGTACAGAGGAATTGTTATAAAATCAAATATGTTCCTTGTATGTACCTACATATACATGTCTTTACATTTGCGTACCGTATACAATATTTTATTTTTTAATTTCACCAAATGCTAATTTTACCTCTACCTTTACCTTAAATTGTTATATATAATATACAAAATTATCGGGAGTAATACCACAAATGCATCAAAATTCCCGATAATAATTCTGCTGGAAAGCATATTGTATTGTAACTGCATGAGTTTATTTTCATTTTTGATTAAATCCGAAAGACCCCGACTCCGAAGGAGGGCTTTTTCGAGATTTAATCAAAACTGAAAATAACCGAATGCAGTTTTTTAAGACAACGTGGTTGAATGCAGAATTATCTGGTTATTTCTCGTATTCGGTGCAATATTTCCCGAAAAATCGTATTTCACATTTTAAAATAAAACATCAATATACAATAATAACATAACGAACAACAAATTAATTTTAACTTAAATAACAGTGAACACAATATTAAAAAATATACTTAAAATTAGGAATAAAATGTACTTCCGCTAAAAGTACAATTATAATAATTAACAATGTGATTTTGTTTTGAGGTGGCCGTGGTTTTCGTAATAGACATCGATGAAGAAAGATTCTAGAAAATCATTAGGATTGTTATCCCTCATCTTCACAACAGTTCAGCTTGTTTTAGCTTCCCGGTTACCCAACTCGTTTTTTCCGACAGGAATATTCTTGTACCATTTACCGGTATACTCCCAAAAAGGATTGACTGTTAAAAATAGACGGTCATTTTCAATTTCAAGACGATTTTGCTGATATTTCAAATACAAACGTACTGGGCACAAATCTGGACCTGCTCGGTTTTTAATCAGCCATTTTGAACTTGCGCAGGGCTTTGAACCTCCTTGTGTGTTTTAAGTGAATAAAGGGTTGTATTCTATTCTCCCAGTGTTGTGCATTTCGCTATCCATTCCTTCTTTAAAATAGGTCATAACTTAAGGCATGTAGTTCCCTCTCCCCCTCCCCATGATAACTCATAAGACAATATAAAAAAAAAAATTTGTAGTCCATGCGGAGTCTCGTCATTGCAGTTATCTACCAGCATTTTAAATTCGTTATATTTTAAAGCAATTGAAATTTGTTTTCTTTTTTCGGGCTGTTTCTGAAGTTGTTTTCACTTTGAATTTTTTGCTTTACGTGCGATCTTAAAAGCAATATCTAAAAATGGATTAAAAGTAATCCCAAATGCATCATGAAATTTTTACATTGTCATTTTGGTGGTAATGTTCCAAATGGTTTTAATGGAGTGTTCCTTGTATTCATCGCCGTTTTGTTTCCGCATGTTAAATGCCCAGTCTGTTAAAATATTCGCTATTTGATTTACCCATGGACTTATTAAGAAAGGATTCGATGTCCGTATACTGTGAGCGTATCGAACGTGAAGTCCTATACGACTATTTGTTGTTTGTTATGAAAACATTTCCTTTAGAGGTAGAGTTTACGAACTTTAAGGAAATACGTAATTGAATCAAGAATGGTAGTAGAAAGAGATAAAATAGCTTTGGAGTGTTGGAGCTCAGAAGTGTTCCTGTATCTGCTGGTTGTTTAGGAAATACGTCTGAACACTCGGTTACACGTACGTCTTTGTCTAATGAACTAGAAAAGAAAAAGTGCGACTTATAGATTTATAAATGACTCGGAGCGACTTTAAATAGACCTTTAGAAATAATATAACCTATAAATAATAAAACCTTTTTACCATAAATTTATTATTATTTAGCAGAAAAATAAAATATTTTAGGGATTTTATTACTTTTAGTAAATCTTGTGATGCTTCTAACGTATTTTTTGTACCAAAATACAAGGTAAAATAAGATGTAGCCAATGTTTACAAATTGTTTTTACAGTGTCGCTTAGAATGGTTTGTTTAGGCTTCAAAGAATGTTAAATCATCCCGTATCCATTCTTAATAAATCCATGGATTTACCGTAGTATTTCTATCTAGCGTGTATGATCTCTTCTCACAAAAATTGTACAAACTGCGTCCATATAAAGTTTTTTTTCCTCACTGTATTCACAGGCATGCTATTACCACGCTATTACTAATGTTTTTATGAAACGTCTTAACTTTTGAGATACAGGGTGGTAAAGTTTTCAAAAATAAATAGTTTTTTATTAAAATCTGTAATACCACTTTAGATATTTTAATTAAATTTGGCATAGATGTACTATGTATCAAGAGGCATTATTTAGTGTACCACAATTTTTTTTCTTTAAACCAGTGGCGTTCGTACGGAATTTCACCTGCCTATTTTGGCAGATATTGATGGTACGCCACTGATTTCTCGTAAAATTAAAATCATTCCTGAAATTCCCAATTATTTCTAAGCAAATTTGATCTCTTGCATTTTTTCAATCCGATGCACGGTTTTCGCTTAAAAAAATAAAAACCTTTTCTCTGCTATATGAACGATATTGTTATGATCATGCAGAGAAAAGGTTTTTATTTTTTAAGCGAAAACCGTGCATCGGATTGAAAAAATGCAAGAGATCAAATTTGCTTAGAAATGATTGGGAATTTCAGGAATGATTTTAATTTTACGAGAAATCAGTGGCGTACCATCAATATCTGCCAAAATAGGCAGGTGAAATTCCGTACGAACGCCACTGGTTTAAAGAAAAAAAAATTGTGGTACACTAAATAATGCCTCTTGATACATAGTACGTGTATGCCAAATTTAATTAAAATATCTAAAGTGGTATTACAAATTTTAATAAAAAACTATTTATTTTTGAAAACTTTACCACCCTGTATCTCAAAAGTTAAGACGTTTAGGACATACGTTCATATGAAGTTTTCTTTTTAGAATGGACCCAAAAATCGCCCCTTAAATATTGACATTCAATTAGAAAACACCCTGGGTAAAAAAACATTTTTGCTTTTTTATAATAATTAATTATTTTAAAAATACTTTCGGCTTAATGAATCCCGGCTCATTTTGTTCGTATGACTATTAACTATCAATTTACATAAAAATTTTTTGATTCCGCGATGACGGTACTTTCAGTGTCACCGGCTCCTCACCTATTAGTACACACTAGTAGTACAAAATTTGATTATGGTTGGTAGTTACTGTGGAATTATCGCTGTAATTTTGCGAAAGACCACACCTCTTATGGGATTTTTAGTACATGAGGGAAATATTCGATTTTAATTGTTACCAAATCACTACATAGATTTAGTTATTTTAAATCTAGCTATGGCAACATATTATTAAATTGGTACTCATCTAATTACAAGTTTTGTTTAAAAGTACATATTGCTTATTAATTAAAACCTTCGTGTTCGTACATAGTATTTATGCATGTACGAGAATGCATTGTAATTAACTTAATTACAACTTACTTAATGGAAACAAACCAATTCTGATTACAGCCATATCCAGGGTAAAATGTTCCTATAACGCATACTATGGAAAGCTGATTCTTTGTTCTCATTCAGGGTATGTAATAATTAGTTAATTAAATCTAGCATATCGGATATAAATATAATATTTAAAATGTAACAGAACATGTTCTGTGTGGTGCTTTTTAACAAGGAAATATAAGTATTATTCAGAGCTTTGAAATCGAAACGTCGGCGTCGGCGTCGTATCTGCGAACGAAAATCGAGGAGTTGACCAAAATTTTTTCCGAGACATTCCTTTCAAAATACTTTTCACTAACAAAAATTAATAACGATAAATACATTCAGCTTGTCCCAATCTGCAGGACGAAATAAATCACACTTAAAAAAAAATTGGAATTTCACAAGAAAAATGTTATGGTACCTACTGCCATTATTGGGTACATATTATATCACAAGTATATTGCCCTCCTTTACCCTCTCTAGCAGCAAAATATCGTTGCATTACAGTTCATAAACATCTCACTGCATCCAGTCAGTAAATAAACAAACTTTTGTAACAGCCGAACTCTCTTGAGATTGTTCTACTGTCTCTACCACGTAACAAACCTATTTAATATACAAGTCAGATGCGATATTTCTTCTACAACAATGTATTTATTACCTTAATAGACAAAGAAAATATACAAAATACAATAATATTTTACTGTACCTATCCTGATCTACAAAAGTTAAACTCAAGAAAATTTAAGCTTACCGATATTAGTAATACTACCTATGTAAATATAACAATGCAACTACTATCCATTTCTAAAGTTTTGACCCCTCAGTTTGGAAGCTTGTAAAGTAAAAAGTACAATTTAAAAAAATATAATTTTCACATATTTCGGTCAAGTTACTTGTCTCTATTACACATGTAAAACTTTGTAACCGTAGATGCCTTGGTGCTTTTCTAATGGGAAGGTAAGTGTAAAATTGTCACCATTTTTTCCCTATTTCATCAATTACTCAATTGTAAAAATTTATTGTGCCTTACTGGTACTCCCAGGCCTAACTAATTTTTTACAGGCGATAAAGTGAACCTTACTTTAGTCCCAAAAAATATTAGTTTTATTTTTTTTTCTTAGGTTTGGTAGTAATATTCAAAAAATGATTGTGGTTATGTAATTACTACCAGTAATCTTACAGCAAAAATTTTTGTTTTTTTGTATTACATATAAAGAGATGTAACTTTACGTTTAACGACAATTTTGTTTTGGCAGTTGTCATAAACGTAAATACAAACAATTAATTTGTGTAAAGGATAGCAGCATTGTGCTTGCGGGATGGAGCGGGGCGTCGAAGGTGCAATAGTATGGGTGTTAAGGTAATAATCATTAAAGTAATGCAATATAGTGACGGTTTTTTTGTGCTCTATATGATAAATTAGGTAACTGGTAACATTAAGAAAAAATAAGTATATGCATTGGTACATATTTACATTTGTTTGTATTTAACGATTTTCGATTGTTTCAGTACGATCTATAAAATAGGCAAAACGTGTGTAGTAGAACAATAGTAATTTAAAAATATTACTTCAAAGTGAGTAACGTAAATAGGCCAATTAGCTTTATTTATTTATAATTCACCTAAAAGAAAAACAATATTTTTGATGTTCCCTTATTTTTATGATTCGCATATTTGGAAAATTGTAACAAATGCCGTGGTAAGTTTGTCTGCATTTGCCTTTGCTTAATAATAAAAGAAATATGTGAAAGTGGCCTGTTTACGTAGAATCACATCTGATTTAACTTTTAAGGTACAAAGCCCTGATAAAATTTAGTTAAACCTAAAACTAAAAATAACCTGATTGGATTACACCACTCTTTTTTACCGAAGAATACCTACACTTATGGATCGTTTTCTCCTTCTTCATCATTACTAAATTTATTACATCTAATTAATTACATCTAAATTTATAATTAATGGTTCTACAACAACATCAACTAAGTGGTCTTTTTCTCTGTAGGATTCCTCAATTTTATTAGCGTGTCCAACGCAATTTTCCCAAACAGAATTTGGCACGTTCTGCATCGTTTCAAGACACAAATTTAGTACATTTGTGATTTAAACGTAGTATTCAATTTTGCCGCTTTATTTTTCACATATGCCCAAATTAATTCAATTGCGTTGAATTCACAGTGTGCAACTGGCAACCATAGAAACTTTACATTATCATTACGTAACTCCTTTGCAACTGTATCTAAAAGATACGTTTTTGGAAAGTGATAGTTCTTGCATAGGTCTAACAGCATTGGTTTGGTTAATTCATTAAACGTTGTAAATCCATCGGGCAATGTTGCTTTTCGCTGGGACATCCATTCTATTATTTTTTGTTTTGTCCAGGCAGCTGTAGGATTTCGAAAATTAGGATTCAACGATCCAACATTGTATGATACGGTGCTTGGTCAATTACGATTACTGATTTGTCAGGTATTACGGAAAGCACTGTTCTAAACCATTCTTCGTAATGTTGTTTATTCATCTCGTTATGGTAATCCACTGACGCCGCACTTTTTTTCCCAACGAAACACTTCAGGCAGCCATCCAAAAACCCATTTTTACTACCAATATGTAGGATAATAACCAGTTGTCCTGATCCTGATGGCCGTTTTATTCCACCTCTAAAGCCATTGATTTCCTCTATACCAGCTCTGTATTCATCAAAATTATCCCGTTTTGTGGGATTAACTCTTTCAACCCAGCCAAACTTCCTTGAATGATTTGCACCGCACCATGTTTCATCTGTATAAAATATTTGCCAAGAATCTTCACGATATCTCTTTATGGCGTATAAGGATTCCGCTCTTCTGGCAGCAATTGTGTTTTGTTCCATTAAAATTGGTTTATTAATTGTTTTTATAGGAAAACCCAAGTTCTTTAATCCATCGGTACAAAGTCATTTCTGAAAATTCTGGTAAATAATCGACATCTTCTTTCAATTTCTGGTAAACTTCTTTTATAGAAGGAAACCGGCGCTCCAGGTAAAAATTTAATATTGTTCTCCTTATGGCGCCCTGCAAAATCTCATCACATTCCAGTCGGGGCCTTCCACTTCTCCCTTTTGATGGTATACTAATACCGGAACTTTTTTCTTCCGCAGTAACACGTTTAATGGTGCTTTCACTAATACCCAGGGAATCTGCTGCTCTTTTAACCGCTTGCTCAATCAAAATATTTTCCAAACCGGTGTCTTTCTCTTTTGTTGAAAGTATGCTCTGACTTTTAATATAATATTTTTCATTTGTTCGTTGCACTGACGAGACATTTTAACTTATTAGACTGTAGTTAGGTACCGTATTTTTGGTTCAGATTACATCAGGTATTTATATAAATTCGAACAAGATAATCTTAAAAATCGTGTGAAAACAATAATAATTTCAAATTACTATCTACCACTAAAACCAAAAATTTAAATCAACAAAAACTAGATATAAACAACCACAATCAACTAAATAATATTATTTTACAAATCTTTTCAATACATAACAAATAGATTAAATTCTAAACAAATAAAAATACATGGACCTACGGACTACATACGACCTTTACGACGACGCCACCGTACTGTGATTATGTCGGTAAAGGAGTTTAACACTTTGCATCTCTTTCTTATGTGGCTTTTAATATTTATTACAATTTTTACAAGAACTAAAGGTGCTTTTTTTAATTTTGTGTAATAAAATACATTTGTATAATAATAACTACGTCTACGAGTGTAAAGATTTTTTTTAAAGTTTTAAATTGTCCACAGTACAGCTGATACACAAACATCATTAAAAAATAAAAAAATTGAATTTTAGACACATACTACCAATCTCTTGCGAAAGTATAGATATTTTTCTATCTACCTTCAAAATTGCATTTAAATAGGGAAAAAATTAACCAATATATAGACATGACAAAATCGTTTATCAGTATTAACGCAGTAAAATCGTTGTTTTTTTCTACTTGATTATGAATAAGTTCAATATCGTTTACACTACAATAATACATTTTTTGGAAGAAACTCTTGGATAACGTCCTAACAAGCTGTAATTTTTTCAGTTTATTCTGCCCCGTGGTTTTTTTGTTATTGACCCTCAGACTGAGGGGTCAAAACTTTAGAAATGGATAGTAGTGCTGTTTTACCTTAACTAAGAAAAGGTTAATCAAATCAAAATATATTGTATGGTCAAAAGAGATACTCTTATTAACAAAGCAGTAGTAGGAATACAAAAATTAAATCATAAAATCTGTCTAAATACAAAAGATAATTTAAGATATTTATATAAAACAGATAAAAAGAAAACATATGGATCTTAAACCTAAAAAAAAATTAATATACATACATATACCCACCTATACATATATACATACACATCATAACACACACGTACATTCACACATATAGAAAACATATAACTTGAGCTATAAAAATACAGTACACACACAACAGTAAAACAAACGACGAAAAATATTTTTGTCAATAAATAAAATTCACATTTAAAGTAAAAACAATTGAATCAAACAATATATTAAAGAAAATAGTATTTTGTTTCCAGCGTTTTGACAAAACTTTTTAAGGTCGGATTGTCGGTAATTATTCGGATTATTGTATGCACCGAATTTTTTCATGAAATTTTGCACAGACCATAATTTTGGGTCGTAGAACACGAATCCGAAGTCAGTTTTTGGCGGTCTCGAATGGTTTTTCCGCAAAAAAATATTTTAACTTTTAGGTTAGGTTTTTCAATGAATTTCTTTAAATTTCGGCACTTTTACTTAAACACATCTATACAAGTCATTACACACTATTTTTCTGAACCATATTTAGGCAAATTTATGTAGAGACACATTAAAAAAACAGAGAAAATATCAAAAAACTGAAAAAAATAAACACGCAATTCCTTGTTACACATTCTGATGGAAAGACGCGCAGTTGCCAAATTTACAAATTGTGTTTCCCTCAAATTTTAACGGTTTCCATGAATAAATCCGAAAAAGAGATGGCAATATTGGCATTTTATTTTCCCTAGTAACAGCAGTTTAGTTTAGTATTTAGCCAGCAATAGTGACAGACAGGTGCTTTAAAAATGGAACCAAATCTGAGCAAAAAGGTGTATACACCCAAGCAAACCTGAGCAAGAAGGTGGTCAGGTTTGCTCAGTTTTCATTGATATATATATATATATATATATATATATATATATATATATATATATATATATATATATATATATATATGTATCTATATCAATGAAAACTGAGCTAACCTGACCACCTTTTTGTTCAGATATGGTTGCATGCATCAGCATGCAGGTGTTGGATTACTGATCAATAGGATTTTGGTTAGGTCTGATGTAGGTTAAAATTAAAAAATGTTGTTGACTAAGTTGGACAGAATAGTAACTTTAGTTTGTTATGGTTAGCTTTTTTATTATTCCTAATTTACAACTTTTTCTTGAAAAATAAGTAAACCTGGCAACGCCGGACATTTGACAGCTGGGAACGTAATGGCGTCTACTACCAAATACAATGGAATTTTATATAGGAAAAAGCAATTTTCTTAGCTATTTTTGGCTAAATGTGGTGTTTTGTGTGACGAAATAAAATAAAAATTATAAGTTTACAGATATGTTTAAGTGAAAGTGTCGAAACTTAAAGGAATCTATAAAAAAAGGTAACCTAAAAGTTAAAAAAAATTTTTGCGGAAAAACCATTCGAGACCGCCAAAAACTGACTCCGGATTCGTGTTCTACGACCCAAAATTAGGGTCTGTGCAAAATTTCATGAAAAAATTCGGTGCATACAATAATCCGAATAATTACCGGATTGTCTTCTATAGCCTAGTAATACATTACTCAGTTTCTTAGGATTTTATTATTATGCCCATGTATTGATCTTGTCCGTTAGAATGCTTATATAATTATTTTAGTTAATTTATATTCAATTAAAAACAAACGAAATGTAATTAAAGATTTTGCCCCTTATGTTCAACGATAGGACGAACAATTCAGTATGAAAATTACATCTATTGTCTCAACATAAAAGATAAAATGATTCATCTGGACTCTTCACTTGTCTCGGAGTAACTCTGACATATTTAAATCCAAAAATCTCTCAAATCGGATACGTATCTTGTCATTAACTATTGTAAAGTCCTAAATATCGGAATTAAAATACCGCAATCAAGGCATCTCTTGTGGGATCCCGTGGTGGATCAAGCGATTACTTACCCTGATTTTATGTACTCACATTCATAAAAAGTCTGGGTAAATATACAGGAGGGATACTTGGGGATGCTGACGAAAAGTTAGCAATTATGTTTTGCATCGTTAGATATCGAGGATCCGGAGTGTAGGCAGTCAAAGGCTGTGACATACAGTGGTATTTAGTTGCAATTAGCCAGCGAAAAAGAAATACATATTATGTTAAAAATATAAAAATAAATTTCGGGGAGATTACCTATCGACTTTTATTTCTAAAACCGATGTTATGTGACAAAATAGAATTTAAATTGACAAGTATAACAAGAAGTATCTTTTGTACTTATTTTTTACTTTTCAGCTTAAAACTCCAAATTTCGATTTCTTAGAAACGAGTTGAGATAATTAATTTTTTGTTAAAAGATATCTACAGTCGATTGCCGCTATAAAGGAAATAAAATCTTGTAAAAAGTACTATTTAAAAACAAGCTTTTATTATTTAAATGTACTAAAACGAAATAAAAATAAGTATAGTTTTTTTCATTGTGGCAATGCTAAATGCTATTTATAAGTGTACGTAGTTCGCGTGGGTGGATCCTAATGAAAGTAGTATCAAAGTTATCACTGAAACAGATATAATATAGTATGTTATATTTATTGTTTTAAAAGCTTATAGTGCGCGAAAAGGTCATACAGGCATTAATGTTTTTTTGGCAGAAATTGTAAGTAGATACCTAAGTATGTATTTTTTTTCTATTCACGCGACAAGCTTTTAAGACAATAAATTTAACATAATATATTATATCTGTTACAGTGATAACTTTGATACTACTTTTATTAGGATCCACCCATGCGAACTACGTCCACTTATAAATAGCATTTAGCATTGCCAAAATGAAAAACTATACTTATTTTTTTCGTTTCAGCACATCTAAATAATAAAAGCTTGTTTTTAAAAAGTATTTTTTACAAGATTTTATTTTTAAATTTTTAGTTACGTCTTAACCTTTGCATTTCTAATAATGCATCACTTTTACAAAAAGTTTTACCTGTTATCCTATTCTACTCGTCAAACCCTTTCATTTAATGCCTATATCAAGGGGATTGTTCAGAAAACGGTAATCCGCCATCTTGTGGCGTCCGCCATATTGGGTTTAGGATGAGGTCACAAAGCCTATCGTATTCTACTCGTCAAACCCTTTTATTTGGTGCAAATGTCAAGGGGGTTGTGAAGAAAAGGTAATCCGCCATCTTGTGGCGTCCGCCATATTGGGCTTAGAATAACATCAGATAGATTATCGTATTTTACTCGTCAAACCCTTTCATTTTACAAATTTTTGCAAATGTCAAGGGGGTTGTGAAAAAAAGGTAATCCGCCATCTTGGGGCGTCCGCCATGTTGGATTTAGAACAATTGCAATTATTGACATAAACGTGCTAACATACATACAAACATACATACTAACAGGTGAAGTTAAATAAAAGCTTATAAAAAAAGTAGTTCGACGCCGCACGCCGGTCATATGGTAGGCGCTATAAAAATTTCAGTCGATTACAGGGACTTTAAAAATATAAAAATCCGAAAGTGTATTAAAATATTTTCGTTATTTGCACTAATTTGATTATTCTACTCCCTTTTGAGATACAGGATCCATTTATTTCAATTGTTCTTCTTTTGTAGGGGCTTATTTTTTTAAATATTTAAAAACAAATATCAAGTGGTCTTTTTGTGTTTTACCATAAATTATGGTCAGAATCTTAATTTGCCTGTCGGCTTCTTAAAATCATTATTGAGTTTCATTTTTAGTATAGCATAATATTTTTTGAACGTTACTGATTACAATTTCTTATTTTTAATTTGCAATTTTTGACACTTATGGAAAAATGTAAAATGTAGAAAATATCTAATTCATTTTTTATTTAAACAAAACTTTTTACAAACGAGTAAATACATGAAACAGGTACTACCAACAAGTACTAACCACCTTCGATTCTAATGCAGTGTGAACGATGCTATAATTTTAGTAATTAGATCATCCATATCATCTATTTATAGGTGCCTCATAGACATATTTGACGTGACCCCAAAGAAAAAAATTCTTTGCCGGCCATTTTATTGGTCCCAGGGTAAAATCCACCGATTAGGGTAGTGGATAGTTAGAAAAATTTTCATATTTCTTAAAATGTCTGTGATAAAAGTGTAGCTTATAGATAAGATGAATTAGTTAATTTTTCCACGTGAACTAAACAAAACATAATTATTATACTTGATGATGATAAAACACACCAAGCCAGTCTGGATACTTCCCGAGGGTCTTCTCACGTAAGGGCGTATTTCAGTTTTATCGATCTGTCAGAAAAGCGATTTTAAGATTTTTGCAACTTTAAATTAAGTGTATCTACAAAACTGTTTTTTTAAAAAGGATTGATTAGTTATCAAAACTAAACTAATGTTGGCAGTGTAATTTAAATTGCGTTATAGTTATAAGATTTGTTCCAAGAAACGAATCTTGAATAACACGTATGTGTTGAGTTAGATCTATACGTCCGATCTTAATTTGTTATAATTTTAGATACGCCTATACGTGCTATACCCTCAGATATTGAGATACGCCACTTCGTGAGGTCAAAAATTGGGTTCTTAAAAGTTCGTTATGGCGCATATCTCAATTTTTGATTTTTGGGTTACGCCCTTACGTGAGAAGACCCTCGTTCTGTTTCTCTTCGTATTGTAAAATACAGGATAAGTGACAGACTACGGTCTTTTAATCTTATTCACAGGTATATTCTGTGCAAACAAAAAATGCATTGCAGTGACTGTAGAAACACTCATACTGACTTACCAATATTCGCGACTACAAGCGACTGACCTGACCCCTAGCGGAAATATTTCGAACTATTATAGAGGGTATAAATATTACGATTAACACTGTCGAATAGGCTAAAATATTATAATTCAAATCGTTCTTGTTCTTTGCTTTAAAGAAAATGTAGGTGTACTAAGAAGATTGCCATCTTTTCTTTTAAATTACAATTATTGTTTTTTTTCAAAATTCAATGTCTTTACCCTCTATAACCGTCATGACAGAGCGATCGACATGCCATCTATAAACACTTGAGGTTGCAAATTGGCCGTGGTGTGGCGCAGCATCCAGGCACCTGATAAAACCAGTCCTATTGATTTTCGTCAGCTGAATATCGGCCTCAGGTGACAGTAACAAAGCGTAGCGGATAATTTAGGGGATTTTTCGTTAAACATATCGTCTGTCCTCTCACGTAAGGACGTATCTCAGTTTTGTTGATTTTTCAGGAAAGCCATTTTATATATTTTACGTTTTTTCATTGTGAATAAGTCCTGTAATTTATTTTTATACTTCGTGATTTTTTTTATGTAGCAAGTAACATTGTAGGGCTTAGAGAATTTGGCAATAAAACAGTAATTAGTGATTTAAATGTCGAGAAAAAAAAATACATTTTAGGAGTTACGCCCTTACATGTGACCGGTTTATCGGGACGAAAATGAGATACGCCTACTGGAGTAACACAAAAAGATTTTAAATAACGTTATTTATTAAAAACAGTGGAATTAATAACTTACATTATTCTAAAAACAAATTTAAAAAATGTAGCTATCATAAAATACGAATATTTGGTTGAAAAAACATAAAAACTAAGGTACTAATATTATTAGTCATCAAAATGAGCCAGAGATTTGAAAAAATCTTGGTGCTCTTTTTGTCTGATGACAGGAGTAACTCCTGAAGACAATGAAACCAAATCTTGGTACTTGTCTTTACTTATCTTGTTTGGTCCTGAATTCAATCGTCTAAGCTTATACGTTTTAATATTATGCTGTTGGTTTCGTTTTAGTGACAAGCTATCATAATTTTGTTCATTGTAGCTCTCTTTTAAAAAAATCTGATCTGGAGAATCTTTCTTAACTTTTACTTCCATAATTTCTGTCCAGTTCACCTGGTTTCCTAAATCACTCTTCCTCATGGTCAAAATTCTTACATCCTTTGAAAGCTGTTTAAAATCAAAAAAGTCTTCAGAAGTCAGAGATTGTACTTTGTACGGCTGTTTCTGCCTTGCCAGGGAAAAAACTGGGTGTAATTGAGAAGGAACGTAGATATTTCCTGAATGTTTCATAGCATAGCCTATTGCGCTATGCGCAGAATCTCCTTCCTTCTGCCCGTGAAAGGACTCGAAGAATCTTAAAGATATTTCTTTCAAATTATCGAAGTGAGCTACAGCATAAAGAAGCATCGCAGCCATGACTGTATTTTTATTTTGGCCTCTACAGTCATCAGAAAAAGGGGCCACTTCTTGGGTTACCCCATTCTCATTGTAATACTCCAAAGTTTTATAACTTGCTGTCGCTATTTCTGATGCCCCTCTTTTGCTAATGCCTTCATGCCACGTCCAGCAAAAACAGTCTCTTTTGGCAATATTATAAAACGTTAAATTAAAATTAGCCAGTCTGTTTTTATAAAAGAGCGCATTTTCATTGCATGTGGTATATCACCTATTGACGATCAAAACACCCACACAGCAAAGAGCGGTCTGCTTTTGCTTCTTGTTATTGTTCTTCTTTACTCTCCCTCTTTATCTTTTTCTTAAACATGTTTTTTATACTTCTCTCTCAACTGTTCTATTTGCTGTTCAGTTCCAGATTTGGCAATTGTGCATAAAGAACAAAGATTATTTTAGGAGAAAAAAAGGATAACTTTTTAGTCTTAAAGATTCTCTCATAAGTCGAGAAGGAAGGCTTTCCCTCATTCTTAGTATTCCAGTCCTCTTTAAATATCAAATACATCTTACGTAGTGTTAAATCTGGGTGAAGATCCCATGCGAATCATACGTTCTTTTTCTTTTATGGTTTGACAGAGATTGAGGACGTTGCCTCTCATTTTCTTGAACTAATTTTCTTGTAACTAAAGTACGCCTTAAAAATTATGCGCATGCATGTCTTTTACATCACGCGTATGGGCCTATCACAAGTTAAGCATATACGTGAGATTGAAATATTGATTATTTTGAGATGCGACCATAAAAATATATAAGGAAGAGCCAAAGTCTAAAATATTGAGTTACGCCCTTTCGTGAGATAAAAGTATGCAGTTTAAGCTGTCTTTTGGCGGTCTTAACTCAATTTTCAAATTTTCTGAGATACGCCCTTACGTGAAAAGACCGACGATATGCATCTATTAATTGTTTTGTAAGCTTCAAGAAAGGTGAATCGAAAAATTATTTTTCTCTAAGCAGCGAAAGACGCTTTACACAATAAGAGAAAAAAAAGGTAAACTAATAAATAATGCTATAATACTTAGCTATTTTCGAGACTACATCCCGTTCTCATTCTAATTTCTTTCTAAGAACTTATTTTTCGATTTGTTGAATAGGAATATCAAAGAATGATTCTGGAAACTGCTGTCTCATTGTTTTTTCTATATTGGTTTTTAAAACAAAAAAAACTTAAAACTAACAAGAAGATTTGCTAACATTTAAATCGGCTCATCTTTATATTAAATTGTATAATTAAATTGGAAAGTATAAAAATATGACAATAATTAATTAAGTTCGGTAATGTAAATAAGTTTTTGTTCTACCTAGTCTAAAATAAAAAATAATTTAAATACGCAATTTTGTTATCGACAAAACTATTACATTTTCGCAACAACACAAGCAAAAGTATCAAAAGAAAACCTTGTTCACGTAAATAATAAGTTGTACATGATAATAATGAATATTCTTATCTTCAATTTTAGTTTATGGGTAAGGGCAGATTCCTCTTCCTTATCACAAGCTTTCCAAAATCGTGATTATACCTAAGGCGGCATTCTCACGCGGCCTCCATGCTGGCCAACCTAATTTCATTTTGACATGGTTTTTCGCCTTTCAAATTTTTACCAATAACATTATAAGTGTATTAATTATAAATCCATATCCTGCAAGCAATTTTCAGTCAAAGATTTAAAGTTTCAACGTGTGTAATGATTTCATTCAGAAGATTAATATGTTAAAAGACCTATGATGACATTTTTTCTGTCACTAGGACCTCAGTATTATTTTTAAATATTGTTTTCCTAAAGTAAATCATAAAATATCTTGAAAGTTTTATTAATACGCTAAAAATACCTATAGGATATGAATCTACGGTTAATATTGTCACAATATTTATCCAAAAGAAAAATAAAGCAAAAAATTGTACTATAATGAAATTAAGTTGGCCAACATGGACGCCATGTGGAAAATGCCGCCTTAAAGGTTCTTGTTTCCCTTAAGTTATCAGGGAACATTTCTACTATTTTAGTTTTCTAAAATTTCCTGCTGCTCACTTATTTGCTATAGAAAACAATACCTCTATCGAATTTTTGCGGGGCATGTTTTTAAAGATAAAGTACATAATAAAATTTTGTTAAAAAAGATATATTTTTCGGGCCTTTTGACAAAAATTATTGCTTTTATAACAAAAATCTAAGCAGCAACAATTTGTTATTTTTAATCAAAGAGATGCAGCAGAGGTGGTACTACTTTTCATGAAACTATTTTCCCTTTTCGTCTCTGAATACCGCGATTCGGACCACTGTAATAAGCAGCTACGAGACAAAAAAGTACACTTGTTAAGAAAAGAGGGTCTTTCTGAATCGCTGGAACTTCTTAGCTTTGACAGTGAGCTTGCACAGTTATTCATAAAGGGGCCTGTCATAAGATGTAGGGACGAAAGGATAATGGAAATACCTAATAAATGTCCTTGGGGTTAATCCAACCGAAAAGTGTACAGACTGGTCATTTCCCATATTACCCTCACAAAAACCCGCTGTGATATTTTTTGCGTCTTTCATCTTTTAGCTTCTTCATTTAAGGTATAAATAAATAAACTCATCCTACATGAGTAAATTAATAGAGAGACGATAGAAAGTTTATAAAAATAAACATTGAGTTTATGTTTATTATATAATTGTCACAAGCCCCAAGAAATAAATGTAAACAGGATTCTTTTCTCTATAGATATGCGCACTGCGCAAGTCAACAGCATCATGTTGGTTCCAAAGATTTTAAAGTTTAATCAGGAAGAAAACGTTTTGAAAAAGAGTCAGATTATTATTATTATTATTATTATTATTGTTATTATTATTATTATTATTATTATTATTTTTATTATTATTATTATTATTATTATTATGGCGAAAAGCTAAATAATACTATGTACTATCTACTGTCGGAATGTCATTCAAAAACGACCGGCTACAACATTTTTTCTCATTTTCAGAAGTAATCTAACATAAACATCGGTATATAGGTAGTAAAGGATATATCAAAAAATATATAAGAGGATAGAAATGTTAACTCCTAAGTAAAATGTAGAAACACGAAATTTAAATAAAAATCAATAAATTAGTACGCATCGTACCATCAGATGTCGCTCCAGCTGGTTTCCTCGTGGCGGGTAGTTTAAAAGTAATATATTTAATATATTAATTTATTTTCAAACTAGTATTTGATTGTTTTAAAGACGATTTATTGTTTTTTTTTTCGTATGGCAAAATAAAATATTATGTATTCAGTAAAACCAGCTATAAATTGATGGTTTTACTGATTAAATTATATTTTAGAGAAAAACCTATAAACCTATAAACAAACTAAAAAACAATAATACTCGTTAACAATCAAATACTGATACTTCTAAATCCTACACAGTATAATGTGTAAAATATAAATTATATAATAAAACTACACAGTAGGTACATGTCGGCTTTATTTACCAAACCGTTATTGTTATCACATTGTTATTAAAAAAATATCCCTAGTTCCTTTTATATATGAGTAGTTTTCCATGTACCTAGATGTGTAAATTTTCATAAAGTTGAGATCTCGGTTGATATTATATTTACTAAATACCGTTAACTCCTGAGCTTGAAAGATAATCCCCATTTTTATACGAATTCATGTTGGCATGATGAAATTCATCAAGGAATGGATAACTACACAAATGTAAAACCGGCATTAAAAACATCGTCTACCTGGATTTATAAAAAATTAGGGAGTGCATGGAAGAAAAATTTAAAAAATCAACCGACAACATTGAGTCGAGGCTAAGTAATTTCTCTGCCTGCACTGCAATCCCAGCAATATTTAAAACAGATATTAAATATATTGTTTAAACAAAAGCAGAATTCTTAAAGAACAACCAAAAAGAACAATGTTAAAAAAGGCTCTTTTGTGTCGTGACAAAAATTATATTTCTTGTGACCTGCTGAACATGAGGGAGCAATTAGAATTACCGGATGCTTCCGGGAAAATCTTTTTCTTTAGTATTAAGTAAATTCTAATCACATCACGTTGTTCAGCAGGTTAAAATCCATCATAAATAATATTTTTATCTTTCACGTTTGATACCTTGACAGAAAAAAAAATTGCCTCTTTTACGATTGTTCTTTAAACACATTTTATAATTAAAACAAAACACACACTTTCACTTCACTTCACTGAAAACGATCCTAAAATGTGCAACAGTTTCGACGTTATAAATGAATTTAAAAAATACAAAAATGTGGAATGAAATTGTTTAAAACTATAAAATAATTATTGGATCGACCTGTCACAGATCGCGGCGAAATTTGACAAACGTTTACATGTCAGCTGTCTTCTGTCTTAAAGTTCAAAGAACGAGTGAAATGATGGTTGCAGAAGAATTATCCTACAGTGCCACTTAGTAGTACGATGGACTACTAATGGTGTAACGGTCGTGTTTCCACTTATTCAATTAAAGTTTCACCCATGTGGGATATATTATGGAGGTACATAGATACATACGCATTTTTATTACAGTTTTGGTGATTCCATGATAGGCGGCCGTCTATGCATCACTTTGATGCGGGTATTTCCTGTCCTGTGTTCTATTTTAAAAAAAAATTCTTTGTGTTTTACCGTAGGTATCAAAATATTTGAAGTGAATTTAAATGTAACAATCCTTATATATTTTAAAATAACAAACTTCCCTTCTATTCCAGTATGTTTGTACATTCTGCATTCTAAACCAACATAATGCACCATTAAAACATAAGACAAATATTTGATAAACACACTGCTTTTACCCTGGTGTAACAGTAAACAAGAATGTTTGAACACCTTTGATCTAGTGCAATCACAAGAAGGTTTTTATTTTATTAGTTTGCCCTGACGATAATGCTTTATTGACACTATAATGAATTTTGAATAGAGCAGAAGCGCAATGCTCCTAAAAGGGACTTTAAAGTTTTTTGATAAGTTAAGGAAGCTGTTATTTTTCTTTTAACTAATGTTTCGCTATATCAAAGCAGGTACCGACTTATGAGGGGAGAGGGGAACACTTTCAAAAACTTACACTCACAAAACATAAACATTAATACGAAAATGGCATCCGATGTACTCCTACATCGCATGAATCAAAACTGCTCTTCTCCTATTGGAGTCGCCGTTCAATTTTTCCAAATCTTCATCGTGTCAACCGTAGCCTTCTCGATTCGTTAGACATAGAGTAATTTGTCTCTGTCTAGCGAAGCACATCGAGAAGGCTATAGTATCAACAGCGTGTATATTTTAAAAATCTTCAAAAGCGTAAATAAGTATTTCAAATCTACAGTGCATTTTTTTAAACCGGGCCATAGGGTTTTACGTGTTAAATTGTTAATACCATGTTCTATTAGAAGTACGAAGATAAAACTTGACATAAGTAAATTTCCTAGAATATTACAATTTTCCAAAATATCTCCAAAAAATGAATTTAAAATTGCGACAATAAAGTTTTAAATGTAAAAAATGCATTGTATACACATACCTACTCTAAAACTTTTCTCGCAAGTTGCAGGTACGGAAATACAAAAACGCAAAAACTAAATTATTTGCAAAATATTTTCTAGCAAATGCCATTTGCTCACACTGAATACACCAAAAATAAATAGTATATTATTACCTCTGCTACCATCACATTCACATGCAGAAATGCATTTAAACCCATTTTAGTATGTTAATACTAAAAAATACAGAAAATTTACTTATAGTAGCTGTTCATCCATTCTGTACGCTAGATGAACGTAAAATTACAAGTTATTAGTTAAAAGTTCAGTCTTGTTTAATTTGTTTCCAAGTTGCAGCAAAACTCAACAGAATTTAATTGATTCTGTCTTATACGGAACATCACGAGCGCAAATTCGCATTTTTCTCAAACGCTTCTTAAAATTACAGGTACAATAAAGAGAATATACTTAAAATATACTATATACTTAAAAGTACACCACATATTGTCACCAGAAACAGCTCCAAAAATGTATGCAAAATAAATATATTTTTTTTAATTTGCTCCACCAGTATCTAGGAAATCAACAGCGTCCTTGCTGATGTCAGTGCTAAGGGACTTAACTCCATACAAGTTACGAACGAATCGCTTTTGATTTATATAGAGCAAAATAATATGAATTATTGTTAAAGCGCTGAGACTGTATTTACTTTATCAGAAGTGTTTCCAGTTTCCAACCAGGTTACAGCTTAATCCAAATGCAAAATATAACTTTTTTGACAAAGGTAGTTTTAAAATTTTGAACCAACAGACGAAGTTTCCCTTTGGCTTCCGTTACGTTAACATCTCTCGGTCGACTACAAAGATTCATTTCGGGTTAGATCACCTAGTAGCGGTGAGTAGAGTGTTTGTGACGGTATACAAAGGGAAGCCCCACGCAACTCAACGGTGTGATTTAATTGTAAGAAATTATTTTAATTGGAGAATTTACTGTATATATTTCATAAAGTCGTTAGTATATATTCAAAAACAAAATTTTGAACACTGAAGCACGCTTTTCTTCTAATCAATAATAACTTGTTTTTTTTTTTCTTAAAATAAGAACATAAGCATTCAAACCAACCCTGTTACTAATGCCAATCTTAACCGTACATACATAGTTACTTTTAGTAGCCACGTTTCATTACAATAAAATTCTTTCGCAAAAACCAGACTCGGGAATGCCTGTCGTTTCTTTATCGGTCGTATCAACTAAGAATTAAGTTTCCTTATAGGATTTACGCTACGCTTTACGAGTTTCCGCAGATTTCGCCCAGAAATTTTCTGCCTTTTGTCCATTTCTCGATGGATGACGCATATCCTGTATCGCTGTTTGTCAGCAGAAGAAACGTCTAGCAATTTATTTTGATACAATGCATTCCCCATCTCTTATAGTCCTTTAGTAATTTGTAAAACAATAAAAGGTTTTTAGGAAGAAATAAGTGATCTATAGAAATCGGCAATTGGTTGTAGGATGAACAAGGATATTTCCAATTAATTTAATAATCCGAAGTATGATCTAGCTACGGAAATATTGCTATTACCTTTAAAGCTTATCAAAGCATTTGTGTGTGCCCACGGATGGGGTTGACAAGAGGACAAATGGACCAAATTTTCAAAGACACGAAAAAAAGTCGTTTCCAATAAAAATGTACTGGTGCTGGTTAGTTCTGTTTCGGTTTACCTGTTTGTAAGATATTGGGTTGGCTAAAAAAAAACAAAAAATATATAATATATCTAAGACTTGACACATAACAAACAATTATATTTTCATTGTAATTTTTGAATTCTGAATTTAATTTATGTAGAGGGAATGACTAAAAGAAACCTTTATTATTTTCCTATAATGGTACATTTAAAGTTCTCGAAAGAAATGATAAATATTTTACCATTGAAGATAATAAAGGAAAACCCTATATTGGTCGATATGCGTAAGAGTAAACATACCTTGTTTATTATTTTCTACCAAAAGAACAAATATGAAATGTTTAAATTAAACCCTAAGCCCAAGTACATGATTTCTTTAAAAAATTTTAATATTTATTTATTTATTTATTTATTTATTTACACCCATTTAACAGTTTGAAACCAATTAACAAATGGGTACAACAGATAATTATAATTTAAAGTACAGATAATAATATAGTTATACATAGACATGTAAACTATTGCAGAATAGAAAAGTGGATTAGAACATTACAAGACAAAATACAAGGTACAAAGTACCTTGGGTACACTCTTAACAATTAACAACTCTTAAGCATGTCTAAAAAAAAAGAAAATTAATCACAAAAGTACAAAAGGTGGACCACAACAGAGTGTCAGGTCAGACGTACGCTATTTATGCCACAATAAAAAATATCAAACCTATCTTGGTGCATATTGTACGTAATGCACATTCTATTTATGGGTGAGAATTTACAGATATTGGTGCGCGGTGTTGGGACGTAAAATGTGTATGGATGGCGAGATGATGCTCTAGGAATCAGGAATTGTAAGGAATTCAGAATCTCACTACATTCTACCCCATTATGCAAGATCTTGTAAAGAAATTTCAGTTGAAAAACCCTGCGTCTATTTTCCAAAGAGCCCAACTAATGTCTGCGCAATAAGTCCTCCTGAGGCACACCAATATCCGGGTAGTGGCCATCAATTTTGAAACTCAAGTACTTCAAGAATCGTCGCTGAACCCTTTCAAGCCGATTAATATGTATCTGATAATATGGCGTCCATATCACCGAAGCATACTCCATTCTGGACCTCACAAATGCATAAAACAGTAGTTTTAAGGCCAGTGATATTCGAAAAATCACGCGAATTTCGTATAACGAACCCTAGTAATTTGAAGCAAGTCGATAAAAGAGTGTTTATATGAGGAACAAAAGAAAGTTTACTGTCCAACAATACACCAAGATCACCATAAGATTCTACTCTTTCTAATGGAGTATTATTGATTGCATAATCGTACGGCAGTGTGATACGCTTTAGCGAGAACGACATAACCTTACACTTATTTATATTTAAAGGTAGGTTATTTATAGTACACCAGTCGTGGATCTTGTCAAGTGAGAGCTGAAGTTTCCCACAGTCTTCCAGATTCCCTATGCGGGCATATATCTTCATGTCATCAGCATAAAGAAGTGTGTGACTTTCAAGGTTTTCGAGAATGCTGCTTGATAAATATGTTAAACAACAAAGGACCTAAGATGGACCCCTGTGGTACTCCAGAAGTAGCACTCATCTGGACAGACGATTGACCACAACACTCTACTGTCTGCTTCCTATTCGCCAAATAAGATTTAAAGAAATTAATCAAATTATCTGAAAAGCCAAAAGTGTGAAGTTTACTAAGCAGAATGTTGTGATCAAGTTTATCAAACGCCTTTGAAAAATCCGTAAAAATAACATCCACCTGGCATATTAAAAGTAACGAGTTTTATCACATTCTTTTTTTTTAAGTCTCAGCTATTCTTTCTTACACCTTTAATTAGCGTACTAGTTTCTACATATTAAACAATATTATTACATCTATGGACATATTTGTCAATGTCTTTATTAACTCAAGCAATTATTTAATTTAAAATACTTCTCATCAAAATGCTAGCTACTGGGCAAAGGATTTTTATATCCCAGTGTTATGGGGATGGCCAAGTATCATACCGCTACATCACGGAACAATTCAGCGAGAAATTTGTGGGAATCCCAATAAAGGAAATGACAATCTACAACACAATAAAAAGTTCGAAAGAACTGATTCGGTTTTGTATCTGAAGAAGAAAAAGAAATATGACCAAAACGATGCTGCCACAGTTTTGGTTCTTCAGTCTGTTAGAGAAATTTCTGTGGTGTCCCTTAGCAATCGTGCTAAACATCTTCTAGAAGTTGTAAAAAAACTCATATTCAGATGATCTTAAAAGAAAATATTTCTGTTCAAACCAAACATTGAAAGAAGATGGAGCGAAAAGGCTAGATTTTTATTTATGGGTGGAAGACCAAATTTTAAGTAGAAATATTCATTTTTATAAGTTTATTATGTTTTCTGATAAGTGTACATTTTTTACTAATGTAGCTGTAGCATCCCAGCATGTCAGGTGCTGGTCTCCAGAAATGCCCGAAGTTAGAGTAATGAGGCGAAGACAATATTTTACAAATAAATGTGAACGTGTGGTGCACGATATCTGTCAATGGCATTATAGGCCCATATTTGTTTAATAACACCTGCAATAGAATATCTTACTTAGAAATTCTGGATACATTGTTTAGCGTAGAACGCGAAAATTTGCCATTAAATTTTCGCCAAAAAATGTGTGCTCGCTCGCCGATTTTTCATTAATTCTGTTTTTGACTTTTTTAGGGTTAAACTTTGTTTTTTTTTTAATTTAATTATCGCTTCGGATTTATTTAATTAATTTAAAAATAAATTCTTACCAAGAGCGGCGTGAGATTGGTGGCAAATATCACCACATTTTCATTTAAACTTATTCATAGTTCTAGTAAAATTGTTTATTTATATTTCTACACATACATTGTCAGTAAATTAATCTCAGCAAGATTCTGTTCCACTATTTAAGAGCCTACATCAGTGGACCGCGTGCTCCGATTCGGGATTTCGCCACTGAAGAGCGTAAATCAATGTTAATGAGCAATCTGGCAACATGGCCATTCGGAGACGCGACGCGACCTCGCCGTCGTGAGTTGTATTAGGACAGGACTTGATTTCTTGAAGAATAATTCATTATTTTTGAGCAAGTTTATATTATGTATTTAGGATTTCAAATTATTTCACTTTTCACTGTAAATAATCGCAAACTATTAAATGTTGGACATAGGACATTCTTTGATAATAATTATTGATCTTGATTTCTTTTTATTCATTATATGTCTTATTTGTTTATTTAATCTTTTTGTCTATCATATGGGAATCGTTAAAAATTAAAGACAAATTTTCAAGAATTCGTTATTTATTTGGAAAAAATAAAAGTTGTAAAAAAATAGATATAGACAGAAATACATAAACAGATAGGTAGGTAGACTGGCAGCCATTTTTCTTTCTTTTTTGTACGTATCTATAAGGAAAAGTGCATTAATAAATGTGTAATATTATAAAATAATACTACCTAATGACATAACAGCAAACAAATTTATGGCATAATATAAGATACTTTTCCTTCACATATGTTATCTCCAATGGGTAGGGTTTTTGGCAAAAGCGGATCAACCAGTTCAGGAAACAAAATTGTCATAAAAAATCTTAATTTCGGCAACATTTTATTTTGCCAAAAGGATTCATCACGTTTTATCTAAAAAAAGAATATTCTAGAAAAAGAATATTCTCCAGTTTTTAACAGAAACTCTAATAATTAATTTAGAAAAAGAATATGAAACTTTTGTTTTTGTATTTACAATAATTTTTAAAAATAATTCTTGTACGTGGATCTCAAAATTCTAGATAGGAAACATAAATAAATTTTTAAAATGCCATTATGCCACGATTTATTAAAATTAAAAAGCAAAAGCTGAAATGAGATGAAATTAATTTTTAAAATTGCACAGATATCATGCAAAAGCGTTAAAAAATAGATAAAAACTGCATTTATTTGTACTTATTTATTTCTTTCCGATTAAAAAAGTTCTATTACCGATACTAAAATGCAGTCCCCCTTTTAGAGTATTTTGCACTTTTTATTCTTAGCGCTAAAAATGTTATTTTTTGGCTTATTAACGAGTTTTCAAGACCTTCCGGTAGTTCACACTAAAAAAAAAACACTATTTTTACCTGTTCGCCTGCATAGCAATGTTGTTAGCACTGCTAGAACTATTCTGTTTAGACTTCTGAGTATTTGATCCTATTTTTTTCCTGAAAATTGTTGCTTTTATTTTACTTATAAAAACATGTTGGCAATGATGTTAGTTATAATTTTCATATTTCATAACTACAGTGAACTTCGGATATAACGAATCATCGAGGAATTTAAGGGGATCCTTAAATAATTCGTTATAGCCGGGAGGTCGTAATATCGGTGATACAGTATTTATTAGCATCAACAGTATACTTATCATGTGAAACCATACTACTACGTTAAAAATTTCAAATTTGAATGGAAAAATTTCGATTTTAATGTGAAATACCCACCAGGGATACTACTAGCTAAAATACCAAATAATCAAATTATATCTCCTACAGTGTGAAACTATACCTAGGTATCGCTATTGCAGAATTGTTTGCAACTTGTCAAAATAAAGAAATTTATTAGGTGTAATAAATATTTGGAGAATTATTATTTGTACTTTCCTGTAGAAATAAAAATTTCTTATATAATAGTAAATTTGTAGGTTACTTATAACGCTATTGTGTAACAAAAATACCCTGATTTAAAGGTTTTGGTGTTTAGAAATAATTTTGAATTCAACCTAACCTAGGTGAGTCGATTTTAGTAATTTGTACTCATCTGCTTTCTCATTGAAACATATATTAAAATAAAGATAATTTTATTGCGAACACCCTTGCGAAAAATCGGTCATGAATCACGGTTGCCAGGCTTTGAAATTTAAAAATTGGAGCAAGCGATGCGAGACAGGGAAGCATTGCGCGTACTATTCGGTGCGATAGAGGAGGACACAGCATAGCAGCTGTGTGTGACGCGACTTTCGGATGAAGGAGAGTGCGCACTGCGCATGCATATATTTCTATTGTTTTATAATAAACTTTTTTTACATGACACTAATGTGTTCATCATTTGACATACATTTTACATACCCTAATTTTGTTCATATTAAAAATACAAATTTCATTTTTGGGTTGAAGCTTTAGTTGACAAAATCACATTTTTTGCCATAAAAAAACAATTGAATATTGATTGTGGTTTCTCCGGAGGTGAGTTTAAGTTTTTTATTTTAAATGGCAACCTACCAATTTTTTTCTACCATTAAATACCTTTTTAAATTCCATTTTCGGTAATATATCATAAGTGGTAGTTTGCTCTCAAAATGGCGACACTGGAGTCATTTTTCCGTTTGAGTAGATCGCCATTTTGAAGTTCCTGGTTGTTATTTTCATAAAATAACTCTGTGGTTTAGTGAAGAAGATTGTTTAACTTTTATATTTTAAAATGATTTTGTAAAACTCTTTTAAAATAATTTGTGTATGCAAATTTATGTTTTCTTAATATGGACCATTTTTAAAGCAAATTTGCACCAATACATTAAATAGAAAGTACCAAAAGTAAAATAGCCGTCGCGTAGTACATGTTACTTATTATATTACCTAAAATTATCAAAAACACATTTTAACGGTTTTTTTCTAAAAAAAAAAGTCAAATAAACAAGACAAAGTACGTTAAAAAGAACATTTATTTAAGATAAAATCGGCTATGCATTTACCTAAGTTGGCGTTAAAAAACAGCCCACTTAGGTAAATTCATAAATCTGATTTTATGTGTAATAAATAATGTTATTCTTAACGTACTTTGTCTTATTTGACATTTTTTGGAAGAAAACCGGTAAAATGTGTCTTTTTGATAATAATTATCAAAAAGACACATTTTACCGGTTTTCTTCCAAAAAATATCAAATAAGACAAAGTACGTTAAGATTAACATTATAATTTATTACACATAAAATCAGATTTATGCATTTACCTAAGTGGGCTGTTTTTTAACGCCAACTTAGGTAAATGCATAGCCGATTTTATGTTAAATAAATGTTCTTTTTAACGTACTTTGTCTTGTTTATTTGACTTTCTTTTTGGAAAAAACCGTTAAAATGTGTTTTTCATAATTTTAGGTAATTAGTAACATGTACTACGCGACGGCTATTTTACTTTTGGTCCTTTCTATTTAATATTTTGGTGAAAATTTGCTTTAAAAATGGACAATATTAGTAAAACATAAATTTGCAGATACCAATTATTTAAAAAGAGTTTTACGAAATGATGTTAAAAAATAAAAGTTAAACAGTCTTCCTCACGAAACTACAGAGTTATTTAATGAAACAACCAGGGACTTCAAAATGGCGACCTACTCAAATTGAGAAAAATGCCTCCAGTGTCGCCATTTTGAGAGCAAACTACCACTTATGATACCTATGTCACCGAAAAGGGAATTTAAAGAGCTATCTAATGGTATAAAAAAATTGGTAGGTTGCCATTGAAAATAAAAACTTAAACTCACCTCCGGAGAAACCACAATCAATATTCAATTGTTTTTTTTATGGCAAAAAATGTGTTTTTGTCAACTAAAGCTTCAACCCAAAAATGAAATTTGGATTTTTAATATGAACGAAATTAGGGTATGTAAAATGTATGTAAAATGATGAACACATTAGTGTCATGTAAAAAAAGTTTCTCTTTCATCCGAACGTCGCGTCACGCGCAGCTGCTATGCTGTGTCCTCCTCTATCGCACCGAATAGTACGCGCAATGCTTCTCTGTCGCGCATCGCTTGCTCCAATTTTTAAATTTCAAAGCCTGGCAACCGTGATTCATGACCGATTTTTCGCAGGCAACCTTATACCACCGTGTTCGCAATAAAATTATCTTTATTTTAATATAGTTTCAAAGAGAAAGCAGATGAGTACAAATTACTAAAATCGACTCACCTGTTGATAAGTACCTGGCAACCCGGTATAGGGACCGAAAAAAAGTAGGCAACCTAACTTTTGCATGTTCCTTATGCTTTATACTTTCGATTAGTGTATTAAGTTCGTTTGGTAAACAAGTGAGTGAAATATTAAACAAAAAATGAGTTACAGTATTTTTAATTAAGGATAGCCATGACCATATTTCATTAGGCAACCCATTCGCGATATATTTGTTAACATATTATGTTTGATGAAAAATACTTTTTATCCTGTAAGCAGATCGGTGAAGGACGAGCTTACTTCGGATCTTAGACTATTACGTGTTTATATCGGTTAATTTCATATAAATCATATATACCTACCATAACCAGTAGAACTACTTACACACTACTTACCGTTTTTTCATAGAAAGTCGTCTATTTTTGCGACTTGTGGATGAACATAATCGTTTTCTGACACATAAATTTTCGTTCTTTCTAGTCCGCCCCATGATAGCTATTTAAATACACCGAAAATCCAAATCACAATCACACGCTAATCTTAATAATAAGACTGCTCCCGGTGTCGTACGATGCTTGCTGTGTTGCCAAAATGTGTTAACTGCCGAAAAGGCTACGCGATTTTCTCCAAAATTCATTAATTACGGAATTCCAAAGTTTTACAGAAAACTAAAGGTTTAATCAAAAATTCGATCTCCGCATAAATTATAGAGAAAATCGTGAACAATGAGGGAAAGTCTTTTAAAAAAATAAATATTACAAAATAACAAAAATTTTAAAAATAATTTTTTGATTTTTCTTTTTAAATGACTTTCCCTCATTTTGCTATAAAATTATAATATATTTCCAAAATTTCGTATCATTTCGTTGGTTAGTTTTGGTGCAATTCTTTGAAACAAATTAGTATGTTTCAGCTGGTGATGAATGCTCTTAAACAGTCATAAATTTAGATAAAAAATGTGAAGTCCGGCTCTGACCAAAGTTCAAGTTGTGTAAACAGAATGTTACTAGGAATGATGATCTCAACGGCCGCCATTAAAATCTTGGCTGATATTGACTATATACAAACGCGACTGCCAGCAGTAATACCGAAAGCACACCGTTAGTAATATTAAATCTGATCGTTTTTGTCTATGTGTTGATTTGTGATTGGATCTAAAATTTTTGACAGAAATAATAATTAAGACATTCATTTAAAATTAAACTTTATCCATACTATCCAACATATTGAATTCCTCATCAAAACACACGTTTAGTAATATTGAATCGGTAAATGAATCTGGTCGTTGATGTATATGCTACTGGTTTGTGATTGGGACCACAATTTTTGACAGAAATAACCAATTTTAATCTTAAACTTTATTTATACTAACCAACATATCGAATTTCTGTTCAAATTACACCTTTAGTAATATTGAATCTGGTCATTGATGTCTATGTTGTTGGTTTGTGATTAGGACTAAAAATTTTGACAGAAATAACCAAATAATTCATTTTATTATTAAAGTTTTATACTGTCCAATATACATAGGTGTTGAATCCCCTATCAAAACACACCTTTAGAAATAATAAATCTAGTCGTTGATGTCTATGGTGTTTGTTTGTGATTGGGATAAAAAATTTTGACAGAAATAACCAAAAAAGTGATTTTAGTCTTAAACTTTACTTATACTAGCCAACACATTAAATCCCTCATCAAAGCACACCTTTAGGAATATGGAATCTGGTCGTTGATGTTTATATTATTGATATATGATTGGGACTCAAATTAATGACAGAAATAACAAAAATATTCATTTTAGTATTAAACTTTATACTATCCAACATATTGAATCCCTCATTAAAACCACTTTAATCCGGGGAAAGTATTTAAACTAGCGAAAGCGATAAAGGCTGCGAGAATCAAGAGATAAAGCTATAAAGCGTTCCCTGTGTTCGCAAACCCGTGTATTTCCACATTCGAAAGTTACATGAAATTCTGTTCCATCAATACCAGTCATCAAATATTTAAATCAATCAATCCTTGGGGAATTTCAATCAGTTAACACTTGAAAACTCCCTTGGTTGACGGGTCCGTGGGGTTTCGATTTCTCACAGGGCGCGTTCCCCGTACAAGTTTAACGGTTTTGCTTCCAACAAGACATGTGTGCTTTATAATTTTTATTTTAAATGCTATAAAATTTTTGCCGCAAAAGTTACTTCCGAATTCACTAAAATTCGAACTACTATGTAGTTTAAATTTAGATCTTTTCAATTGTTTTTTTGTTCTGTCATTGTTAATTAGTTGTTATTAGAATCTTACAGCCAGATTCTCCTAGGCTAGACCGGTCTAATTTGACAATCAAAGGTTTTAAACTGAGAAGTGTGAAAGTAAGACAACTAACTTTTAGACTCCGAAGTTTTTTTTGCAAATTTAGCAAGAAATAGGCATTTTTAGTACGTTCTTTCCACAACAATAGAACTAAATAAATTCATTTTAGCAATACGTTCCAAGATAAAAGTCATGTGAAAAGTGAAAACCAAGCAAATCGCTGAAATATTAAGTAGTAAAGCATTACCTAATTGGAAATAAAATTAGGATCGGAGTATAGCGAAACACTAATGCAATCCTTTTTGCATTATATCACTGCTGATTTTCCACCCTAATCCGTCGCTTTTTTTTAGGAAAACCCAAGCTGCAAAAACTAGGCGGACTCCTTTCCGTCATAATATAATACATCGACTCAACTTGCAGAATTGTTTATATTATGCGTAATACTTTGCAGGAATGACCACTGCCAATCAGTTGTTATTTGTTATTGTTTCGCGGTGGTGTCTGGTGGTTAAGAAAATACCAGCTTATAATATAAAATCATATGCTGCACTTGATGGTTAACTGAATATAACGTATGAGCTGATTACATACATATATTATTTATTTACAAAAAAGACAAACAGGGAAATAATAATTAGCGATTTCCCTAGCCAAAGCTTTTTGTATACCACAATATGACCTTATTTACACTAAGTTAATACAAACAACATAGTAAAAATATAAATATTTTTTATTTCAAAATTTGAAGTTAAAAATGTAGCATACAATAAACCTAAGCAAATCAAATAAAAAAATCCACAAAATCTTAAATTTTTTGTTATTCTGTTTTCAAACCCTCATCAATTATATTAGATACTAACTAATCAATCAACGTGCATATTAATTTTGGTTCAGACGGTTACAATATTGCTAGGATAATACCAGTTAACATACGCGACTTATCGGAACCTCCTTCGCTTAAAAATAAAAATTATGCGCGACATACATAGAAAAACGTTCATACGGGTCGAATTGAGAACCCCTGTTGCGAGTCGGTTAAAAATGTCACTTAGGCACTTTTAACTTCAACTCTTTAAATTTATTTTTCGGCCTGTAAATACACCAATTTTAAAAAAATATATGCATATAAGCCAAGCGATAAAAGTGCACTTTTTAATTGTTTAAAGTTTGACATTCATTGTAAATTTGAGCGATTTGATTTAAATGGCTGGATCATTGCTTATTATTTTTAACTCTTTCAGCAAACTAAAAAATAATAGATAACTATTTCTTTAAAATCTGAGCAATTTACAAGATTTTTTTAGAAAAGATTTGTTTCCATTATCTTACAAATTTTACTAAATTACACTTGTTACCATTTAGCGTTGCACTTTGTACTTGCACTTTAACCTTCTACCAAGGCAAAAAATTGATTTTTAGCGCTCATAGATGATAAAATATTATTCAAAAACAATGTTTTTCAAAATAAAATTTTTCGAAAGAAATTATCGAAGAACTGGTTTTAAAGACAAATCAATTTTTTTATAAATTCAAATTAATCATCGTCGCTATCGTAAAATGTATCAAATAAGGGAAACTTCTTAGAGGAAAAGGGTTACAAAGGCAAGTTATATCCATTGTCAACTAATTTAGCACGTAAACTCCTTGCAAAGTTAAGTGATACCTATAGATACCCATAGATATAGAGACACTAACTCTGGGATTATTTGTATCTGTTGGCCATCAAACTAAATGCCGATTTTGTCACCCATTTCTATATTAAACTTCAAAAACTAAAAAAGTGGCCTTGTATGCCTTGGCTTTTAGGGGCCTCATATATAACTTTGTTTTTCTTTCAGTAGTGTATATAATTTGTTTTAATTTGGTCACCAAAAAACAAATTCCTAGTGCATTCCTTATATAGAAGAAGATTCTTGACACATATGATAACAATCTTAAAATATATTTTGGTCACTTCCTTAAAAAACAATCTATAAATTGTAAACCCACACTACTTTCTAATTAGGCGTAAAAATATATGGGAGCGTATTAGATAAGCGTTTCTTTTCGGTAAAACTACACCAAGAGGCAACTAACAGCAAGAATCTTGAAATCTGATCATAAGTTACCTTAACTAGCCCAAAAGACTTGTTTTTGTATCTACTTAATTGAAAAAATTACACTAAATTAAAATTTATGGTCCCATTATGATAAAATTAGTTTTATTTTATGCAAGGGTAATCGTTATTGTAATGGTGTTGCTTTACACCTAAATGGCTTCTAAATAGATGTATTGCACCTTCACTTAACCCAAAGTATTTAAGTTTTGCTAAAAGCATTGCATGATAAGGGTATCGAAGGCCCTACTAAAATCCAGTAATCCAAAACAGGTTATTATACCTCTATCACAAGCTCTAAACACTTACACTTAAACATTACTCACTGGAAGAAATGCAAGTACCTATATTGTGCAATAAACCCTGACTGAATGGATGGTAATATATTTCTTGAATTAGCAAATGTGTTGAGTTAATTAAACATAACCCTCTCAAGCAATAATATTGGCCAAATACTGATGGGTCGAAATTCCGAAAACTTTTTGGGTTACCTAAAGATTTAAAAAGAAAAGCACCAAATTTCGATCTGCTGTAAGGGGAATAAGCAATATGCATTTAATCCAAATACATTTGAAAGATTTTTTGTATTCTCTAGAACTCTAGATAATTCAAATTTTTATGGCGGCTGCTTTTATGCATTTATTTTGGTTTTTATTAAGAAACAAAACAAATTTCTGTTACAAAATTTCATACAAAATTCAAGCCTTGTAAAACGTGATCTTATTGCTTGTGACGTCACATAATATGTAAATGAAAGTGCTGTTGTGGCTGGTGTATTGTGAATTTGAGTGCTAATTTATTTTCTTTATTATTTCCCGAAGATTAGAAGATTTCGTGGATAACAGGATAATATTTGCTGATTAACAACCTATTCTATCTTCTTTGTTGCTAACAATTAATGCATTTATGGCTGCTTATTTTTTCACAAATCCTGACTTTACCTACATCTGCAGAAACTAAAGGCGTAAAAGCATTAAGGTATTTGTGTAAGATATATTACTGTTATGTGCTCATAGGCTCAAATAGGTTTTACCTTTTCATTTGTTTTATGCTATGCTTTGATAGTGGTAAAGTCAGAATCAAGCAAGGAAAAGCCACGAGCGTCATAGGCATGAAGACATCATGCGTGCTCTGTCTCGTTTTAGAATATTCCTGGCTTAGTTGCTGGAAATCGATATACCAGTGGCGTAGTCCCTTTAAACAAGGCTTTTTAATGAATTGAATTAAAAAATAATTATTGCAAAAATTAAAACTAATGATTCAATGATTGTGTGGATTTATTATTTATTACCTTATATGTACAGCGGCATCCATGAAGTTCGCGTCATATGGGAAAAAATTATTTTCTATTTATAAGAAAGGTTTGGGTATTCTTGATAAACGTTCTTGCACGCATAAAAAACGTTTTTAACGTTATCTCAGTTGAAATCAGATATACAAAATGTCAAAAAATAAAAAGAATGTGATTTATCTAAACCATATTATTATAACATATTTAAAATGAACATTATTGAAATAAAAAATTTCCTGATGCATAGTTTGGATAAAATTAAAGTAAAACATTGAGAAAACCTGGATTTGATGTTTTTTTGCAAAATTTACACCTAATTTTAGAAAAGACTAAGGTATTCACAATATTCTCATTTTCTATAGCTTTTGATTTGAAATTTTCATTTTGAATGTTCTTGCTATAATTGACCTTAAATTTTGATAACGCCAGAAAGGTATTTAATACATGCAGAAACTTTTATTAAAAATATAATTTTCTGAGAAATTAGAAATAAAAAGGTTTATTATTAATTATTATAGTGCCAACTTTATGTATGACACTGTATAAATTAGACTATTTTATTATACTACATTCGTATACTCTAACAGGCATGTTAAAAGTTTAGTGCAAAGTAAAATAAAAAAATTGTTTACTCACTTTGGTATTTTTCTGAATATAACTGTGGCAGAAAAATTACCCGGGTGTAAGTTTTTTGACAGAAAAATTTCCGCGATTATTTAAATCCTTCAAAAAATATTAACCAATAAATATGATGAATTGGAAATTTTGAACCAATAGAAAACGAATTACATCGAATATTTCCCTCATGTACTAAAAACTCATAAGAGGCGTGGTCTTTCGCAAAATTACAGCGATAATTCCCCTCAAGAATTACAGCGATAATTCCACAGTAGTAACTATTAATCATAATCAAATTTTGTACTACTACTGTGTACTAACAATCATACAAATCCATCATTTTTGACTACGTATATATTATATATATATATATATATATATATATATATATATATATATATATATATATATATATATATATATATATATATATATATATATATATATATGTATATATATATATATACTTTCTTTTCATTTAATACTTAAAATAAATACAATTATTCATAAAAATATTTAAAAAATATATATTTTCATTAACAAAATTAGAGGTTTCTTTTACCCATCTTAATATATGTATATTAAAGTATATATTTTTGATTATTACTTGTGCTCAACGCTATTTAAGTTAAAACAAATTTGTTGCTCGTTATGTTATTCCCTCATGTACTTGTTGTCATTTGGTTCGATGTTGACATTGATGTTTTATTTTAAAATATGAAATACGATTTTTCGGGAAATATTCCACCGAATACCACTCGTGCATCAGAAATAACCTGATAGTTCTCCATTCAAGCGTGTTGTCTTAAGAGAATTCGGCTATTTATATTTTTGATTAAATCTCGAAAAAGCCCTCCTCCTTCGGAGTCGCGCTTTTTCGGATTTAAGCAAAAATGAAAATAAACTCATGCAGTTTCAATACAACACGCTTTCAAGCAGAATTATCAGTAATTTTGATGCACTTGGGGTATTATTGCCCCCGATAGTTTGCACTAGAGCAAGTTATCGATAATCACTAGTGCAAATTATCGATAATCATTAGTGCAAATTATCGATAGCTGTTTGCTGTTTATCGAGGGTTCCTTTTCGAGAAGTTTAAGGGTATAATAAATTCTATAGTTAAGCAACCATTTAAAGTAAAATCCCATTATTAGGTAACTAGAACTTATTTTTTAAAGATCAGAAAATTTACAATTGCTAAAGGAACAGGAAAACTGAAGTTTCGCAATATTGCTGTTTCGCAAAATTTTGACACGAATGAAACTGACATGGTGATAATAAAAACATTGTCATAGTAAACATTTATTTGCAAAACCGACTAGTACACATATATCGTTGCTAGTACTAACTTTTTAGAATTATAATGTTGACACTAAAAATCAATGAAACCTTAAATTTTTGCGTGATAATAAAATATTATATTGTAATATTTTTTTTTTCAAAAATAGTCAGGCTAATACCCCTTCTTGCATTAACAATTGTTTTTCCTTTTCAAAAAATTACCGGCAATTTGCTTGCCATGCACTCGGGATATTACCTATGACAATTTTTTTCGACAATGAATTTAGCAATGAAGCTACGGTAACAAACAATAAAATACCCGTATTTTATTGCTAAAATCTTGATTTAGACTGGTGAATGAAATTCTCAAGAAAACTATTGACAAACAATAAAACCCAAAATAAGTGAAATCATCTATTAAAAATTATTGGTAATTAAGCGAGGCAATCAGAATTTTTTTTTGCGTTTTGCCATAAATAATTCAAACAATTCGTCTTGCAGCAGTGCAAAATATGGTTATTATTTTCTTTACACTCTCGCTAAAATCTTCAAAGACAATATAAATTGCAATTATAATTTTTAGGTAAACGGTTGGTTGTCGAACTTTGGTATATAAAACCTTATTGTTCTACACTAATCTACACTGGTTAAAATTATTGCACTTATACCCCTTCCTCCTGTATTACGATGCCGCAAAAATCAATGAAAAACTTAGCAGGTTTATCAGGTTAATAATTTTTTGTCATGCAGGTTTATGTTACCTTAACTTACCTAGATTGTACTTTGAAGAAAGATTTATTTTTGTTCAGAATAAATTTTTAAAATTCTAAAACCAGGAAATAAGTGGCAAGTGGCAATAAAAGTCAACATTATTTTCGAACTTGATTCTCTGATGTTATTAGAGTAGGCTTGTAATAAATAACAATAATATTCCAAACACTTCATTATTACCGCGTTTATTTTTAATAAATTCCATTTACTACCCAACATCTCCTGTCGAGTTTGCATGCCGACAACGTATTTTGTAATTTTAAAGTTTCAGTTAATACAGCCGTCTGTGCTCATGTCAAAACGTCTTTCACAGGCTAAATTACCACTAAAAATACCCCATATTTCCAGTAAAGTGTTAACACTTCAGTTATTTGCGTACTCCGGGAAAACTCTTATCCCAGGTGTTACTGATTAAAAGCGTATAAATTTTTGAATACGTTTCCTCTTTTAAGCTGGATAAAATTACAATTTACAACCATTTAGTGAAAAGTGTCACGTGTGTATTTCTCCTAATTAGCGAGAGTTAATTAATTCTAAAATTTGGAGAGGCAAATAAAAACAGAGAAATCTCGTAGGAGACCTAAGTAGGTTGATATTCTATCAAGATTAGATCCCCATATTGTTTGTCTAAGTTTCGGTCTTAATTGGGTACCACATTATAATTTATTACGAAGAAGAAACTTAAAGGCCTAAAATAATTAACAGTTTTTAGTGTCAATTATATTTTTGCTTACGTCATCGAAAACTATAAAATCCATCTGCAAATTCACATACTTTAGTTTAGATTTTATAGCTTCAGCAACTCAAACTTCTAGTTCGTCAATTCCGCTTTGTCACAAAACTGGTATTCAGAAATAACAACTGAAACATTTTGTTTTTTTTGGTCGCATTTTCTTTGCTTTACCAATAAGTTCTTGTCTGACACAAAATAGCAAAAATATAAAGCATTTTATAGAAACAATCATCAGCATAATAGCTTTAGATAAATATATTTTCCTTATAATATTAGGATAAAACTTAACAACTTATTAACAGCAAAATGTATCTGTCTTATTCTTATATTCAATAGTATATCAATTTAAATCCATATTGGTAAATACGACCTACAATTTAATGTATTAAAATAGGCCAGTTTTAAAAGAAAACTTTTTTAGTGTTGAGTTTGTTTTTTTAAGCTCTCTACTCCCAGATAGTCGTCACCAATTTTTAATTATTTTTATTATAACTTTTATATAGAAACAAAAATGGAAATTATTATTGATGAATAAATAATGCTGTGCCACCTGACCGCTTCTTTCCTGGAAATCCATCACACAAAAAACGTGTGTGTGCCCGCATCAAAGTCCCGCATAAATTCGATAATAATTGAAGGAAAAAAATGCGGGGACCTGTGAATTTTTTAATTGCCCATTTTTTGACAATAAAATAATTTACAGGATATCTCATAAATGAGTTATGGCGTCATTGATAGTTTTTTAAATGGAACGCCACATTTTTTACAAGGTTTTTAAATTCTATACCAAATTCTAAGCATATTTTATGTAGGTAACACATCCTATACCGATTTTCAGTTGTTTTCGATATGTTAACGTTTAATGTTTTTTGCAATCATACTGTATTTTGTATCACAACGTGTCAAATAAATCAGTTAGAGTTAGTATTAAAGTAATTAAAACGACAGTGTGTATAAGAGTAAGTGTAATTTTTAAACCGATTGCTATTAATCTAGATTGTAAAAAGGGCGTGATTATCCCTTAACATGGTTAAATTGACTCAAATGCAAAAAATGCAAAGAATTGAAATTTTAGCTGTGCTTGGATATGGAGACCGAATGCGGACACATTTATTGGAGGTTTGCCAGATTTTTAATCATAAATACTCAGATTACCAGATATTTGAAGCTACAGTTGGTAGAATAGAACAGAATTTTAAAGTATTTGGACATGTAAGATACCTGCCAAGGTCCGGTCGACCGGCACATTCGGAAGACATAAAATTAAATATAACTCTTTCAGTAGAAAAAAATCCTCATAAATCTACCGAATTTTTATCTCTCGATAACTACGTTGCAGAAAGTTCTGTCAGAAACATTTTAAGAACTAATAAGTATCATCCCTACAAAATAAAGCTATTACATGAATTAAATGAACACGATCCGGATCGAAGAATAGAGTTTTGCTAAACTATGATGAATATTTATCATAACGACGGAGATTTCATCCACAAAAAAATATTTTCCGATGAATCTACTTCTTGCCTTAATGGGGCAGTCAACAGATAAAACTGTCGATACTGCTCAACAGAAAATCCTCATTGGATGACTGAAGCCAACACACGATCTAATCCCATGGACTATTTTTATGAGGTTACTTAAAAAATAAAGTTTATTTTAACCAACCCGACAATACCGAAGAACTAAAAAATAGAATTCGATATGATATTAGGCAAATAACGCCAGAAGTGGTTTTAGAGGAGTTTATCTACAGACTTGGATACTGCCAAGAAGGGAATGGAAGGCAATTCGAACATTTAATAAAGTAAAATTTTAAATTACATAAAAATTGTTTACTTCGAATAGAGCCTATATCATTTTTATTTTAGGCGTCAATATCTCGAAAACAGCTGAAAATTGGTATAGGATGTATTCCGTAAAATATACTTAGAATTTCTTATCTTACAGGGTGAATTTTTAAAGTGTTACAAGGCGACATCCCGAAAACGGTTTAAAATATTTTCATGAAATCTTGATTGAGTTAATAGATGGAGGAACATATTTAAATTTATTTTTGACATTTACCCCCGCTCTCTGTTTTGAAGGGTGGGGCGTAACTTTAAAATTTTTGAAGGAATTATGTACTTTTGCTTATAAAATTCGAATCTACGAATGTGTACAAATTTTTTTTGATTTGCTCCTTCGGTTACGGAATTATGATTTTTAAGGTTATAAAATAAAAAAATTATATACAATTTAATTTTAACTTATTTATCGTCTCTCATGCTTGAATGAGAAGTTGTTCAAAATGTCCAACTTCAACTTCCAAACACCTTCTCACTCTCTTTCAAAATGAATTTCGTACCTGCTGTAACATTTCAGGTGTCACTAATAAGCAGGCAAAGCGGATTCGGTCTTTCATATCAACTCAAGTAGTAGATGCAGTCGCCATCACTTTGTCCTATTCGCCTCCTCCTCCTGAAAAATGAAACTTTTTAAACACCAATCAAATGACATGCTAAAAGATTTGCTTCAATCCCACGAGTAGAATGGGCTATATAAAGTTAGAAAACAAACAAAATGGCGGATGCAGAGAGCCATATTGTCCAAATCAAAAAATTAACAGCCAAATTCTCCAACGTTAGGCTGGTCTAATTTGACAACTAAAAGTTTTAAACTGACAAGTGTAAGAATAAGGCAACTAAGTTTTATACTATGAATTTGTTTCTGAGGGTTTTCGCAAATTTATAAAGAAAAGGGCAATTTTAGTGTGTACTTTCGACAATAATAGAACTAAATTCATTCTAGCAACCCATTCCAAGATGAAAACCATTTGTAAACCAAGTATAAATCTGAAATATTAGAATTATTCATTAGTTTTTAACGACGACTTATTAACAATGACAGGATAAAAACCTGTCAAAGCATAACTGACCAACTAGAAGATCTTAATTTAAAACAGTACTAAATCTTAAAGCTTCTTAGTGAATCTGAACGTAAAATTTTTAAAGACTTATTGAATGATATGTCAAAAGATTCACCTCAGTCCCACGAGTAACATCAGGTATGCTCTTTTTTGATCTTCTGACAGCCCACGAAGACCGAAGTCTAAGTACTATGTACCGTGGGTGTACTGGGTAATCGACTCACACATCCAGAGCTGGAAACATCCGTTGGGATTTCACCAGCCCTTTAAGAGGATGTGTGGGGTGGTACCTCCTCGATCGAGGAAGAATTCCTCTACCAACTTCCTTATAAAATTGAAAAATAAATAAAATGGCGGACGCAGGGAGCAGGATAATGTCCAAATAGGAAAATTAAAAATTCTAAAGACCTATTATAAGAGGTATCAAAGAATTGGTCTCGGCCCGCGACCGACAAGCTTTATCTTCCAATCGGCGCCGGCGCGGCGCGGCGCACAGTGGAACGAGCTTATCTGAACGGTTGGACATCGCTCATACCTCAAACACTATTTGACCGATTTTAATGAAATTTGGTACTCAGGCTTGGTTTGGGCTCTAGTTGGTCCCGTTTTAAAATGATTTTAATCAAACCCGTAGAAGCCGAGAAAAAGGGTGGGGGTAATTTTGAAAAATTAAAATGTATGTGAACAATGGCTTGTGGGGTATCAAATGAATGGTAATTAGGTTTAGAGTTTTAAAAAAATATTGTTTTTGCCAGTGTGGTCAAATTATATTTTTATGGAAAATATGGCTTGTGTGGTATCAATTGAACTTAATTCAATTTTCTTTAACCTTCTTAATACTGAGTAAATGTGTGCCTCGTAAAGCACTGACTGGGGTAATTTTGTACTCCAGCCAGCCAGCCTATTATTTTGTTTTACAAAAAAATATCTTATACAGTGTGGTCACTTAAGTGTGCAACATATGGGAATTTTTTTTATTAATTATTGTTCGACCAAAATACAATTACTGGCGGAAGTTGGTTCATGTTCGATAACCATTTTAGGTGCACTCAGAATGGTTCCAAGTCAAACGGTATACAGGGTAGTCATAAAATATAAAAATTGCACCAGAGTAAAGTACCCTTATTTCAAGAATTTCAGCAAAATGATATTAAGAAAAGTTGTGTAGAATTAAAAGTTATGCTCGAATACCAAAGCATGGCCTTCTAAGCATTTTTTATATTATTTTATATTATTTTATATTTATTTTATATATTACCCACCCATTCACACACCGTAAAAAAATCATATTAAACAAATTTCCAACACTTAGTTGTTGTTAGATTTTTTGTTAGACTTTGAATAAATTATAATAATTAGGAACACAAACAAAATCACATATTTCAATCATTTCTAATTATTTTCCTTTAAGGGGGCAGGCTGGGGCAGCCTTTTATTGCGAATTTAGTACGTGGGCATGTTTCTTTATCACCTGCAATGTTGACCTTTTGCCAGATTTTGGATAAATTAAGATAATTAGGAACAAGTATTGGCTTACCATTAAAAATATTGTATTTTAAATAATTTCTAATTATTTTCCTTTAGGGGGGCAGACTGGGGCAACATTTTATTATACATTTAATATGTGGACATATTGGTCTATTATGCACAGACATTGTTTTTTTGGAATGCTTTGGATAAAATAAGATAATTAGGAATAAATATTTGCTTCCAATATAAATTTAATTATTTGACATTTATGTCATAGAGATAACGTCAATCAGTCTATGCAATTAAAAGTAAATTAAAAACAGAAATGAGTCCTCCACATACCTACTATAACCATGGAATTAAACTCAATTTTAAAAAATAAGAATATAAACGGCCTAAAACTTATCAAAAAAATTTCACAATTTTAGACAATACCAAAACACCTAACTTTCATACCCCTGAAAACATGTTTTCATCAAATATTTTTAAAAAGTAACAAATAAAGTATATAGATATACACTTCAAAATTAAATAATTATTAATACTTAACCATTATTCTTATTTTCACATTTTGTCAAATGTCCAAAGATTAACACAGGGTCGTTCCACTGTGCGGCGGTCCAATTATTGTAAATCTGGTCGCTAACTTGTTGGAGTTGGAGTTGGCTGGTTGCTGCATGTAGGTCTGTTCCTAATGCTAATAAAGCAGTGGCATCTGCGAATGGAGTCACAGTTACATTTTTTGTTTGTGGGAGATTCCAAGTGTACAGTAAATAAAGGACGGGACCCAAGACGCTTGCTTGAGGCACACCTGCTTTAACTTTTGTCAGTTTAGAGTATTCATCATACTGTTTAATTCTGAACACTCTATCTGTAATGTAGGTTGGAAACACTGCATATGATTACATAGTGGTGGAGTCCTTACACCTAAAGCCAAATTGATGATTTGGGATTAGACTAATGTTCTCTGTTGTAATCTTAAGCCGTTTTGAGAAAAGCTTTCCTAATAATTTTGAAATAATTGGTAGTAATGATTACTAGTGATTCGGGCCTATAAGATTTGGTTTTATCCGGTGGTTTGCCTGGTTTTGGTAGCACAATGCCTTCAACCACTATCTAGACGCTAGAGACTTGTTTTAGTCTAAATGCTGCATTAATTACGTAAGTCAACATATTTATACTTTTCTTTGGTTGTTGTCTTAAAATCTCCCCTGTTATAACGTCAAACCAAGGGGCTTTTTGGGGCTTAAATCATTTTTGATTTCGTTGGCTACTTCTTTAGGAGTAAGTAGTGCTATTTCGTTCTCTTGGAAATTTACAGACTCTTTCATACTGAATACATTAGACATACATTAGACTGAATGTAATTTGGCTGAAAACTTTTGGCTAGATATTCTACAAAACCTTTAGCATTTTCTTCATTATTTCTTGCGTAAGTACCATCCCTTAGTTTGATGGGTGGCATTTGGGTGATTGGCTTTTGAGTTTTTTCGTTGTCTTCCACAAGGAGGTATCCAATTCTTCCTCAGCTGGGTTTTCTAGATAGCTTTTTAGTTAGTCTTCTTTAAGTTTTTATATTTATCGTTCAAGTTGTTGAGTTTTGATGTTAAGAATACTTTTGTCTGATGAATCCCTAGTGTATTGCCATCTCCTTTTAGCTCTTCTCTTTTCTTGGACCAGTTCTCTTATTTTCAATGGCTAACTGTTTTTTCTATTATTTTTTGAGTGTATGCCTTAGTGCTGTCCCAGGCTATTTTTTGTATGATATATGGTTCTACTTCTAATTGCTCTTTAGTTTTTAATTGGATTTTAAATGAAAACATGCTTGTTAAACTTTGTCCATGTTGATACCGATCCATTTAATACGCCTGACTCTTTGAAACGACTGTGAGGTATTGTTGGCGACAAGACAGATGTAAATGAAGGTATTTGGTTTTACATAATCTAAGGATCATGCTATATTTTCACAATGTAGGAAATTTTGTTGTTTATTTCTTTTTAGTTTAACTTTTGTGTTTAGCAGTCGGGTTTTTGGTTTTTAATTATTCAATTATTAGTAACTCCGGTTGATTACTATATTAATATTAGCACAATACATTTAGAGTATATCTTATTACACCCTAGAAATTATCTTTATTTATAAGATTTATACCTCGCATATATTCTAGAAACATTTGCTACTCTTTAGAGGAAACGAATGAGGAACATACACATATCTAAACGAATATCTTATTCCACAGACACTAATAAATAAATAACACTTGCATACATATAGGAAGAAGGTATTTTGCTTTGCTGCTATCGTATATATGAAAATTTCTCCGTGGCCCACTAAACTCCGTTTTATTTTAAGAAAATAAGAGAAAATATGAGCTGGTTATCTGAAGAAAAGTTACGTCTACGTGTGGTGGGATTTAATGCCGCTGAACTTAAGGTAAAATTATTTTGCAACTTCAATTTATTCCTACACTATTCAGCTGGGAAAAAATGTTATTGTGTAAAAAAATAAAAAAAAAGTAACGAGCGATTCTTATTCGTCCGCGTAGTAATTTTGCATTTATTAAGGAATAGGTGCAATAATAACCTTTGACACCGTAGCGTAGTCTATTAAGCCGGTTTAACAAACTATACCTAAGACGAACGGTAATAAGAGAAATAAATAATTTTGTTTCTCTTAGAACCTACTAACCTTATTCGTAATAGTAAATAAATATTTATGTAATCTTATTGTAAGATTTTAGTAATTTGAAAAATTTTCTAACATACATTGGCAAGAGAACTGAGTAATTAGCTTGGGCGTCGAAATAATAACGGTGATGATGATACCGCTAAAATCTAAGAGAAATTTTAAAAACAAATTGTTTGGAAAATTAATTTTGGAAGGTACACATTTTTTGATTTTTTTTATAAATATCTTTTTTTTAGGAATGAAAATATGTCTGGCATAGCTGACTAAAAAAATACTGTGGGTTTCGTTTTTGCATTAAAGTACGGGGCATCCAAAAACTAATCTATAATCCCGGGCCTGGTAAGTGGTTAGCTTTTACCCTTGTTGGGATCATCAGACTACCATAATCCTTTAGGCAACTTCCTCAGTAGCAATCTCGGATATTCATTACAATTTCTCATAACACAGAAGGCAAAAAATATGCAATACCGCCGCGCCGCCTGTGGAAAGTACTGTAATACAAGAACGGTTCGCACTAATACACGTAATACTGCTACTCTTATCTATGTAGACCAGGCGCGGCTCATCCATAAGGTAATTTAATCAATGACCCACCTAAATTTATTTTTGATGATACACCTGATAATTAATTTTTTTAAACCAAACTTTTCTTTCAAAAAAGTGGAAGTTGCATGAGAAAACTCTCCAAGAAAGAATCAAGCCAAGCCATCGTCGAAAGATATCCAAGCTTGCTCCAGGGTTGGTCGTATTTTAAATTAACCTCATAGGTTTATATGGACTACATAAATGCATTTAAACTAAGAGAGAAATAAACATACGCGTTTTACGAAGTTAAAAAGAGACAAAATTTGTCGACGGCCTACCAGTAATACCGCTTTCGGCGTGCGCGTGCCCGGCGACGCTGCCAGTCCCGGGCCAATACACTCGAACCGCCACATGAAATATACTCTTTCAAAATATTTGGGTTGGGCACAGAAACACTAATTACCTACTATGCGCATTGTATTTCCATTGTATTTAATAAAGAAAACGGCGTTTCAAAAATGCAATTTTAGTAGGTACCTGTAGCATAGTCGGATTAAGTAATGAAACGGATAAACTGTAGAAAAACTTAGATTTATTGTAAATTACTAAAAATACGTTTAACGAAAATGGGCTTCATGGTAGAGAGACAGAGAATCCTCTCTTGTATTGCCTATTTATTCTAACCTTAGATTCTAACACATTACGAATATTCATACTTTTAGTACAAGGCGCCTCTATTGAGAAAACGTATCAAAACGGGAAGCCGCTAATATAGATTAAAACACGGTATTTTACGGTGTTTATTTGCGGGTAAATAATTTCTTGGAAAAATTAGGCACATTATTAAAAAACCTTAAATAATTAAAAAAGTGTATTTTGCTTATTGCGTTGATATCACTAGTTGCCCACAAAATTTCGACCCACCTGAAAAAAAACTCACGTGCCGGGCCTGCAGGTAGCCCATAAAACACCAGCATTGACTTTCAGCAAGAGACGACGCAGTCATTTATTTTGCATGTATCATACGTTGTGCGTGCGTAGGACAAAGACCAACTGCTATAATTCCGTCTCGGCGCGACACCATAATTGCTTTCAGGGCCGTCTATATTTTACTAAGCAAACCTCTGAAAAGATGGTTAATGCAATGTCTTTTAATAACCTGTACAAATCAGATGATGAAGAAAATGTTGACGTTGTTTTCGAGCAATAATGTAAAAAAAAATTGTTAATCGATGTTCTGTTTTAACTGATTAAAAAATCCTAGTTGTGATAGTATTACGTATGTATCTATATCTATAAATAGATTTTTTTTTTATTTTGATTAAATTAGGGTATTTTTTAATATGCCTTTACTAAAAACAAAAAAAAAACAGTTTAGTTTACTAAAAAGTCCCTTTTCACAAGAAAATGTTAAATTTATATTTGTATTGTGACGTAATGATGTACCAAAAATTATTTCTGTACATGCCAAGTGGTCATACTCGTCTCACATCTCGTCTAACAGTAACAGTAATGATTATCTTTGTGATTCTTTTAATATAACATTCATAATATGACTTTTTTAACAACCCCAGTGTCAAACGATACAAATGTAGTATTTAGTTAATAGGTATTTTTATAAATAACTATCTCTATATTTTGTCTACATAGAAATTTCCGAAAAATCCCTCATCCATCAGCATTTACATGACCCCAAAGCATGGCAATTTGATGCATTTAAAAGCTACTACGAGTACCAATTTGTTTTTAGGTTTTTGCACACGTCTTAATGCATTTCTTATACATAGTATGTGATTATATCAGAGTTTGAGAAATTTTAGAGGAGAAGATTTCACTATTAAAGTGTAATTTTTTGAATTAGTATTTAAGTGTGTGTTGTAATAATGTCTATATGATGATGGCGGATTCGTACTGAAAAGATATATTAATTGGGTGTTGCGCCACTTTACTGTTAAGGAAAAATTAATATCAAAAAAGAAATTATAAAAGTCGCTGCGTTTTAAAGTAATAAAAATAAAACTAATCCTGAAAAGAAAATTTTCAGTACCCTGTCACTCACTTTCAATTATAAATAGGTTGTCTGACCCGAATCTATCACTAATGTAGTGTATATGATGCCTGAAACCTAATCTGGCCAAACAATTTTTCCAACGTTTCGAGACCGAACCTCTTGTGTAGTTTTTAAAGGATCTAACAATTACGAACTAACTAAATTAAGAAAGCGTTCGCATAGTTGGAAATTGTTTCATCCACCCCCCACCCCAAACATATTGCCTTTGGTATACCCTTGGCTATTTGCTCTCCTTTTCTTAAAATTATAATTAAAACGAACTCCCGTAACCTGATCATGAGTCCCTTGGTTCTTTTAGTAATGTTTTTAGTGTTTTCATGGAATCCCTGCGGTGTCCGTCCGTCCGTCCGTTTCTCTGAAACTATTCGACGTAAAAATTTGAAATTTAGCACAGAGATAGAGCTTTTTAAGGGCATCGTGTAGGGTGTCAAATGAATGCCTATTGACGCACGAATTTAACAATATATATTATGTGTTTTTTTATGCATGTTTTTAAACATTTTTCGGGAAAAACGCTTAAAAACTGCTGTCCCTCACCTTTATCACCAAAAGGATAGCTCAGAAAAATCTGAAAAAAATCGCGAACATTTAGAATTAGGTGTAGATTAAGCGAAAATGATAAGGATTGAAAAACTCGAGCGCGATCAATTGTTATAAGCAATTAAATTGTTTATTTCCTTATAACTGCCGAACCATTTGTTCTAGAGAAAAAGTTTTTTTGACAAAAAATATTTCTCACGATGTAAGAAACAACTTTTATCCATACACAATTTCAAAATTTGTAGTTTGGTTCAGTCGAATCGCTCCCCACTCAGTTCCGCTCATACGCTATGTGATTTTGGCCGTTGCCGTTGGTGCCATGGGCGTCGGGTATCGCGGCAGATGGGCCAAGATCGGGCGGCCGAGGTTTGGCACGGAACACTAATTGTGCAAGTATAGCTTGCACTTGATCGATTTTTTTTGTGTTTGTCGTACATTTAATTCACAATCCAAGAGCATTTTATAAATCTTGAAGTTTTGTCATAGTTTTAGGTAGTGAAGGGCCGTAAAAAAATTTTTAGCTTAATCAGAATAATACAAGATTCGCAAGAGTCATAATAATTAGTATGTTCATTTGCGTCTACTCAGATTTGCTCAGGTTGTTATTTTCTTAATAATAGAAAGTAACTGGTTATTAGCGGAAACTGTAGTGCCTAATGTATAAATTAAAAACACTTTGCGAATTCAGTAAAACATACTTAATCCTCTTTACCCACGAAGGGTTGTCATCTCAAAAATTTGATATGCTGAGTCTAAAATTGCCTGACTCGCTATTCTTATTAGACTTTTTTAGGGGAAATTCTTATTGAAACAGCTCTGACGAAGCAATTTAGATTAAGTTTAAATCTAGAATTACTTCTATTCATATTTCAGTTTGCTTAGGAAACAACGTGTATAACTAACAAAAGTAAAACCTCCTCGACTATTTAGCTCGTTTTCCTAACATTTTCTTACTTTCGCCCAACAATAAATTCCCCTAAAAGCTCCTTCCGGTAGGATGTCCGCCCTGATTTAAATGCTGATTGATAGAAGCGATTTTTTGTAATATCAGTCTCAGTATGGGGTCGATGAAGTAAGGGAAAATCTTACGAAACACAACATATTGGGTTTTAAGTCATAGTGGGAAATTTATACATGTTGTTTAAAAATATAGAAATAAAATAGTGTCAGCAACAGTTTTCCAACACAAATTTTTACTTCAGCTTCTTTGATATAAAGTGTATTTTTCATCAATTTTGACAGGGGCGGATGTGGCCAACACGCAAATGCTCGGTGAAGCGGTTAATAAAAACGAATATTTGGACTGGTTACCCAAAGATACTTCCCTCTCGAGATGATGTTAGTATAGTTCTAAATTTTCGCATTAACAGACAAATCAGTAGACGAATCGAAAGCGTTTTACCAATACTACACAAATGAATTTATCCAATACTTTTATATAAAGCAGCAAAGCAGCTACAATTGTCTTGATTTTATCTGAGTAAATTGGTATACAGGGTGCACAGAAAAAATGCTATTCTATTTTCAGTAATAGTATTATTCTTGACCACTCTCACTTTAGTTAAATTAAAGTTAATATTGTCTTAACAAAACTTTATTGAAATAATCCAAAAAAAAAGTATTTCTTTAAATATAGACTTATTATTAGAGTTCTAGAGTATTCTTACTTCTTTGAAAACTATAGTACCATTTTTCGATTTCGATAACCAAAATACTATTGGAAACCTATAAATTACTATTATTCCTTAGTTTATGGAATTGTCAGAGCCAAAAATTAAAATATTTGACGAAAATGCTTAAATAAAACTGGGTCAAAAAAAACCATCTGTGGGCGGTATTATTCAAATTAAAATATATTTTATTAAACGAACAATAACTGCAGTTAAAATATAAAATCTAAAATTAAGTCAATAATCCTTAGATATATCATTTCAATTAAAATAAACACTCCTATAAAATATATAAGATATTAGAGAAATAATAAAAATATTAATTCAATGGGTTCTATTGTTGGCTGAAATATTACTTGAATTTCTCGCGGACACCCTTTGTGTTGTTGCAGTTGGTTTTTATTCGTTGAATTGTCATTTAAGCTTGCAGCCTGTTTGGTTATGTTATCATTTTGTGTGTTGGCTTGTACAACTAAGGATACCCACAAAAATAGTAGACCTCTTGCAGCATAGGGGACTGGAGCAACTCATTCCAATGTTTTATGGTAAGTGAAACAAATCTAAACACCAATAATAAGTGGGTTTATTTGTAAATGTCTCTTGGCTAGTCTATTATAAGACTGTTTTCTTAGCCGATGCGTATTGTTAAAAAACTGTTACCATTAAATACGATCGCAAGTTTATTCTTGTATTTGTATTTTTTAGACAAATCTAGCTATAAAGTTAGGAGATTCGAATGCCGTGGTAAGCGTCAAATTTGTTCCATCTTGCATCCTGTACCCCAAAGAAGATATATCTAATACTATACAGACCCTATATTTTGAGTGAAATATATTTACCGTGTTTGCGTGAAAAAGTTGTATTACTAAAATGTCGTTATTTTATATTTAAATGTTTAGAGAATGTCTAAACCATGTACAATGTACAGGGTTATTCATTATATTTTGACGCCCACCTACAGCTCTTATTATAGAAAAAAACTTTAAATAAAAAAGTTTTAGGATTTTTCACGAAGTATCTATTATAGCGATAGTCGTTTGGTCTGCTCCGGTGTTGCTTTGTGCCGATACTTGACGTTCGTTTGAGTCATGCAGAGGATCTTTTTTTATTCTGTTGACCCAAGCAGCTTTGTATTAACCAGCGAGAGCAGGATCGATTTGGCCTACCCTTTTTGACCAAATAAGAAGAACTGTTTTTCTTTGTCAACAACATAACCTTAAATATTTGAATCAAAATCAGATTGAAAAAAAAAACAGTGTTAAAATTATTTTAAAATTTACTGTTTTTGCAAATAACACTGTCAGTATGCGTGACTGATCGTGTTTAACATTAGAAGAGCAAATTTATATGAAATATAGAAAAATTAATAAAAAAAAACGCCTTGGCCGATTAGCTTTCGTTTGAATACCATAGATTAAGTAACTTGTTTGAGCTCTAATCAGCTTAAGTCACAGTGGCTGCTTTATGTGATTTCTCAAGCAGAAAGAGTAGATCCTAATGAACAGCTTTATAGATGAAGCGATTTTAGAACTTTTGTCCGACATGAGCAAAAATCTGCTCTCGCCTACGCGAGTAGGCGCAATAGAGCACTGGAGAACCGGTAAGCTTATCTTTCTATATAAAATTGTTAACCGTCGCCATTAAAAACTAACATTTTTGTGTAGTATACTCATTAAATAGTATATTTTATTATATAAGCATCTATGAATAGGCCACTCTGTCCACGTAATATGATGCCTCCGTTTTCGGTCAAATAATACGTTTACCTCTTGTTACCTACTTAGAAAAAATCCGAAAACATGTTCTCCTTTAATTCTTATAAAAGCCCCATTCAAACCATTGTGTTCGTCAAGATTTGGGTATAATACGCTACTTAGGTGTCTTTCTTCTTTTTTCATTTCGTAGTCATATTACATCTTTGAATTGATGTGTTTATCTTTCATTTAGGCCTTCTGTAAGTAAAAGAGCAACGTGTTTGTATAGGATAAAGTGAAAGGCAGCAAAAGCCCTCGTGTTTGTTCTTTTTTGTTATGCAAGTTATTTGAATATGAAATCAATTTTCGAGTTCGATTGGTCTTGGGTTTTCTTGCAGCCGGGTGTAACATGTAAAAGATAAGAGACATCTTCCCCTATTCTTGGTATTTAAATTTGTCGCAATACGTTTTAATCATTTGCATCTAGGATGTTATCCAAAAATGATATTTACTACGTTTATAGGTTCCTAAAACATTTTAATGTAAAATTATTTCTATAAAAATTTATATGAAAACGTTAATTAAAGCGTCTTACACACCGGTTGTAAAAAACTTTTAATCCAATGTCAAAACCTAATTCGGTGTTAAAAACAAAACATAGTTTAACATTGCGTTAAATTTTTTTATATGCAGAAAATTAGCTAATCAATGATTAAAGGCAATTGCCATTGGAGATGTTTATTCCTTTAATTGTTTTTAACACAGAGATCACTTAATGCTAAATAGGGCCAGGGCTGAGCCCTGTTAAAAAAATTGAGCCCTGGTAAATATGTAAAGGTATTTTAAAGTGTTTCTAGGTTTGTTGGAAAAAACAGATATTAATGAAATAGGTATATACTGATGATCCATTCATCCAGAAATCCAAAGGAACAAATCATTAGTAAATAAACCTTAACCCACAAAAATATTCGCTAATGTGATTGATAACATTACTGTGTTAAAACCGATTACCCATTGAATATATTTTTCATCAGAGTAAAAATTATAAATTTACTTTTAAACATATACAACACATTTAACAACAAACATATTTAAACATATTATAAGATATACTTTACAAAAAACATTGATTAATTGTTTTTAGACTAATATTACAAAGTCTGCACGTAAACATAGTTAAATAATATACTCACTTTATATTTGTAAAATCCAAATTTATCAAAGTAACAAAGAACTACACGAAATGTTTGTTTATTGTTGGAAGATTCACAAGGAAATGACTGTAAATGCCGGATTGCGTTTAATCCCGCGACATTTTCAGTAACAAGTAACGATTCTGTCAACAATTGACTTGTATAGCCGGGCGGCGCCGCCGCCGCCAGCGTGACAGATTTACATAACATATAACGTAAAAATTGGCGCTAATTTGTGACGTATAATATTTCGGAATATAAACTGTATTTTTAATTTCTAACTTTACTTTACTTTGTGAAATTAAATATTTTATAAATGATTTTCTTTTAGGAATTAAATTTTCATAATTTATTTTGTGATAACAAAATAGCATAATTTGTTAAAGAAAAATAAGTAATATCTTATGGAACAAAACTGTAATTTTACAGTCATTTTTGGCAGTGTATGCCGTGTTGTACCTTATTTTAAAGCTCTTCAAAACCGAGGTCCGTATGTTAATTCGTTTTTAAATGGTAAGCCTTTAAAAATTAAAAATCGTGGAAATCTGATTAAAAATTTAAAAACCTTTATTTATCTTATCATCACTTTAAAAGTTGTTCAAAATGACCACCATGAACTTCTTGGTAGTAATAAAATCGATCCTGGAACTCACTTCTCATTTTTCGAGAATGGCAGGTG